>CM067059.1:36681369-37281369 GCA_033980235.1 Diadema setosum
TTCCTCTTCCAGCAAATAAAGTTGCCTCCTGTATGTCCCAAACGTCTCATTCAATGTAGAACCATCAAATCAAACAGTTGCAACGAAATAAATGCTTCGTTCCAATTGTTATCAAGTATATACGTAAGTATTCTATACGTCAATTCGTTTCCAGTTTTAATTAGAAAACAAGCATTATGGGAGGCTTTCTTTTATTTCTATGAACTTTTCCTGACCCTAGACCTGATTAAACGGTGTAATACGTTATTCCATGACGATGATTTAATTTTCCTTCGAACTCATCTTAGGCGACCGCAGACTTGCATTTTGGCGTGACTAAACAGCAGCGATGTGCTGCATGGGATTCCTCTCCACGGCCGTAGCCCGGTACCTAATTTAGTAATATTGTTTTATTTTCGTGCGCCGAACGTGCCTCAGGTTCGCACACATTCATCGGCAGAGCAGGGTGCGAAGGCGTCTGCCTGGAGTCTTAACCTGTCCGGTGAACGTTTCTATAATGCGGCGGGACAGGGTAGCCGGCCACGCCCTGTGTGATTAGGAGTCGATAATTCCCCCCTTATCTTCGTTACGCGACCGACTTTGTTCGTGAGATTCGACTACATGCATGGTAATGGCCTTCACGGACATGTAGGGGACATTTGTCTACCTACCGGTATTATGACGATGGACTCGAGTGGTATTTTAGCAATACTAGTAAATGAATACATAAATGAATTTTGTTGACTGTCTGCCAGTGGTTGAGTTCTAACCTCCTTCTCAAAACAATTACACTGTATAGCCTTTGTTGGACAAAGACGTAACGCTTGAGAAGAGACGACGGTGACAGGATCTTCGCATTTTACATTGCGAAGACCGGACTTGAGCTTAGTGCTTAACGTGTAATCACAAACAAAAATGGAATGTAATGTTGGCGATGTCCACCGTGATGATTATGACTATGATAATGATGATACTACTACATTGTACTATTAATAATGATAATACTGTTTATTCAGCTGTTAACATCAATGACGATCATAATAATAATTGCAGTGACTTTGGAGATGAATGACCTCGATAATGAGTGGTAACGAAGATTGAAGACCAAAAGCAAAAAATATCCAAAATACAAACGATGAGGGGGAAAAACAGAGGAGGTTTTGTCTGCAACTCATTGTGGCAAAGTGGAGTTCACAGACTTGGCACAGTAATAGTCAAAAAGATGCAGGTATATCGCCAACCCAAGCATTCGTGTGGGTTTTTTCCCCCCTGGTGTTTTAAAGCGGATTGTTTGAAACCTAATATCAGATGATGTCAGCGCTGATATCTGAACAGGACTCTTCTTCGCTCAGCCCGGGTAAACGGACATCATCGTAGAGCTAAAAACCCGGAAATGTCACTGTTATATTGCGGGAAGCAGAACAACAAAAGGGTAACCAAAGTAAGTGTCGGTTACCGTGTTTTGTTCAAATTGAAAGTGAACATAAAACACACATACGCGCACACACTCGCACACACACAAACGTTTGACCTGAAATGTGTTGAACATTACTATAACGCTGCGAATAGGTTTTAGCTAATTCTGTATGACATAAAGCGCACATCACATTGCCTCGACATTGATAATCCGGCAATTTGTGATATTTTATCGAATACTTTGTATATCGCTTATGTTTGACGACTCGTAAGATCTGATTCTCCCTATCAATCATTTTATCCCCTCTCTTGACAACGACATTACTAGTGATGACAATGATTCTGTGGTTAATGCTATCAATATTAGTAATGTCATAATTACATTAGTAATAGTGATGATAATGGTGATGATGATGATAATAATAATGATGATGACAATAATAATAATAATAATAATAATAATAATAATAATAATAATAATAATAATAATAATAATAATAATAACAGGTATAACTGTATGGGAACGAGGATGACAGAGACATTGTAGTTATCCCTGATAATGACATCATCGTCTTAGGGGGTGTTGCAAGAAACTTGCAATTAATTGCAAATCCCCAAAATCTATTGCAAATCCTGCAATTAATTGCAAATTTGCAATTAATTGCAAATTGCAATCAATTCTGTTGCAAGAAAGATGCAATTGATTGCAAATCAATTGCATCTCTGCAATCAATTGCTAATCAATTGCTAATCAATTGCAACTTTGCAATAGATTCAGGGGTAGTTGCAAATTTTGCAATCGATTTGCAATAGATTACAAATGTCATAATTGCGGCTGCTTATATAGATGCTGATCATTTGATCATTTCTTTTAAGAAAAAAGAAGAAAATATTCTGTATAAATGACATTTTTATGTAATGTATGGTTGTGTAAGATACTTTTTTTTTTAACATACACAAAGTGTATAAGGGGTTACTCAGTATACTAGTATATGAATCAGCATGTGGTCGGTCGGGCAGTCCGTTGCAAATCTTGCGTCACGAACTCCATCTACAGTTTTGAAGTAATTTTGATGAAACTTGGGTTACATGATGACATCGAAGTGAAAATGTGCAAGATGGTTTTTTTCTTGTCTTTATCGGAGAAAGCGTTGCCATGGTAACCACAATTTCCCCAAAAAACCTTGTGGAGTAAACTACTGCCACAGTATTTGAGTAATTCATTTCAAATTTTATGTGTATAATGATCTTTAGGTGTAGTTATGTAAGAAACACTTTGTGTTTGTACCCGACAAGGCGTTGTCATGGTAACGGCATATTTTCTTGAAAATCTTGTGGAGTGAACTCCTTCCACAATTTTGAGGCACTTGAACTCAAATTTGGTGTACATAATGACATTGAGGTGTAGATGTGCAAGACACATTTTTTGTGTTTGTCGGAGAAAGCGTTGCCATGGTAACCACAAATTTCCCAAAACGTTGTGGAGTGAACTACTTTCACAGTATTTAAGCAATTTGTTTCAAATTTGGTATGTATAATGATCTATAAGTGTAGTTATGCAGGACACACTTTGTGTTTGTACCTGACTGGGCGTTGCCATGGTAACGGCAATTTTTTCTTTGAAAATCATGTGGGGTGAAACTATTTCGAGTTTTAAGGCAATGGAACTCAAATTTGGTGTACATGATGTCATTGAGGTGTAGACGTGTAAGACATGTCTTTTGTGTTTGTCAGAGAAAGCGTTGCCATGGTAACCGCAATTTTCCAAAAACCTTGTGAACTACTTTCATAGTATTTAAGCAATTCGTTTCAAATTTGGTATGTATAATGATCTATAGGTGCAATTATGCAAGACACACTTAATTGTGTTTGTACCCGACAAGGCGTTGCCATGGTAACAGCATATTTTCTTGAAAATCTTAAGATTTGAACTTCTTTCACTATTTTGAAGCAACTGAACTCAAATTTGGTGTACATGACATTGAGGTGTAGATATGCAACACATGTTTTTGTGTGTCTGTCGGGGAAAGCGTTGCCATGGTAACTACCCAAAACATTGCTGAACAAACTATTAGTTTATTTATTTCAAATTCAGTATGTAGGGCGTGAAATGATCCAAAGGTGTACTAATATGCAAGACACTCTTTGTGATTGTATGTGACGTGTTGCCATGGTTACTGCATATTTTCTTCAAATCTTTTTCAGTGAACTACTTCCACAATTGTGAAGTACCTGTAGTCAAATTCACCAGGTACTCACGAGGTACTACACATATGTATACACACACACAGGCAGACACACACACAAACACACATAGCAAGGTCAGTGCAAATTTGTGATGGACAGATTTAACAAGAGTATAGTTGAAATTCTGTTGTCATGGAAACAGTGCATTTTGACCCTAAACTCAAGTTTAAAAATGCAGATTTAAATTCACCTGCAGTTTTCAGGAAATTCAGAAGAAATTTTGGCGCATGTCAGGATGGTACTTTAAAGGTGCACTTCAAGTATTTATTAAAGCAGCTGTAAGCACTAGAATGACATTTTTTTAATGACGTAAAGTATGAATATGATGCATTACATGATATACACCATACCACACTAAAAATTAACCTACTGTATATGCTCAATATTCTGCAAGGTATATATCTTCATGAATTTCCCAAGACAGCTGCTACATGTATCCATGAATTTGAAGACACACAAAAATATCAACTCTGACACTGACATTAGGGTCCATCTGCAAACATATATTTCTACATTCAGTACTTTGTACCCCACAATCATGAATTGAACTACTTGCACAATTTGTCTCAGTCTTGATAAATACTTGTTAAATATATGGCGCGTACAGTATCGCAAATTAAGCTTGCTCCTCATCCACCCCCCCCCCCCCCCATTTGCCCCATATCAGATGATGCTGGGCAATTGATGACAAGACATGATGGAGACAAAAGACACACTGTCTCTCTGAACAAGACAGCATGCACTTTCACAGATATGTAGGACCCCTACATTGTACCTCTTTTCTTGTTGCTCTCATATTGAAAGAAATGTTCATATAATGAATGATTATAGTACAGAGAAATGTGCAAAAGAAAAGCATACTACAAGTATGAAAAGGCAGTTAATGAGAATGCACACATTGCTGAGTACAGAAGAGCCAATTACACGTGTACTTAGTATACACTCCTCATTATGAAACACTAGTTACACCTACAAAATGAGAAGGGTTGAGTAAATCAAAGTGCTACATATTATTATGATATATGTAACATTAAACTACTGGAATAATTACTAGGTTCAATAATTCATTACTGCTGATTGTTTGTTTCTTGTATGTTGCTCCATACATAGCTCCCTATTCACTGTGTGATTGACTCCATTAAAACAGTGAACAAAGAGTAATGTTTTCAATAATCCCTTGCTTGTGATTTTTCTATTTGTTTTTATGTTTTTTTAAATCAATAATCAGATTCATTTATACTTAAAACTGATAAATTGAATGAACATTCTCTGTAACATGCTTAATTGCAAACTGGTTGACAGTCTGCTGGAAACCCTTCAGTCAACTACCTGTAGCTATCCTCATAAGTAGGATTACTTCACATGCTCTCTTCCAAGGACATGTAGGCCTATCGCTAAATGTGTCAAAGCCTCCACATTGAAATCTGTATTCTATACCTTATGTCTTCTCTGCAGTTCAGCACGACTGAACACATACATATGTAGTGTATGACATGAACATCTTCATGATAACATCATGCACTCACATCTGAATTACACCAAGTTTCTCTTCCCATTGCATAAACCCTATCTATCCTAGATCATACCATCAACTGAGCTCAAAATTAACCCACATCTATGGCTGAATACTCATGTGTGTGTTCCCCACTGTCATGCACTCATGCATATCTTTTAAGCATGCATGGTCATAGAGGTACTAATACAGTACTGAATATCAAGACAAGCACGCATAAAGTTAGCTTATCTACATGTAACTTATCTGCATTTGTATACTTGTGCTGTGATCTACTCATACAAACATGTCTTTATTAAGTTTAAGGTAACCAAATGTTACAGCGAAAAATACTTCTGACAAGCAGAACTGTTAATTTTTTGCCCAAAAATGTATGCAAATGCCCTAGAAATGTGTTCAATTATGCTACAATATCACGATGTCAATTGGGAAACAACATAATTATTAACCAAAAAAGATCCACCATTGTGTTCACTGTATACTGTACATGTAACTTTGTACAACTGATTAGTAAATGTAATCTGCAAATTGGCCCACAGCAGTATCTACTGATCTTTTGTGCTAGTGTGAAACAGATACAGCTTGTTGGAAAATATGGTTTACTACATATCTCGTAACTACCTTCTAGCCTTCTAGTGGGAACTATCCCAGGACCCATGAATGCAATACAAATAAGTGGTTCAATTGCTGAGAAATCAAATTCAGTGCCATCTTGCCACAGCACAGGTTTATCTGCCCGTAGGTGGTGCTACACAACTGTAAACAAGATCAAGATCATCATAATTTCAACCAGTACTTATTAAAGAACTTTTTTTTTTTACCACCAAGAAACATGAAATGTCTCACAATATACCTTGGCAGTTTTGAGTTCGATGATGTCCTTTAAAGGGGAAGGCTAGTAACTGATCAGTGGGAATCAGTGGAAATGCTGGGGGATGATTGTTCCAATCCTTATGGGATTCATTCAAGAGTTCATTGTATATCTATTGTTGTGTGAAAATGATTTGCTTCAGAATGGTCTCATATTCAAGTAATGTGCAGTTTAATATGCTTCCAGGTTAGCGTCCCTGGTCAGTGACGGAGCATTAATCTGCACATTACTTGAATATGAGACCGTTCTGAAGCAAATCATTTTCACACAACAATAGATATACAATGAACTCTTGAATGAATCCCATAAGGATTGGAACAATCATCCCCCAGCATTTCCACTGATTCCCACTGATCAGTTACTAGCCTTCCCCTTTAATACAACTGTTTGTTATTTTGAATGTTCCTTATTCTAAAGGTTTGATAGCCTGAAATGGAATATGGCTGAGACTTACAAGCCTTCAGAGTAACAAACTATATTTTGTGGTTTGAATAACAAAACAAGGACCAGTGAACTGTTACCTTGGAGATTATGAATACAGTAGTAGCTGTATTTACGGTGTATAATGGACCAGGGTAAGGAAAAAAATATAGTAAAACATGTCCATAGACATGATGTTCATGGCCAGATTACTCTTGTACATTTAAAGGGGCTGTACAGTACTGGTTGAGGTGGGGATTCATGTTTTTTGCATTCCTAAGTGAGGTAGTGAGAAACCTCCTATGAAATATGAAAGAGCTTGTAATTTTAAGAAGGATTCAACGTTTACTTGATGAAAATTGGTTTTCACATGGCTGAGATATCCAAAAAGTGATAATAGTAAAAGACTACAGGCCACAACTTTATTAGGATCTCTTTGTTTCACCTTGTTTTTGGATATCTCGGCCACTTCAAAAACCGATTTTCATCAAATAAACTTTTGATACCCCTTAGAATTGCATGCTCTTTGACATCTCAGAGAGTGGTTTCTGAATATCTCGCAAAACGTTAAAAGCTAAATCCTCACCTCGACCAGAACTGTACACACCCTTTAAGTTATAATTGTCCTACAGCTCTCTAGAAACTCAAACTGTGGTGCTTTACAGTGTACATACATATACCAGGGAGGTGAGTCACCTCCCTGCATTATATACATACTCACATTATGGACTGAACATTTCTTCCCATGAAAAAGAACAAAACAGGGCTCTGCAATATGTTTTCTGCCAATCTCTACGTGGAGGGTTTTGGATGTTACATATAACTTCTTGAACACTGGTTCAGTAAAAGGTTGATTATCCCATTATCAGTGCTAATACTGCAGAATAAATGACTCACACAGAATAAGTGACAGGGGCAAAATATCCAAAGGACTCTTCAATATCTTTGAAAAGCACAACATGCTATTATTGTAGCTAGCACACTTGGATGCATGTGATGCAGCCGAGATTATTACTACCCATGCACTTGTTGCAGCTCTGAAACACTGCTTGCTTCATGTGTCTCCTGTTTTCTAAGAGTGATGACCTCAGCCTGATGAAATGTGTTTAAAAAATCACTGCCTTGTTTTGTTCACACTTTTCCTCATTGTTGACAGCGAGCTGCTCATCCTTTGCAGTGTATACCATCTCTTGACATCAAGTTTGGCCTGTCTGCCCTCAGATGCCATTCCCCTTGATTCACAGAAGTTATACCTATACATGATACAAGAAATACTGAAGAAATAAGAAATGGGAAATAAAAATGGAAACATTGCACTCACAAAGTCATTTTGTGGACATCCAAAAGGCGTTTTGTGTAAAGGTATGATGGTACCAACATTTTAATTTGAAAATGAGGGAAATTTCAAACAATCAGTAATACACTGAAGAATTCGTATTACATGCAACTTCATGCGCCAAAATAATACAATGTACCTGAATCATGAAGGCCTGAATACTACTGTCAGGATATGTAGAGCATTTTCAGTTTTCAGGGGGCTTGATAAAGAGATTTGAATGTCTTAACTCTTTATTAAACATAATATAAGCCATTGCTGTACAAAACATTCCTTTCATTATGGGTAACTTTGTGTTAGGTAAATTTCAATGCATCATTTTTGCTTATAATTTTGTATGAACTGCTGCGAAGTCTTCTTTACTCATTACTATGCCATGCTGTACATTTTCTTGTTCAGTAGGATGAAGTCATTGTACAAGTATCCTCAAATGAGACATCACATCAGAATTTATCCTAAAACAATAATGACAGATTCCAACAAATCTATACAAATGTATATTCACATTTCAAGCTGAGAGGTTCTACACATTTCATTCTCTCTCTTAACTGGAAATTATCGTACAATGTACAATGTTCACTTACTGTCTGTGTGCACTGGCTGGAATTCTCATGCTGGTGTGAGTCTCGGTCTTGAAGAAACATGGTTTTTCTCCTCTTTTTTTCTTCCTTTCCCTGCTGATAGAACAGATAAAATTGTCTCATCGTGCAGAAGTACAAAAGAGCAATGAGAATTTGCAAAATTACAACCAAACAGTGTAGGAACAAAATGGACATTGATGTTTAGAAGCAGGCACTTTTTTCTTGATATTACAATAATGTTGGAACACTCTTTGAACTGCTTTCATATCCTCCCCTCTGTAACAAATTAACCCTCTATACAGTCATTCACCTTGCATATTAAAGTCAAATAATCACCAACGTCTGCAGTCTTTTCACATCCTCTTCTCTTTATATTCTATTAATTTTAATCTTCATAAGCCAAAATTTCTTGAAGCAGAATCTATTTCTTTAGTCCAAATCAAATCGACTTCGGCACTGTTGACTGTTGACTGCCCATCAATCCATCACCCCCACTCATATTCATATGCAGACATGTACAATATTTTTAGTGCTGTACCGTATATATTATACAATGTACATTGCAAATCACACATCCATTAGGCTCTCATGTGTCCTGCCTATTGCAAGCACTCTCAACTATGTTTCCTCATCTCCCAAATCCGGAGGTCACTGTGACGTGGTGCTTGGGTCGGCCTATGGGGTTACATACAACTACACTATAGGGTGGCACACACCTTGTATTAGAGTATGGTACTATGCAAATTCTGGTATCTAATTGGTAAGTGTCCATAAATACCATTTGTTTAAATGCATTCTAACAAGGCCTATTTGTTCTTTCCACAAACAAAAAGAGCATAAAGAATTGTTGTACTCATAGTTATGACTCCATCAAGTAAATCACTTGAATTCCAGGCCTGGGTAGCTTTCATAAGTGTACCCCTTCAACCACTGGCACTTGTTTTCAACAAAAGCACTGACACATGTAAATATTTTTATGCTTGGATATCCTACAGTCAGTTTGCTCATCTTATCCGTACGCTTCTTGTCTGAAATGTCAGCCTTGGTGACTATAGACCTATATTTACACACTGTATTACAAAACTTAAAGTTTTACTGGCACTGTTTGATACACTACACTACAGTACTATCATTGCAACTCTGATTACTTGTAGGTACTTGCTATAGAAATGGTTCAATTTCTCTCCCCCCCCCCCCCCCCCCCAAACAGTAGCCCAACCAGATGCGGTGCGAAGTACAGCGACTGGGACCCTGGGCTATGTATAGTTACCCAAACAGATGCACTTGGCCCTTGTTCATTTTAAATCCTAGCTTTTTATTGATCCAGCTAGTCAACACTAAATTGCAAGATTTCAATTGATCCGTCCAAATTCCAGAACAGAACAACCTAAAAAAAGCAAGGTCTATTCCACCCAAAGAGGTTCTCCAACCTCTTTGATTCCACCTCCCTGCTCAAAGAAGGTTTTAGACTAACCCCGGGGCGCTGTAGGCCCACACCAATATCAATAACGACACGTCTGTGTAGGGGTCACTGATACGGTTGATACGGTTGATTAGTTCTAACTGTTGGACTAAAATAGTGAAATCGTGGAGCACGTACCCTTGGGCCAACTCTTAACTTTCTTTAAGACCTGCAAAAGTAGAACTTCTACTAGGCCTAGAACCTCTAGGCCCTAGCTACCTAGATGTAAACCCCTAGTTAGGTCTAGAAACTAGCCCAAATTACAAATAGGCCTACAGACTATTTTATATACTAATATAGGCCTAACACAGGCCTAGACCACAGAGTCTAATCGAGTGATTAGGCCTATCAAAAATAAATTTACACATCAATTAAAAAATTCAGCAAGCTTTCGCGTCACATGGACAGTATCACTGCAAAATAACTAGCCCACATGTACAGGAGGGGAATGAGGCCAAGGGGGTAGGCCTAGGGCTATGTAAAATCTAGATGGTTCTAGACTAGAGTATAGACTGTATATAGGCTACGTAGGGTGCCTACATTGTGTAAGGCATAGCGTAGGCCTATAGCACCTATTCATCGCCATAGCACTCACCAGCAATCTAGGTCTCTACCGATAGCTTCTTATCCTGCTTGAAAGTAGCGGATTTGGATAATGAATTGATAATGAATAGCGTCTAGAATACTTTCAGAAAGTCTAGTTGACATTGACTTTTTTTTTAAAGCTAGCCTATAATAGACATAAGAGCCCTGCCTCTGGCAGCAGAAAAAAAAAGAAAGAAAAGAAAAGGAACTTGCCAATGCAAGAAAAAATGCTAACACAAAAAGCTATGTGTGGGACTATGATTGATGTACTGTGTGCCCAATGAGTGGTCGAGACGGCCACAACTCTGTCAGTTATAGGAAACACATTTTCCCATTTTTCAAGAAAATTCTTATAAGAAGTAAGTCTAAGGAACTAGCTCTTTTAAATACAAGACACAATGAGTAAATAATGGGATCAAAATCGACAATTTTTGTAACTTACTCTGTTTCGAATCCCCAACAATCGCACAGCCAACCTCCACCACAGGAGAGACACAACACTGACATTGAGCTATGGATACCTGTATCTCTCATGCATGCAAAATGCATTGAAAAATGGACAAATTGGCTAGGCTTGTCTTGCCAGTCGCTTTTATAAATACAAAATACAGCAAGGGAGCTTGCAATTAATTGCATCTTGCAATTAATTGCAAGCTCCTTTCTTGCAACAGCATCGTGCGATTGATTGCAAGTTGCAATAGATCTATCTATTGCAAAGTTGCAAAAGATATTTGCAATTAATTGCAACTCGACTTTCTTGCAACACCCCCTTAGTGTATGTATTTTCGTCATCATTATCAATGCTAATATAAAATGCAGACATAGGAATACAAGTACTAGAGTTTTAGGTTGTGGATTCCAAGACAACTTTACCATACACGCACACAAGCACACACACAATCACACACCGGATACGGTCGGAAACGTTTTCTTCTTCTTCTTCTTCTTCTTCTTCTTCTTCTTCTTCTTCTTCTTCTTCCTCTTCTTCTTGTTTTTCCTCTTCTTCTCCTCCTCCTCCTCCTTCTTCTGCTCAGTCTAGGTTACGGTACGTGGGGTGAATTTTATTTGGGTGTTTGTGTCGGTGCACTATGAATATTTTGTGTTGGGGTTTGTGCTTGTGTGTGGGGTTGCTGACTTAAAATCGGATTCCAACGGCCATACAGTCCTGTAGTTTGCTATTAGTTAAGCGGAGCAACTTCGTAAACATCAGAATCATACCCATTGAAGAGTTATTCCTGTGTTTACCAAAACCGCAGCCAATTGACTCATAATCGATAATCGTGTGACGATGATGAACCTGTAAAAATCCTCTGTGGAAACCCGGACCACACAAAGGAGTACATTGACACGAGTTTATGTTAAACACCCTCTTTACAGGACCACGTTATATTCACTTATTCATTCTTCCATTTACTTATTCTATCAATAATTGTTCATTCATCCGTTGTTTATCACTCATGCTTTACAGATTAAACACAATTTCCGAATTGCACGTAATTACGCCATGAAACAATGTTATTCTTCAGAAAACACAACTTACTTAAAACCTGGAGCATTTGATATTTATGAGATTTGCGTCTAATATGATAATGGTACATAACCACTGGTCTATCGTGTAATACAATTCTTGAACAGGGTTCACTTTTTAATCATAATTCATTTATGATCAAAGTTCATTTGCATAAGAATTACAAGAAAATGACGAAGAGGTAAAGATGCCTCTATGGACATATTGCTGCTAAGTTCACGGTTAAAAGAAGGTAATTACAAGCTCTACAAGGTAAGACAATGGTATATTAGTGAAAAAGAAACCACGTAAGATGTGACCTACAATATTTCTTGTACAATAAAAGTGCGAAACAGAGGAGTAAAGTGAATGAAAAAAAAAATAAGATGAATATGAGGTGAATGACATACCATGAAGGGGTAATGTAAAGCCTCAAAATAAGTGTACAGTCAGGGAGATTCCCCTCCCTGTTACAGTTAAGAACAAATTAATGTATGTTACACATGTTATACTTTTGCACAATGGGGTAATGGGTGTATGCAATTACCAAAAAATATATGTAAATTCAAGTACTTAAATAAATGACATGTATAATGTACACAGACATAGCATGTAAGGGTAAGCCTCAAAATAGATGTATATTTAAGAATATAAAATCATGTATAATGTACACAGACTTCATTAGCAAGAAGGGGTAATATTAAAAGTCTCAAAATATGTGTACATTTATAAGCATGGAACATAAATAATGCACATAATCATACTTCAGGTGAATGGGTATAGTTATGGGGATATACGGGAATAGTTAAGCATTAATATAGGTTTTCCCGGCCAATTTCGCACTTTTTTCAGTCCAATTCCTAATTGCTGCATTCAATTTAGCACAATTTAGCCTAGACGGCATGTTCGGTATTTCAATTTTATAATCTTTTCATTCAAATTCATTTTGGAGCATTCAAATTACCTTTTACATCATTCGAATCAGCACTTTCTCAGTTCAAATTCGTAAGACAAGCACCATTTCGCAAATCGTTCATTCAATTTAGCACGATATAGTCACGTGATCACGTAAACGATGCGCTCGTTCATTCGAATTCATTCTTGAGCATCCGATTTCGCATTTACTGCAGTCAATAATTAGCAGACAAGTTTATGCTTTTATTCTGATATCACCTTTGCAACAGTACTTTCAAAATAAGTGTATGTGTTTATAATGTTCGATTGCATTATTTCATTCACAGATACATTGATCTTAAGTTTGTTTTGTCAATAATTGGAGAAGGGGTTTCAATTTACATTATTATTTCTTTCATCTGCATGTTTCATTATTTTCATTTGGTGGGTGCTAGATTGCGTGAATTATCATTAGGAATAGATAAAAGTTCTTGGATCAGCTCTAGCCATCAATTTGTCAGGGTTATTACCCTCAAATGTTTCTGTGATTCTCTCCCTGTTTTCTTGAGAGATACGCCTGTATCTAACTCGTGCTGCTATGACTGGACATAAGAAAGTGAAGTGAATCTATGGTACTGGTGCAAGCATGGCATGTATAGAGTCTAGTTCTGATAACATGTATGGAAGAAGAGGGGCGTTAGTGAACAACAAACTTGAGTTATTTAGGGTCAAAGATACCTTTACTATATATACTTAACAGTGTGTGGATGAAACAAAAATTCACATTTAAATACGTATAAATCACGGTTCTCACCTTTTCAAAATAGAAATAACATTACGCCAATTTGAATGAACATGTTTGGAATTTGACTGCCCATACGCGAAGTTGGATGACTGAAATACCATTTTCCGCCAGTGCTGGCGAATTTGAATGACTGAAGAGCACGTGCCAATTTGAATGCCCGTTTTACGCATTCGAAAGGCACATGTGCGAATTTCATTGACCGAAATGCTAAATTGAACGAACTAGTTGCAATTTTGAATGACAGAATGTGCAGTGATGAGGATTTTCGCTAAATTGAATGAACCTTTTATCAAATGGACTGACAAAAGTGCGAAATTGGCAACTCCTTTAACCACAGAACGGAAAGCCGTCATTTATTTTTTCAGAGACGATGGTTTTTATGACATTTTCCTTTAGATTTAGCTTCTATATTTCTGGCACGGATCTATATCTCTTTTATGAATTTTTGGGGGAAATGAACATACGAATTTACACAACAGAAGATATCTAATTGAATTGTAATTATCTAATTACTCTTTTTTTTTCTTCAAAAGATAATTGTATGTCTATTATAGGAGTATCATCCAGGTAAATAAAAAAGGGGCTCCTTCATATACTGTCTTAGTATATCTCACAGCTCGTCTCCGCGCATTTGTACACCTTTTCCTGAGTTGAGGTATCTTTAAAGGCACTTTTATAGCTGGATAGGCAGTTCGGTTCTAGAAATGGTCGAGCAGGGTCGGTTAACATTAGAATGTGTGTAGCTGTTAGATTGAGGAGAAATTTTTCGTTTTGCCATAAAAATGCATTAGGGTCTACACGCCATTAGCAAATATTTGGAAGAGTTACTTCGGCCTTGCTAGTATGCTATATCGCAATCCCAGACTTTCTTTATATTATCTACAACAATGTGCATTTATGTCTTTAATTGTTCCCTCTTTAATACTATAAATATTCTAGGTTTGTCATTTTCGACTTCCAACATGTCGGCTAAAAGCAAAGCTCCCACAAGAAGACATTGTTAACAGTATTGTAATCAGCGCCGAAGGCGATATCATAATATTACTATTAAAACATTGAACAAGGAGGAGGATGGTTCTAGTACAAAAAAAGGTTGTTATTGAAGTGTAACAAAGAAATGCATGAGATAAACACTTCACACTATTCAATACATGACCACATGATGAATAGCTGGTAAGAGACATCTAGTCATCGTGGGATGGCTGTCAGAAAAAAAAGAAACTAACAACAAGAAAAACTGCCCTTTCTCTTTACAGCTTTTTTCATTTATTCATTCATTTTTCAGTCATTCATCCAGTCATTTCATCTATTCTGCCGTCTCCAACAAAATCATACAAATAATGATTCACAATTTTACATAAAATTTTTTAAAATTAGCGCATTCATTACCATTACAACATACAATGAACAACAAGGAAGCTAAATACATTTCATGAGCGTGTGGAAATGCTGGAGACGGGGATGAATGCTATCAGGAACCAATTCTTATATAGGACGTCATTCCCCCATCCCATTACCCATCCATCCACACAGAATAATGGTATTACCAAACGAAGAGCAGTCACATTCTACTGTCAAAGTAATGTTTAAACATTTTTTTTTTCTGAAAATTTTGGTGAGGCTAAAGATTTTTTTTCAAGTGTTTTTTTTTTCTCCCAATTTTTGAAAGGTTATTACATCATCATAAGAGGACATTATTATACAAGCGAAGATACACACAAAGTACTGCATGCGAGTTCGGAAGGGGTGGTGGTTTGATAAACCATAAAAAAAAAAGTTCAATGTATTCACAAGAATCCTTTGAGTGGTTCACAATTTACAAGCATGCTTTTCAGTGAACCTCTCAGTTCTTTCTTTCTTTTTTTTTCCCTCCAAACTTAACTTTGTATTTTGCCGATATGCATGTATAATTTCGTATTTGTTCAACATTATCCACCATGTAAAGTCGAATACATGCCTATGTTATATCTTCTGATTCATTTCGTGTTATGTTTGCCAAAAAAGAGAGAAGGAATGAAATAAATGAAATAAATGAAATGAAATGATAGCTCATGGACATAATAATTAGAATAAAAATATATATATCTCACGAGTATTTATGATAATTAAACATGATTAATGGACTTAACATGATAAAGCCGTGTAAGTTAATGTGAAATATCTTAACCAAATATGACTAAATCTATAATAAAGGTGGCTTTCATTTGGTTTGTGATTGTTTGATTTCTGTCAGCTCTACATTTATGAGCAGTGGCAAAACATATCAATAATAGAACAAGAGCGGCCATCACGCAGTTCAAGTTAGACAAAATACCCAAACACTGAGAGTGAATGAAAAAAAAAATCAAACCTAATTGCAGCTGTATAAAAAAACAATTCACCTACCACAGGGAAAGCTCAACGCGGCGATTTCTTAAACTTGGAATGCTATACCAGAATGTATAGGGACATCCGGGAAGTTGGGTGACGGTGTACCTTCCTCCCTGCAGTGAGTTGGTTCTAGCATCTTGAGGAGCGAGTGCCTGATCTCTCGAGGTGCTGCTTGAGCTTGTCATGCATGGTCTGAGGGAGGAAGAGGATGCCCGGTTCTCCTCGGTCGAATGCGTAAGTGTGACTAGTATAACCTTACCTTTGCACATCGCCAGGCATAGCATAATGTACTTGAACCCATTTGATGGTTGAATGGGAAGATGATAATGATGATCTTGAAATGGGAGAAGAAAACAAAGGACAGGGCAGAAGAATAGCAGGAGAAGAAGAAAGTCAAAGTAGCAGATAAGAACAGTATAGAAACAATAACGAAATCTAAAAAGGAGAGGAGGCGGAGAAGAAGAAGATAATAAACAAAGGAGGAAGAAATACGGAAGATGAAGCATGACATAAGGAAAAAAGAAAGGTTAAAATAACAATGCCGATACTGGTGGTGATGATGATGGTGATGATGATGATGATGGTGATGATGATGGTGATGATGATGATGGTGATGATGGTGATGGTGATGATGATGGTGATGATGATGATGGTGATGATGATGGTGATGATGATGATGGTGATGATGGTGAGGATGATGATGGTGATGATGGTGATGGTGATGATGATGGTGATGATGATGATGGTGATGATGATGGTGATGATGATGGTGATGATGATGATGGTGATGATGGTGGTGATGATGATGATGGTGATGATGATGGTGATGATGATGATGGTGATGATGGTGATGGTGATGATGATGGTGATGATGATGATGGTGATGATGATGATTGAGGAGGAGGAGGAGGCAGAGGAGAATGAGAAGAGAAATGGGGAGGCATCAATGAAACTCTATTTCGAAAGCACTGTATTTGTACTTGTTATCAACAATATGAATTCGTGACCAATAAAATGGTTTTCACATAGGAAAAAATGGTTCACTTAACTTACCCAGAGGATCACCAGCACAGGAAAAAAAATCGTCCTAAATGTTTGTGTGAATGCTCTCAGACTTTGAAGAGAAGTTCTAAAGATGTCGCCCGACTACTGAATCAAGGAGGCTAAAAGAGCTAATCTTTCAGAGCTTTCAACACGCTGACACCTCGTTTATGAAGATAATTATGATTACGATTATGAAGATAGATGGTTTTGTCGAATTTGCTCCAGAAATGCATTACCCACCGACTTACAAACACTTGAAAGGAGAAGTCAAGAGTACTATCGTAATGCGGAGATCCATCAAAATCCTGTATTATATCTGATGGTTATCAAATATATTGTCAATGATTCTGGTGTAATCTAATAAGGGCTATGGGGAAGTTTTATAATAATTGTCATTGCAATTAATTGATCTCTCTTCCTCTCTCTCTCTCTCTATCTTTGCTATTTTTGGGTGGTATTCAATTTTTTTTTTTCGCTGCTGCAATGCTCTTCTCTCCGTAATCGTTGTAATGAAACTCCAATTCCGCGATTGGCCGTTGGGCGTTGTGATGTAACGAGACGCGGACCGGCTCAGGCACGCTACGGGCGGCCGGCCAGCTGATTTATCGCCGTGCGATGGACCATGCCGCCAGCTTTGACAAAGACAAAAGCAAAACAAATGGAATTCATCCCCCCTTTCCCATTTCCCCTTCCTATTAACATCCTATCTTCATTCCGTTTAGGATCATTTGCTTGTGGGTTGGGGATGATTTCTAGGTGCCATTTGATCACTATTATTTCATCATGTGTGAATGTGTGTATTTCTATTCATATATTGCCTTCTTCTTCTCCATCTCTCTCTCCCTCTATCTCTCTCCAGATCTCTCTCTCTATCTCTCTGATTATCTCTTTCTCTCTGTCTTTCTCTCCTCCACTTGAAGAATGACTACTCATTGTGCTTTGATGCTATTCCTAATTCTTGCCATTTGTTAAATCACCTATCAAATAATTATTGTCCCATAATAACCTTTTATGTGCTCGTGTGTGTGTGTGTGCGCGCGCGTGTGTGTACATGTACATGCAATTTTATACATTAGTTTATATGCATGAAAATGTGTTTGTATACACATGCGCACACATGAACTAGGATAAACACACTCCCACACAAACACACAGACGCACACACACATATAAGACTATATAACATTCGTAATCATGTAGAAAATTATGTTTTTTTAGTTTGTTTTTTGTTTGTTTTGGGTTTCTTTTTAGTGTTATAGTGTTATCAAACATCTATAGTCCAGTTTTGTTTTGTTTTGCTTTTGTCATCGAACCCAAATAGGAATAGGATACTACTATACTATCCGACTACTACGGCCTACTACTATCATTATGTTATGTCGATAGCTCTGAATGATAAATATCGTTCCCATTTCTAGTAGTATTTCTTGTGCTCCTATCGATGCCATTATTGCTCTGATGTTACTATTACAAGTAACGAGCGCTGTTTTGCTGCTGATACTCTAGTACTTCTACTACTACGTGCACTACCATTAATAGTACCGCTCCTGTCGTTGCCCGTTAAATCCTGTAACCATCACCAATGTACTTTGGCAATTATCATGGTTATCAACACTGTCATACTATATGCCACTTCTATTTTTAGTTCTAATTCTAACCTTCACTAGTATTATACAAACTATTGCTGCTTCTGATATCAAATGTACCGATAGTACCCATTAGTATTTGTTGCTACAAATTATATCTCAAATACAATACAGCATAACTATGAAATAATAGAAAGATACACAGAGATACCTAATTATAGAGAGTAGATGAAGCTAATATTTTAGATTATTCACCATTGACAGAATGTGGCCTCCGATAAAGATATTTTATTGTTTATCGGACATTCTTGTGTTTCTTGTTCTACAAATACAACGCCTGTGGTTTCTGTTTCTGCTTCAGAAATAGTTACAAAATAATGAACCACTGGTATTGTTAAGCTCTGAGTTGTACCCATTGTTATAACATAGAGCTATCAAGGCATGTGTTGAAGCTCCATGGTTACAAGATCATTCAAACGTTTGTGGGGCACCATGATTTAGAAGCATTTAGAACTTAACACTAACTAGAAGAAACAATATTATTTATGTACACAAAACGCTGAATGGACCCAATAATGAGCCCTGTGGAGCACCATCAAGGCTGAGGTTACGGCACTGGATTTAAATGTTACTATTCGTTATTCAGAAGGTCCGTTACTCAGAAGGTTCGTGAATCCGAAAACGGAAAAAAAGGTTCGTAATTCCGAAGGTACACTGTCACGAAAATTATATTCATTTTCTGATTAACGACCCTTTTGAATAGCAAACATTCAGAGCAATTAGCGCCACAAATGGTCGAATTAACGAACTATTCACATTCGGATAAACAAACGTCTATGGGTATAGGAATAAAATGCGTGTGTTTGGGAATAATCGGAAAAATGAACTTTCGGAATAACGGACAGTTTTACTTTCGGATTACCGCACTTTAATCGGTATTACCAACATCATTTGCTTTAACACCGTCTACAGCCATTCCTAACACATCTTATCATTTTAGGTTACGGAACTGTTTTTGGTAGTTGAGGGTGGCAAAGGCTTTAAATAGAGAGATCCATAAAGATCACAATATAGTTACCTTCATCTATCTCGGGAGATACAGTGTTGAATAGCAAACATTCAGAGCAATTAGCGCCACAAATGGTCGAATTAACGAACTATTCACATTCGGATAAACAAACGTCTATGGGTATAGGAATAAAATGCGTGTGTTTGGGAATAATCGGAAAAATGAACTTTCGGAATAACGGACAGTTTTACTTTCGGATTACCGCACTTTAATCGGTATTACCAACATCATTTGCTTTAACACCGTCTACAGCCATTCCTAACACATCTTATCATTTTAGGTTACGGAACTGTTTTTGGTAGTTGAGGGTGGCAAAGGCTTTAAATAGAGAGATCCATAAAGATCACAATATAGTTACCTTCATCTATCTCGGGAGATACAGTGTTCACCTAATATGGGCACACCAAGTTCGGTTGAATAGTTTTCCCTCAAGCCAAACTGCAGTGGCATCAATACGTCGCATCGTTGCAAACCAGGTGATTGCATGTATTCTGATATGCAGTATTTTTATACTTGGAAAAAAATGGGTAGAATGGGCTTGTACTCATGTACATAACTATTATTATACTGTATTTTCTCTCTTAAAGATGGGTGCTACTTTTACTGTTGTCAGGCTATCCGGAATAATATACCTTGAATTGAATCATGGAGTGATTGGAAATAAAACAAAGAGGATCAGCGGTATATGTATTAAATTTTGATTAAATGACTGTTGATATCGTCAGGTCTATAGAGGATGATGATGATGATTTCACAGTTCAGAAAAATATCAGTTTTCTCAGAAACTGATGTGTTTATGGACTAAAGAAAGAGCAGTGAGCAAAATATTTTTGGTCGTCATGGGATAAGCTGACAGGTGTGTCTTCCAATGATCAGAGTTAATATTCATTAAACGCTTCCGAAATATACTTTTTTTTCTGGTTCATTCTATCTTGGTGGTATAGGTAGTTGCAGAAAAAAAAAATCTTCTCTTTACCAAGCAGGTTGTTTACAATATGTTTCCAAGTGTTGTCGTCTTTTACGGGGATAAACACACTATGAAAATACTCTTTTGTTGATAATAGACAGTACTCGTCAAACCATTTTGTAAGTAACGTAATTTTTGCATTTTTTTTCAGTAGGATTTCAAATCCAGATGCTGTATGCAATCTCTTTTCAAAGGCAAGTGGACATAATAAAGATTGTTGTAAAAACGCAATGAAAATTCAAATTCAGTATCATTATGGTGATGATGTTTAAATTATTAGAGACACTTTAAAGTTATCATAAGGGGATCTACGTATATAACCCATGCAGTTTTCGGTGATGGGCAGTGACCTCTTTCTCGTTGTTGTAGTTGTTGTTTTTATCTTGCATGATTTTCTGGTAGTCTTGTCAATAATGTGTCATTTAGACTTGAAGGGATCTGTCGTATATAGCCAGCGCGTGTATTTTTGTCCTCAACGTCCCGTATCATTCGTCGGACTATGACGAATTAATCGACTTTGTTGGCAACTCAAAGGAAAGGACAACGACTACAACACACACACACACACACACACACACACACACACACGCACACACACACACACACACACACACACACACATACAACGTGCTTAGTATTCTATTACCCTGCCGTGCAGTAATTGATGGAGTCCACTTACCAAGCATGCAGCTAGGATGCAGGGTTGGATCATAATTTTGGTGATAGCAGTTCCGATGAATTAGTGAATGGGACATTTTGTGATCCAGTTAAAAAATATCAGCCACTTTTCAATTTCATTATACTCACCGGTTTAATGTCCTTGATGATTACAATGACACAATTACAATGAATTATGGAGCTGGCATTCATTGGAACATCACGCAAGTGAAACATAATCCAACCCCAATATCATTAAAAACTGCCAAACAAGCCCTCATCAAGATTCTTTCTTTTAACGAGTTAATGCTTCCACTTTATTTTTGGTAACGATGTAAGCTTATGTGGACTCCGATGTCATTCCGACGCCACGGGTTCCACGGAAAGAATAGTTCCAATTGGATGCAAATTAGCGTAGTTTGCATATGTCTGGTCTTGACCTACATTTAGAATATTAAGTTCACCTCAGTTCATAACTCTCCCTTTCGCTCCCTCTTTCGCTCTATTTCCCCTACTCAGTTTTGGTTGAGAACTAACTTCAGGTTTCTCACATTTTTGGGTGAGATATTGGGAAACCTCTTATGAAATATGAAAGGACATGACAAGGGAATTCAATGTTTATCTGAAGAAAATTGGTTTTGAAATGGCTGAAGTATCCAAATCAGAGCAATTCTATAATAAAACGTGGGACCCACCTTTTTATTGCTTTGTTTTACTTTGTTTTTGGATGTCTCAGCCATCCCAAAACAGATGTTCACCAAATGAACTTTGAATTCCTCTTAGAATTGTTTGCTCTGTACTATTTCCTAAGCCGTTTCTTGGTATCACGCAAAAATTTAAAAGCCCAATCCTCATCTTCACCAACACTTTTCCATTCCTTTAGTGTATACAGTGGAACGACGAATTCATAGTTGAGTGTCTTGGTATACCTTTTATACCTGAGTATTCTCAATCTATGATAGCCATCTTTTACTAGAAGTTGTCTCATTACCTCAAAATAGAATGCAGGTGGAGTGTAATATGAAGCATTTGATTGAAAAGTCCGTTCTTGTTAATTTGAAATATTTACAATTTAAACTGCTAGAAAAACAAAGAAAACACATAAGAAAACATGGGGGATTTTCAGTAATCCAACTTCATGAATAGTCCTTGTTCTGTAACATGTAAAGTATCATTAGAAAGGCTTTATTTGCTTTATCAGATGAGGGACTTATTTTGATATGCTTGAAAATTGCGCTTAATCCGTTTTGGGATCAAACTCCTCATATATGATGTGTGTGTGTGTGTGTGTGTGTGTGTGATTTTAGTTTACTGAGGCTCTCATGCCATGTTATCTTTTTATTTGTCTATATCATACCATTAAGCGGGCTTTCATATCATGGTGTGTGTGGTTTTTTTTTTCATTTGTATATTTTGTACGAATAAGCAGAAATTTTTCAGTTTGATTACGTTGATTTAGTTGAATGGTTGTATTCGTTTCATTGTGAAAACGATGGTGACATCAAACGAATCCCAATAAAAAATATCATTAAAAATGTGTGCGTGTGTATGTGTGTGTGAGTGTGTGTGCGCGCGCGCACGTGTGTGTGTGTGTGTGCGTGTGTGTGTGCGTGTGTATGTGTAATGCAGAATCAACGCTATCGCAATCAATTGCAGTCTAAGATAAGATGTCGTGTTACAATGTACATACTTGAGTTATCTAGATTCGAGTGCATTACGGTAGGTGGTATCTAAGTTACATCTCATATGCACAGAAGGATTTCGAAGCCCAAAGTATTTCCTGCTTCTTTACAGGCTATAAAACAACAACAAGTGGATATTAGATTAAATTTAATCAACACACATCCATTAAACGACTGAAGCGACCGACCAGAATGCTAAAAAAAAACAAGAAAAAAAAAACAAAACAAAACAAAGCGTGCCTGAGTACTCGTCCAGAAAGCCGAGTTCGAAAATGGTGATAATTATGATGAAATTGCCATGAAATATTTAAAAAAACAATTCAATCCGCAACCGAGAATTGGTGTCAGATAATACACCGTACCCGGTAAAAACGGGAAAACTAATCTATTAATTCCTTCTGGGTATAAAATTGCCACGGAAGATCAAAGATAATGTCCCGTATGTATACCTTTCAAAGTAATGCGTGCATCCTGCGACTATAGCAAGTCAGGATGTCTGTTTTTTCCTGCAGAAAGCATTTATCTTTAGAAATTATGAAGATGTTTCTCTTGATGTTGGGCTGCAAAGTCATCAATATAATAACTGCCAGAATTAGGTTAGTTTTCATTCTCATTGGAATGTTTAAACACAGCTTTCCATGTAGCCATGTTATGGATCGGCTTTGGTGAACATCAACAATAGCGAGCAGAGAACGATCACTTAGCCCAAAGTTTGGCAGCGTGGGCATAATTTTCCTAATTCGTCTGTGACAATCGCACGTTTATCATCGACAAAAAAGCAAAACAAAGCAAAACAAAAACGAACAGAAGACCAGACTTAAATGTTTGAAGCTGATTGAAATTTCGGCAGGTGAGGAATAAAAGTGACGCGATAGAAAAAGCAAAATCAACTGCTTCTAAATCTTGTCTTAATGACAATGTTAATTATAATGCATGTGTAATAGAATATTGAATACCACTTTCTAAGTTGAAAAATGAGGAAATGATAAATTCCATGTACTGTCTAAGCACCTATTTAAGATTTGAGAAAAAAAAATGTACAAAGCCATGAATTGAACGGAATCAAAAAGATACATTTTAAACTACTATAGGCGAACAAAAGGAGAGGGAAGAGGCACTGATATCTATAAACCCAGGCAGTGAGATATTTTTTTTTTTTTTTGATTACGCATGGCAATGGCTTTAGATAGCAAAACTTTGTTTTCGTTATGTATTGCTGAATACTTGAATAGTAACTTGAAACTTGAAAGTAATGAAAGATATAAGGTGATGACCTCATCACCTCATCTACTTTGCATAGATGTGGCTGCCACCAATACCACTTCTCTGTGTTGGTTGTTGAATTTCAGCTCCAAAATGAAGTGAGATCATACTGAAAAGATACATGAATAAATTATTAAATAAAACGATAACAGCACATGCTATATGGAATGCCATGACAATTTTTCCTTGTTATTGTTCCCCTTAAACGTTTATGTGTGTGCTTTCCCTGTGTCTTGTGCGTTCACTTTATAGACATTTTTGTGAGGGGTGAGTGGATAACTTTTTAAAGGACTTTCGTAGTCATTATAAGCTACTGCTTTAAGAAAGTTGTATTAAAAAGGTTTAGACTGATTCATTTTAAAAATTTCTTTGGACAATATTCATGAAATCAACATTCATGAAAGAAATACATAGGAATTTAACAACTACATGTATTACTCCAATTTGTTGTGTGTGCATTTTAGGTTGTTGTAGGGGAAAAGATTTACATCGACTGAAATTTATCTATCTGTTTTTCTGCCTGGTAACCTCAATGCAGTAGTTATCACTGACTAACCTATTTCATACATTCAGTGTGTTGAATTTAATGTTGTGCTATCATATTTTCGATTGTTTATTCGTGTTTATTGATGTGTTAATGCCGAATGGATGACAAATATGGTAACAATTATAGTAACAATATAAATAGATTCAGACAATTTGTGAAATGGAAATAAAATAATGAACAGGTGATTAAGCATGCAATATGAATACACTCACTCCCCCCCCCCCCCCCCCCATCTCGCTTTACTTCGATGGAGGAGCTTTTCTTCGCACACGTATACAGGTGAACAGGTAACATTGATTCACACAATGGCTTATTCAATGATGAGTTAAGTGACCAGCCACTATACTAGAAACAACTAGGAGGGTGAAGTCAAGACAAGGGGGGGGGGGGGGGGGGGGGGGAGTGGTGAGGAGAAAATCAACGTGGGCTGAGAAGTGGCATTGCTTGTGTGAAATGCAGGGTATAAAACCAGAAGGAAATAATCTAGAGATGAGCGATGTGCATAATGGGGAGTTGCATTGAGAAATGGAAGGGGCATGACAGAACGAATGAACGATAAACAGACCAATCTAGGGAAGAAATTGATGATTAGACACAGCAAGAGCAGCGAAAATGGTTGTCTGGGCAGGGCCAAGTTGCCGTGGATGGATGAGCGATAGAGCGATCGCGCCGGCCGACTCTCCCGGCCGATTTCGGCGAGTGTCTTTCGCAGGACTTCACGGACCACTACCCGTGCGTTGCCCCTCCGCGCCGTTCGCATCATCTAATCTATATGGCGGCATTTTGAAATGTTTGTTCTTTCTTTTGACTTAATTTATCTAGAGCCCATCGAGGGCTTGTAGCAATTTCAATTAGATAATGGTTTTCAAGCAAACCATTTAGCGAAACCTCATTTTCATTACCAGAATGTCGTATTAGGAAATATGTTATGCCTCCATAAGTTAGTACATGTTGTGCAATTAATACTCCGATCTTTTTCTTCATCGACATGAATTTTTGATAAGATTTTAAGCAGGGCTGGAAAAGTTGATTATCATTTTTGTTTTACTAGGTTATCGCAGAATCCTGTTCAGGCTGTTGGTGGTGGTGATGGCTTTGTAACATTCCCTTTGGTGCCGGAATCTAATCATATATATTTCAACGACAGCGTCATATTGGTTTGACACTTTCTGCAAATAATATATACACGAATAGAATTAATACTTGCAAGTAGACCATGAAAGGCAATGCTTGTTTGTTTGTTTGTTCATTTCCATCTGAGAAGATGGCTGGATAGCCCATATTCAGCTATATGCTAAGCTGGTCTTCCATGGGGTTCAGTTGGTTGTGAGGTGGGACCACTTCACCGGGTTAAACACCCTGCTCTTTGCGATGAATGAATGAAGCGGGATCTTTTACGTGCATGAACTGTGGCTCTCTCATACACGGGACCTCCATTTTATGTCCTATCCGAGGGACAGAGTGTTTTGCCTCTTGTTAGAGGGGACGGTATGTTTACACACAACATTGTTCAGTCAAGACTCGGTTTCGAACCCGGGTCCTTAGGATCGTGAGGCAGACGCGCTACCTACTGAGCCAACTCACCTCCCTGACAAATGCTGACAAATTAAAAGCAGTTGTTCTTTATCACGTAAAACCTCTCACAATATCTGTGTTCAATTCATGTGATGCATTCTAACAAAGAGCTGGATTTTCCCTTTCAATGTTTTTATATAAATATATACTACATTTTGGATAGTCTATATGAACGTGCATTGGAATCTATCTTTAGCATATTAACAAGGATCATGGAAGTATGAACCAGAGACCATTATACGAAATGACAAGGAAAAACACAATCAGAAAGTAGTCATTCCTTGATTGATTTTACATCTCTCAAGCTGTTTCCCCCGCTTTAGCTGGACAGTAAAATCCTGAGAGCATAGTGTGTGCCCATATGTTTGAAATCATGTCATTCAGTCGCTTATCAGCATGAATAACAACCGAAAGCTCACGATGAAAGAGCTTTAAACATTTAGAAACAAGGCACCGCATCACACATTGCGTTAAAACTGTTAACATTCAACACCATTATTGGACTTTCAGCTTTGCAAGTTGTTACACTTTAGACTTATGCGATCACAGGTTTTATGATTATTATCTTTCCCATTGCAGCTCAATTCCCGTGCCTAACATTTTTTTTATTATCATTATCATGTGTCAAGTTTTTTCTGCTTTCTACGCTTGGTAAATATCTCTTATTTTTACGACTTTATAGCTATATTAGTTTGCTTTCATAATGATGATTCTCTTGCTTTTGCTTGCTTTGTTACCACATAGTATACAAAATGTAATAATCTTGTTACGTATCAAAATTCCTTATGGAGTAATCTCAATCATTGTATGTTTGTATGATGTTACAACTTTCCTGGATGAAATTTGGATTGAGATTGAAATTGAACTCCTTGTCAAGACAGTGAATGCAATCAACAACAAATCCATTCACCGGGGATTTTTTTTAAACTAAATAAAAACAAAAGCAAAAAACATTTCATTGTCCTGTCACATCTTATTGTGATATCCTCTTGAATATTTATCATTGTTGTATTCATGTTGTTAAGAACAAAAGATTATGTGTGTGTGTTTGTGCCTTTATATTCTTTTGGATTTGTCATTTTTATTTGTTTGTTTGTTTGTTTGTTTGTTTCAAACGAAGCACTGAATTCTTCTGTGCACCGGACATGATTATGCCGCCTTGACTAAACTTTATACTCATGATGTGGAATGTGTTTTAAAAGGTGTGAGTTCATATAAGATATAAAGTTAAAGACAAAATGACATAGATTACCATGACCAGTGACCTTCTTTCCATTAATTACAGCCTGTACTTCCTACAACTTTTTGGCGGTCAGCCCAGAAATTAACTTCTGCTCCTTTCACAGCTAAAGGAACACTCAAGAGCAAGGCCTCATGTTAGTCTGCTTTATCAGACCAAAGACAGGCGCCAAAGGAGGAGGGTGTTTTTATTTTCGAAAAAAAAAACCCAACAACTAGTATCTTGTACGGCAATTTTGACGTACGTAGTTTTTATCTTTTTTTATGTTATGCTCGATGAGAACATGCGTTTCTGTATTACTTTGATATACAAGGCTACTAGATACCAACAGCAGTTACGTAGTTCAATCTAGAAAATCTTTAAAAAAATGCAAATACATCCTTTTATTATATACTCTGCACTCTAGTGTAGAAAAAGACTGTCCATGCAAAGTTTCTGAAGCATTCCTTTCTGTTCTGAGCAATCACACGAACAACAACAACAGCATGTGAAGGATGACAGAGAAATGTGTTTCTAGGGATAACTGACGCACGTGCACATCACCCTTGATATCTAAAATGAATGTTCTGCACATTCCAAAGAGTACACATTCCTGTTTCGACAACAGTACCTAGCTCTTCATCCATAAGTTCTCGACTTTGGGTACAAGAACAGCTAGATAGACAGATAAATAGTTCGGGAGAGAGAGAAAAAAAGATAGAGAGATGGAGCGAAAGAGAGAGGGGGAGATCAAGAGACACTTTTAGTGTAGTTTCAGCGCGTACATCGACGTCTGACGGGACAGACTAGGCACAGTGCATCGAAAGGTTACCCAACATTTACTGCTTAACAATTTAAGTGGAACGGAATAGCGACACAAGAAGAAGAAAATGAGGTAAATACTTTGAGGTAATTAGGGTATGTCTTTTTGACCACCATCTAACCGCATGGTTTGAGCCTTTTCTAAGTACTGGAGAGTGGACGGTCGTCTTCATAATATCAAAGTGGGTTGGATTTTTCGCCCTCTCTCTCTCTGTGATGTTAACACACCAAAATTATTTAATTAGTATTAATGCAAGGGCGGCAGCTTGCACTCAGCAGTGGTTGCAAAGAAACCAATCAAAACGGGAGCTGTCAGAGCATTTTTCGGCCATGTTGACCACAAGCGTCTTTAAGCACAATGAACCTTACTGGCGATTACATGCGCTGTTACTGGCGGTCTGCACGAATGATGCAAAGATCATGTTCAGTAGTTTCGGCTGAATTTCATTTCCCCGATTTCTACCGAGAAGGCATCTCCCAGAATCTTTAGGTAAGATAATACCTCGAAATCTAACGATCGTTTACATTTGTGGAACCAGTAAAAAAGAAAACGACGTAACTTCTTGGTGAGATAAAAATAGTTTCTGAAAACACTTTCACATTATCTTCTTTAGATTGTAGTAGGGAGGCCATAACATTTTTTTTTTTTTTGTACGAGAATCAGTCCTCTTCGATTCAAATTGAATTGAAATGGTTTTCTTTCAGTGAAAAATAATCAATGTGATCAAAGCAATGTATCTAGGTTTGTCATACACACACACACGCACACACACACACACACACTCACACACACGTACACACACACACACACACACACACACACACACACACACAATATATGAGCAAGTCATTCAATATCATCCTCTTTATCAGTCATCACAACCACAATATTTCTGAAAAGAGAAAAGAATTTTGAGCTGGTGCCGTAAAAAATGGAAAGCGTTCTTGTACAAAAAAAAAAAAAACTAGCCTAATTAGCATTCAAATAGTCCCACTGTTGATCAATATCACAGAAATTTATTTCTATGCCTCGTTCATAAATACATGATAAAATGATAAGATGGATACATGAAAATAGAAATACACTCAGCAAAAACAAAAGAAAGAAAAGAAAGTCAACACTTTTTCGAGTTCATAGTTTTCATAGAAGATTTTCATGAAAATCAATTTATTATAAAATCATACCATATTAGACGTAATTTGACTGGCTATCAACCTAGTAGGTTAATATAAAGGGAAGATTTACGCATGAGTGAACACATTTGTTTTTTTCCTCCATGAAGGCACAAAAGTAAAAATTGCAAAATTTGATATATTGTCTTTCATTTGAAAAAGTGTTTTGGCCTACTTTTTTTTTTTTTTTTTTTTTTGCTGAGTGTATAGATACCTAAATATGTTAATTAATCTATTCATTCTTTTATTCGTTTTATGGATAACAATTGCATTTCAAGGCCTTTCACATGAAAAATGAAAAGAGAGGAAATAGGACATACACAATAAGTACCCACATTTACGTGGATAGTACACCCCCCCCCCCCCCGCAATTAGTGATGCTATTGATTCAGTGTATAACTGGAGGTATAACTTCGCCCTAAAAGCATACACATATTATATTGAGTTACAATGGTATTATAATGTGATGTGTGCAAACACACTAAGGTATGTTTGTGTGTGTATTTATGTGTGTTTACATCTGTTCCTGTGCAGATGTGATGTGACTGTGTGGTTGTATTACAAAGTGAAGTGAAGGTGGGATGGTCCCTAGGAATGTAGCCAAAGCAGCTGATATCACTTTATCTTTTGTTTTGTTCCCCCCTTCTCTCCAGCTCTCTTTTCTTGCTGACTAAAGAAACTATGGAAAGTTGGTGGGTTTTCGAAATATTGCGCCACCATGGAACAGTAATGCCCCACGCTCATCCATGGCAGCTCTACAAGGACCACCACGTATCTGGTATCTGGGGACTGTTACTGGCGCCACGCGCGGTCCAACCCTGATATGGACTCTATAATTACCATGATTACAGCGATGATTATTGTGGTTATCGCTTTTCACTTCTCATTTCTGATCGCACCATTACTTTGGTATACCAACTGTCTGCCAATGCGTTGACTCCATTCCATCTATAGGAACAGGTTATAATGAATGACATATTAATGTAGGCTGCTCTGGTCAACATGTTCATGAATAGTTGATAATCAGGTGTTATGTGCTTCTGTATTTCATCTTCTATACTATGGTAGCATGATCACTTTGAGAACAGAAAAAAGAAAAAATCCCGGAGAACGTATATCAAAACTGTGCTTCTTGTATTACCACTTCGAGGAGCTGATAGTAGTCAAAGATGAAAATAAACAAAGACAAAGAAATAAAGTCGATGTTATGATGGTGCATGGCCATTGAAAGTTGTGTGCCTCTAATGTGACCATCATGTGTTGCATTTGGGGTTACACAAGGAATCCACAGAATCCGGGAACTTGTGAAATACTGTTGCTCTAACTGGCACCAACTACCGTCCCATTTACGTTTGTGTCATAACGCGATTTTTAGTCTTAAAAATACAGAACGGGCCTGCGATAACAATAATCCTATGCAAATGAAGTACCTGCACATTTCGCGAGCAACTCATTATTCTATGTAGGTGAACACCAGAAGTCAGATTCAAGATGTCCTGTACGGCAAGGAAGGGGGGGGGGGGGGAGCTATAGCTTTCTTATGATAAATCGACGAGTCATTTCACAATAATTATCTCTGGGCCAGCCGGTAAACTAATCGAGTGCGCAGTGCGCCCGCGCTCCTGTGGTGTGTGCAGGTGTCGGTGCAGCAACCCTGATCGACGCACCGGGCCCAGCCCAGTTGTGGATCAAGGTGAACTTCTGGTCGGTGTTTCTTGGAGCCGCATGGGAGGACATCGTTTGCACGGATGGTCACTTCGCTGAGTGGGTTAATAGCAGGTTTCTCTCACCTCCCTGGTAATAGTCAGGGTGAATGACCGCTCAATATGATACCTGAGTCGGAAAAGCAGTAGAACGTAATAAAATGATGCATAACAATGGTGTTTGTGCGAAGAAAATCAAAAGTGACATACACAATTAATGAGGTGACAGTGTCAAATTAAGAAGACTCATAACAAGTAGTACAGTGGTACTTAAAAGTTTATAAACATTTTTATGTATCGCCGATTCCCAGCGTATAGCACCTTACCATTGCCGACGTACTTAATCTGAAATACAGAGAGAGAGAGAGAGAGAGAGAGATGCAGGTATGTATGACTGTTACTTCTCACAAGCTCTATATTATGTGAGAAATGAGAGGAAGATATTCTGGAGAACAAGGGAGAGGGAAAATTTTAAACAAATATAATCAGACAGCATTTGACGCGTATGCATTGCATGTTATTATTGATGGTGCGTGTATAATACATAGACCTATCACTCTATTACTAGTATTCTGTTGGAATACATTAGTATCGGTTTGAGTTATTATTGTTGAAGGCGTTTGTAAATGCAGGATATTATGTTAACGTTCAAAAGGACAGAGCAATAGAAGGGACGGACAAGCTCGTGACCATCGTGATAGTACAATGTCGATCTGTCGAATGATATCATGATCAAGCCCTTTGTGACTCCCCCCCCCCAAAAAAAAAAAAATGCATATTTGGAAAAATATCTAAAAAGTGACAATTTGAAAAAGAAAGCCCATTGCACCAAATACAATATGACCAAATTCATGACCTATGAGATGTTGCCAATTGGAGACAAACCATCCTTCACTCCTCTCAGATATTCATGAGCGGCGTATCGAAATGAGCCGTGCACTGATGGTCTGCTTCCACTAGCCCGAGTTGCGAAACGCCTCGCCTCCGGCTAATTACTTGCTCGTGCAAACATGGCACGTGCAAGTCCAACGGGTCCTTTGAAAGACGTGATAGCCGGTCAGCGATCCCGCAACAACTTGCGGGAAGGGCAACGAAATTACTTTGTCAGGCGCGAGCGCTCGGCGTCACACATCACCGTCTGCTGGGTGTTGAAATGTCATACATTTTTCATGGCTATTTAAGTAACCTGATTTTGATTGTGTCCGCTTATTAAGGGCAAACACGACGGAGGCAACCTGCGTCTACTTCACACTGCCTGTAGAATGACATATTTCCACCCTCACCCGCTGTATTTCCTTTTGTCTTCTATGATAATAAATGACCGGTATGTTTTATTAACGGAATGTGTACTGTCCTTTCTGCTTTTGATACGCGCCTATGGCAAATAATCATATATTATGTGTCACTTTATGAATGAAATAGGTCATAATTATGAGCATACGAGTATCGTCATTGCTTCTCTTGGAGTCCATCTGTACTGGGGGCACCAGATTACCCAAACAAAACACACACACAACGAAAAACAACAAACAAACAAATCAGACTGGCTCGAGTCCCCGAGTCCGTACGAAATAGATATCTTTAATTTCCACCAAGATTTGGCACAAAAGTTCGGACGTTATGATTGACCTGAATCCAAACAAGCGACTCAACTTGAGACTGACCGCTAGTTGACTGGTGATGGTCGTAACGTTTCTTGGAGTTGATTTGACCTCCCAAGCGCCCGACAGGTTGGACTTCCCCTCGACGAGTTTCTTCCGCCAGTTCCGTTGTCCGTCTCACGAAAAGGATGGACAATATTTATTGTTTGGCCATACCAGATTCCTCCGGGACACCCCTCTCACCCCCCCCCCCCCCCGTCCCCGTTAAGAAAGAATAGAAGAAGAATTATTATTGAAACGAAGGAAAGAAAAGTTTTGTAGAGCGTTTCGTCATTTTTCAAGCTATGAAGATCGGAGTCCTGAAAATACACACAATCTTACCCGACGTAATCTCTAAGTGAGTATAATACTTTATCTGTAATCTGGATTATCATTGCAATGCTCTATATTATTGGCTTTATCCCCTGAGATACATTCGTACGATGAGTCATCGGCACCGGGAGAGGCATACCGCCACCGGAACAGCAAAAGTATTTAAGAATATAGTATTATACCATGTGCCATATAACGATGATTTGCGGTTATAGCGATTGTATTTTACATCATTTGATCACGTGTACGGATCGAATACAAATTTGCATGTTCGCATTAGACGATATTGTTTGATACGAATCTGTGAATACATTATATAGATATATTCCAACCTGCAAAGTTGCTCACTGCCTTCGCTTTACTCAAATGTTTCATTTTGAAAACAGTGCTATATTCCCCTTCCTCCCCATTTCTCTCCCACCCCCCTCTCTCTCTCTCTCTCTTCCCCTCCCCTTCTGTCTCTTTGATGATCAACTATGATATGAAGTGTTTTTTTAGCATAACAGATTAAGTGCCATTTTTAAAGACTTTAGAGTAAGGCCATCAGCAGGACGAAGAAAATAAATCCTTTCCAGTGATACCTTGCTTGTCACAAAAAAGATAATATTCTTAAATTTATGATTAAAGATATTCCATTTTTTTTTCATTCTTTGATTTACTTATAGTAGCTTTACACGCAGATTTCTTAAATCAACACAAAAAATGGTTTACCTCGTTTTACAGCGCTTTCCAGAGAGAATATGAAAATCTCTAACATTAAGTAAACTATACGGTATCTCTTTAAAGTTCTAAATGAGAGTGCTGCCCGGATGTTTGACGGAAGTTGATTCCAGATGCGAGGTACACGGGATTAGAAAGCGCTCTTCTGGGTGCATGGAGATCTTTCTATCTATAGATATATTTCCATTTTCATGTTCTCTTCTGTCGTTTTTTATAAGTTTTTATCATATCGTCATCTTGCTTATTTCTTTCATTATTTGATAACGCTCTTTTTCTGCTATCATCTTATTTTGTCGATTTGATTATATCGAATCACTGAAATACTGCAAGATTTTATCTAACAATATTTTAAAACCATATCCGATGCAAAGTATATGCAATGTTTGTTATATACTATAATACATATATTCGCACATAGATTTTGTACTTTACTTTATATCTTGTCCATCTTTATTTTTTTTTTACTCGCATACTTTGTATTATGTATGCTTTTGCTTGATGAAAATAAAGTAATCGAATTGAGCGTAGTGTAATGATATATGTAACTTTGAAACACGTAATATTTCTCCTTCTTACTACAATACATCTCCCTCCCTTGCGACAGTGTACTCATTAATTTGTTCGAAACAATTCCCTTGCTCCGTCCGACACCAGTTTCGACTTTTGCCCATCCCTCTATGTATTCTTTGTCGTTTTGATAACTCTGTGCATTATATCATTACTATACCAATTGGTCGTCCTCCACTATGGGATAAACTTTTGACTTCGAAAGGATCGGATTTCTTTTTCTTTCTTTTGTTTTTGTCTGACCCTCCGTTGACTAATTAACTTGCAAGGTTGGTGAAACAACCAGATATGTTTCTCGATGGCCTTTTCCTTCCGACTGGGTCGAGTCTGCCAACAATATTGACCAGAGAAAGTTAGAGCGCGGGGTCAAGTGTTCCATACACTGCGTAATTCTAGACTCCATGGGGCCCTTGATACAAGACGAAAGACTCCTTATTATAGTAAATCTTAGTGAGGAAAATAACCTCTTCATTTAAGCTTGTGCAATTGGATACATGCGTGTGTTGTTATTTTTTCTCTCTCCCTTATAGTCATCAGTTTAGGGCCCTTTTTTCTTTCGTCGAGAAGGTATCGATTTCTAGATGCGCTTTTCATTTTCCTTGTCATTATGGCAACGATGGTTTATGATAATTATGGCATTGACGTACTCGTCCTGGATGTCCAATCAGAAGTGGTTATGAAGATTCTGTCTACGCGAGGACAAGCTGAGCTTGCACTTTTTAGCATATTCGTCGAGAAACCTGATACCACGCATTACCGTCGGACGAACTCATAATATTGACCTATCATTATATATCTTATGTATATCAAAGCACAGACATACTCACTCGTACTGACTCATTTATGCATCTGAGGATCTTGAATGAACACACAACATTAATGTGTAGAGCTGTATTATGGTAGGATGCAGTTTTTCATTGTTATTGTGAGCACCTGTGTACATAACATAGGCCTCTTCACTTCTAAGTCACTTTGAGCCCATCGCGCTAAGAGAGAGTGCCCCTGAATCTATGTTGGGTTCCGTGAATGCAGAAGGATTAAAGGAACAAATCAGTGAAAGTTTGTCGGAAAAGGGGCATTCTGTTCAAAAAGTTATGATTCTTAACAGTTATGTTCAATCAAATTAGCCGCCCTCTCTATATAGATGATAACGGGACAAAAGTTTGCGCTGTCACAATAATTGTACAACAGAGTAATGAAAATATCGAAAGAGTTAACAAAAAAAAAAACCTTTTAGATTAAAAGTGCATATTTTTATTCGACTTGTTACTGACATAATTATGTTGAGGCTATAATGTCACTTCGTGCCTTTTAAATCAATGTTTTCCATCAAAGTTTTCTGTTGGTCTTTTGCCTGTGTTTATGAAATTTCTGTGTTCAAACTGACGCACGACATGAGCTTGACATCTACGAGTCATACTGCCCACAAGTCATACAGCCAACGAGTCATACAGCCCATGAGTCATCCTACCCATGAGTCATACAGTCCACGAGCTAGACATTAAGTGAACGACAAGGTCCACGAACTCGACACCAGCTAAAATAGGCCCAAGAGCTTTTATACTGTCCAAGAGCTCGACACTGTGCAAAAAGGACCTACGAGATCAACTTTAAATCACGGAGATTAAATATACGTAGTGTTGAGCTCATGGGCCTTATCTTACCTAGTGTCTATTTCATGGGCCTGTCTTACCTGGTGTCGAGCTCGTGTGTGACTCATGGACTTTTTTTTTCAGTGTCTATCTAGTATGACCCGTTGGTGTTGAGCTCGTGTGAGATGACCCCGTATAATACGCTGGTCCCGTACAACACGAAAGTCTATAAAACATGAATTCCTTCACTTATACATGTTAAATACAAACACGTCATATACAAACATATACATGCAACTCATGACATCTTTGCTGGAAAGCAATTAGTAAATTATTCCGTCCTTGGTTTGGTTGGTTGTTTTTTAATTTTCCTATGACCCTTTTCTTTCTTTTCTTTTTCAACCATATTCTTTCATAATCTCTTCAGGACCTCTTGTTTCTGTGAATGAATTTTGTTATACTAGCCCGGCACTATATAGAGTATAAGATGATGCCACATCGAATATTATTTGGGATGAAATATCCGCTTATGTTTGACCATGGAGCAATGATTCGCTGTATGGTGTGGCCTACTTTTCTGCAGAAGGGCTCACGCAGTGACGCGCTTTCGTCAAATTACATGCATTTTCCCCATACGGCATTTATTCATCCATTTCTGAATTGAATGGAGAAACGCAAGAGTGATTGCATAGCTTTTCCGTAACATAGACACACAACCTCGTTAGATCACCGGGGCAAGGAGAGCGGGGAAAGCAGATTTAGGAATGCAGAAGTTAGAAAGGCGGAAAGAGAGAGAGGGAGAGAGAGGGGGGCAGGGAGGACTTGACTTCTCTTCTCCTCCTCGTGTGTCTCCCTTTCATGTCTCTGATGAGTCTGACCGTCTTGGGCTTTGATATTCCCGCCAACGGATATCAGCCCTGATCAGACGATGAATTGAAACAATCACAGAAGTACAGCGCTAATTCCCCCCGATCCGCCGACCTGGTCGCGGATCCCGGCCGCATCCCCAAATTACACACGCGAAAAGCACGAACACGCGATACCTGTGCGAAGCTAATAAATCCAAGACAGAAGGAGATACTCGTTATTAATGTACATTAGCCTCGTTACGGTCACTTCATGACATAAGGGTCCGTTAGCTAATCACTAATATTGCCGATCATACCTCCATTCGTGTCTCCTGTCTTTGCATCACATCCCCTCCTTTCTTCTTCTTTAAATCTATTTCCTCACTTTGTCATTTCTAGGCGGCATCTTCCTAAACTTCTCTAAGAAGAGTGCATGGACTCGTCATACGTTCTTGTCTAAATGGACACATCTTAATCAAGACAAGACTAAAAGTCTGACCAAAATATTTTGCTAATCAGGGCACAGAGCCCTTTCAAAAAGTGCAAGAGTGTTGTCGAAGTACTTTTGTATGGAAGGGGAAAGGAAACTGTACATTTGATGTTGTTTGTTATCATTAACCTTCACGGCAAACAGGCTAAAGTAGTAACAGAATATTTTGCTAATGTACGGGAATGTTTGCTTTGTGAAACCGCTTCCTTCGGGCTTGATTTAATCATTTCATGAAAGTCTCCCCCTTACTTTCACTCTTTTACTTATTTAGACGGAAACAAATAAGTAAAAGGTTAAGACAAGGCGAAGAAGATGCTGATACAGATGACGGTAGATATGGAAAATGATATCGATGTTAGTAATATTTTCATGATACCTTTCGTACCTGAAAGGAAACACAAAAATGAATAAATGCGAAGAAGACAATTGATTTTTTAAAACTATAATTTGAAAATTAAAATCATGATATCTATGATGAGAATTGAACAAGATAATGACAGTGGTGGTGTTGATAAGATAAAAAGGATTACAAGAAATTGAGGAGGCAGTGGGTGTCATATGGTTTGAGTGAGGTGGACAAAAATTTAGCCAAGATTTGCTACAAACGTCGGCATAACATTTTTATATTCATTTTATTAAGAAAAAGACCCGATAAAAAAACGATATATAATATAATTATATTAACATTCGACGCCATTATCACCGGAGTTATGAATTGAACGCACAAGGGTAGTTGTATAGTTTGGTGGCATGCTTTGTATAGTATTAATTAGTTTGATTGACTGCTCTGTGAAATTGCCAGAAAAGAATAGGACAGCCCTGAACGAAAACGAAAATGAAAATCTACATTTTCATTTTCTTTCTGTGGATTTGATTGAAGTAAAACAGATGCATTAAGAAATTGAAATAGGCATTGAAACTGGGTATGAAAGGCTGAGCGTTTTAACTATGACCTTCTCTCAGTCATTTCCACATTGAACTATCTAGAAAAGTCCAATATGGGCAAATGATGGGAGTAAGAACGAGAAAGCCTTCTTTTATGGTATACCATAGCTTTCTGCAGAGACTGACTACTGTATATGAAACAATACCGTGCAATTCTACGCCATGTGCAGGACTGCTTTATACTAAATAGAGTAAAATTAAATTTAGGCAATATATATATATATATATATATATATATATATATATATACATATACATATATATAGGCTGGTCACGTGATAGCTCTCAGCCAATCATTAATTTTGATTAGGAGCTAAATCACCATTATTTGACATCAATAACAACTCTTTAATAAGTCTGCGCAAAAAAAAAAACCCAAAAACGCAGAAATAATGACTTTTGGCGATAATTTTGGGACTGGAATCCCACTTAAAGTCTTCGTATCAATGTAGTACAGCACAAAAAGATTTATGCGAGGATACACGGGTACAAGTTTTGAGTTTTATTTTATGTAAATGTAAAGGAAATTTTGAACAGGTTTGTTTGAAGATCAATGGGGGATTTGTGAGGCATCGATATCATGTGCAGTATCTCATATGATTTGCATTTGTGTTTTCTATACACTGACGTCACCATAATATATTTCGTGAAATCATGTGAAATTATGAAAAGCCATAAGTTTGTTATGCTATGTCTGATTCTAAAGAATTATCTACCACTCCATTCATGGTCTGATTTTATTCTTTGCATCAAAGCCAACCATACCTTGATTCTTAACTCCCGAACGCATGGAAACTCACTGACGTACATTCACCTGCATTTCAACAACGAACACTCATGTACACGATCGCAAATATACGCGCACACCGTCGTCACGCACGCAAAATAATTATTATTCATCATTCTGCTCACTCGTGCATTTTGAGCACAGTGTGTTCCCGGTGAGGTCACCGAGAAATAACATATTACGCATTTTGTGGTCAGGCAGATACCACGGACAGGTCAAATCCAGATATTTCAAGCTTGAAAAGCAGGCCGAGGCTAAGATAAAAAAAGACTGAGTTCAACGTTCCTGAAATGACCTGTCTTGGTCGACGTTTGTTAAAGTGTTGCTAAATGAGTTTGCTCTACTCAAATCTTCGGATATATCTATGCCCAAGATCAATGACACTTACCACATAATATAGAGTCAATAAATGTTTGCGTAGATTTTATGTCTATCCCTATGCGTTAACAAACAGCCCTATGAAACACCCTCCTTGACCATGTTGACTATTAGATTGTGATAGATAGTTCAAACAGTCAAAATGTCAAGGAAAATTGTTGCCGGTGAAATGACAGTGAATTAGAAAATCGGCATGATAATGAATGATATCGAGCCCCAACCCTCCACCCCCCCCCCCCCCCAGGAAGAAGAAGAACAAAATCATTATTCTCTGATATCTGTATGACAGAAATCTGTGTTTTTACAGTTCTTCAGCGTCTTGTTAGAGCATTTCCCTGTATACATGGTATAATGGAAGAGAGAGCTGACATCTAATTTATACAATTTGTTAAATAAAAAAAAAAATAATTTTCTCTACCCATATAGCGAAATAACTGTGAACAACATATTACTTCACCGAGATCAAATCAATATCAGATCAAATCAAAACACTATTTACCCCGCCTATACTGCACATACTTTTTTCCGATTTAAAGATTATGAGCAGTTTGTCCTTCGTATAAAGGGTTCATTGTCTCTCTCATCTGATGATGGACTTACTTAAATATTGTTTAGGAATATCCCTCCCTTCACAAAGCGTTTAGGCATCGAAGAACCAACTCTCGTTGAACGGCAGACACATTCGTGGCATACATACATACCTAAGTCACTACATTATCACTCATAGCAGGTTCATTGTACAAGACTGCAAGTCCTTTTTATCGCACAACAACAAAGTGCATATGCACTAAAATGATATTATCTTTGCCATTTTCCCGTTTGTTGCTCGTTGACATGAGAATATTGTACGCCGATTTGTAACACTCACAGCCTCCTGTTTTCATAATTCGATAATCATTATTTATATAACGGTCTGAGAAAAGCTTATAAATAAGTACCGGACAATACTATAGAGTATATTGATGAGTACAGGGCAACTTGGGAGAGGCCTGTTCACATCGAAGAAGTTGTACGAGAGGTAAATAGAAACATGCCTTCTATGGTAAGATTTTAAGGATAACACATTTTGAAAAAATGAGTAATTCTTCTCATTTTTGTTTAAATTGTTGCCAAAAGTGTCGAGATTTGTGCCTAAAACAGTGACCGGAATCAATTTTATTTATAGTGTCATCTTGAGGAGAAATATTTACTGCATGGCATACGTTGAACGATGTATGAATACACACAATCCAAAAGGAAATGCACCAAAGTACTGATCTTCAAATCTTCTTAGTGACTGTTCAAATGGAATAGCATAGACGGGTTCTGTAATGTATCCATATCTTCTATATGGTTTATTCACAAAAATTGCCCTTCACAATCGCAAAGCTTGCCGGAGGCTTGCCGTACGTAGCAACACGAAATGAATCCCTGCTTATGGAACTTAGTAGGAGGGAGTAGATAATGAAATATTTCGTTACTTAATGTACTAGGCTGATGTAGGAGAAGAAACATCCATATATTGTAATAAATTACAGAAACGGTCTATTGAACGAAGAAGAAAGAATATTTGAATATATGACTGAATATATTGATTACTCAGTTAATGAATGAATACACTATCGATAATTTAATCTATGAGAGGATTGGTGGATGGAGGGGTAGATGGATAGATGTTTTAATTCAGGAAAGAACGGAAGGAAGGAGTTATTCACCTTTGATAATTGCTTAGACACATTTTTTATACCTTTAAGGAATCTGAAATCTAACTATTAGAGTAAAATAAAATTCAGGATTATAGCAGATTTCAGTTACGGCGCATGAGTCTTATAAGATTACAATGCCATTCTAAGTATGGCCGTAAGCAGCCGGAGGAGGGGGGGGGGGGGGGGGGGGCAGTGGGCACTCAGAAATTTTCATTTCTGTGTACCGTCATGATTGCAAGTTTAAATTGACCTCATCTGATCAAACAAAGTAGAATTAAACATACGGTATGTCAGAACTTCCATCAGAATCGGGCATTCAATTAAGGATTACTGATTTCCAATGTTTCACATGTTTCCACAATGATATTCTGCAATAGTCTCAATCACACGTCAACTGTTCGCATAATATCATTATGACAATTGATGAAACTCACAGTTTGGTCGATAATACTGAAGCCCCACACTCTGAAAAGTTGATGCCGTTTTAGCTATAAGCAGCGATAATTTCATGCGACGAATACAGGATGTTCTCAACAATGATAATTAGTAGAAATCACACAAATAATCAATATCATTTCTATTACTATTTATCATTATTGATATTATAACTTTTATTGTTGTAATCATCATTAGTATTTGCATTTATGCTGTTATTATTGTTGTTAAGCCTATTTCATCAGTTCAGTTCAGTTCAGTTTTTTTGTTTTCCATCAAGCAAGAAGTGAAACAAAATATAGTATAATGTAAAGCATTCGTAAAACAGTCACATATACTATTAGTTTAATTAATTTCAATCAAGGAAAACAGAAATACAAAACGAAAAGTGAATCGCATAGTACATAATAATATAAGATATAAGTAGTATTACTGAGAACACGGCATGCTTTGAATGATAACAATAAAGTATAGGTATGGAAAAAAGACTAAAAAGCTAAGCTTGTAATACATGGATTACTCAAAACATGATAAATAGATATACATCATCGTCATTCAAACCGTAGTTATTTCAAAGTGCAGAAAAATATTTATTTAATCAATATCATTATCGTCATAATTATGGTAATAATGTAGGTCCTACAGAAGATTTTTGAGTACTTCTCAGCCGATCAATATGGGCTGCAAACAATTCAATTCAATTCAATTCAATTCAACTTTATTTTCATTTCCATTAAATAAACAGGGAAAATTATATACAATGCATTAACAGAACATATTTATAATAATTTAAAAAACGTAAATTAACAAAAATACATGTGATCATGACTAACGACATAATTGCATTTTTAAGGCATATACATATGCATAGTACAAGGATGGGAATGGAAATGGAGGGTCCCACTAATAAAAAAAGCTTGTACGATGTGGGGCCCTCAGAAAATACATAAGAGAACGAATAATGACTTGATGAAAATAGAGATATATTATATGAACCAAAATCAAAGAAACCAATGTCAACTGACATAAAATCAAAGTAGGAAGGAAAGAAAAAAAGGAAAAAGAACGTCTGCTGTTCTCCACTTTTGATTTCACTCTTGTATTTGAGTCGATTTGAGCAATAAATGATATTGCCCATTAACCCACGAACTTCGGACAGTACGCACAACATGCCAACGGGGTTTTCTGCGCCCATCTTCACTCGAAGCACACAGAAGGTTTAGACGTGTGTCAGCAGATAGTGATGGCCGTGTGTTACCATGCAATCATGGTCTCTATCAGAAAATCCTCTCTAATATACTCCCCCGACAGTACGTGCTCCTTTAAAGACCTATGATTGGCACTGCAGGTGCCATTACCTAACGGAGTTGGTCACGTAAACACGCCGTCAGTAAAGTTTGCATTCCAAAAAGCGCGGATAGCAGGCAGCCCAATACAAACTCCCAGACCAAACCGACACGAGAGCACGCCGCGCTAACAAGCGACCTGCAGCTACGAGACGGATGTGAGGTCACTGACCTGCGCATCAGGACAACCGAAACATGTTCGAGGGAGCGACGGGATGGGGACAAGAAACACAGAAAATCTAGTCCCTCGAATTCTATACGTGCTTGCTTTTGGTTGATATTTTGCCTATCATGCTCACAGTATTGTTATAAATAATACTCTGGTAATCAATTGATTTTGCATGACAAAAAAAGAGATATAAATTGAGAAGATTGATTGTAGGGTTGATAACTTTGTATACGATGAGACACACTCTTTCATTAAGATGTTTGATAATAAATTATCTTCAAAGATATCTTTGATAAGATGTTTGGTATCTTCATTCAACTTAATGAAATCATCCATTGCAGCCCGGGGCTAAATTACATATGATTTCAAGAGTATGTACATAGTATATAAATATCGGTAAAATAATTGTAATGCCTAAAACACATGAACTTAAACCAAATAAGTACAATTCCATATTGAGTCGATACAATGAATTCTGATTTGCAGTGCAGACGGAAAAAAAGGAGATGTGTCCAACAATAGGCGGTGTTTGTGTAGTCATTTTCTCTTGTGATGGATGATAGGGCCTACTGTTATTTCTTTCTCATAGGCCATGTAAATAAAATGGACTTGTCGGTAAACAGACAATAGTAAATGAGTGTGCTAGAGAATGAGTGAGGGTGGGGTGAGGGTAGGGAGGGAGAGGGAGAGAGAGGGGAGGGGGAGGGAAGGAGAAGGGGGAGAGGGGAGGGGAAGATACAAAAGGCTATAGAGTCTAGAGTTGTGATAATACGTGTTGACACTAAGAAAACTAATGTTAGATTTTACACCTCTACAAAATACTAAAGAAATCATGATGTCTCAGATTTTCTGAGACTGAGAGATTGAACGTTGAAAAGTGGTGGCGCCATCAGGGGACAGTTTTTTCTTTTCCCCGGACACGATTTTCCTTGAAGCCCTCGCTCGATAGCGCCGATCATTTATTACGTACACGCAATTCAGGTGCAATAGCCCACATTGCGCCGCGAGATCCGTAATACACGCACCTCGTCATTATTCACGCAGATTGCAACCGCAAGGGATGAAATAAGCGAGATGACCGCTGCATTTTCGCCCAGTGGTCAAGCGCTCAATGACCTGATCGGGTCAAGGCTGCCAGCGTGACTATTTCGGGATGTTACGAGGAAAAGGACCGGGAGAGAGGGAGAGAGAGAGAAAAAAAAATAGAGCTCATGGGGGTTCGCGCTATTTCAGGACCTCAGGTGTGTACGTGTGTGTCTGTGTGTGTTGTAATTGTGTGAGGAGAGAAGTGAGGCTTGAGTTGTAAAGGGAAGAGGTGTTGCTGTACGCGTGCCCTTCTACCCCCCCCCCCCCCCCCTTCACCCCACTCCCGGTATGTCACGTCCTCGCCGGACAACCTAAACATGGATCAGAATAGTTATTGGTCCAACTATTGAGAGATCCCAGGACATCGAGTCCTTTGCTTGCTACCCGCCTTATGGACGTCGCTATTACTTTCGTCATTTCGTCACTTGTTCTCTTACATGAATGAGTAATCACTATATAAGTTAGGTAATGATGACAGCAAATATATTTACTCGTCTTGCACACTCAGTCACTTATCATTCAATCCTGTTGTTAGTGTGTGTGTGTGTGTGTGTGTGTGTGTGTGTGTGTTAGCATATTAATATGTATGTGGAGGTCGAAATCATTTCATTTATTTTTTTGACATTTTTTGTCTAATTATTATGGCTTTTGAAGCTGTATCCTAAATGGAGCATATAAATGTGCGGTTGATGTATTTTTCAGCAAAGCAGTGAAAAGGGTGAGACTCTCAAGCATCGTTTACATACCTGAAGAGAGAGGTATTTTAGATTTCCTATTATACACATCTGCTGGTGAAAGTTTACAATGATATAGGACAGGCAGTGTTTACATCATATTCTAATGTAGAGCTATCGATCTTATGAATGTGTTTCATATCTTTTCTAAATGGCTATAGACATTGTTTCGATTAGTTATGGAAAAACGGCAGACACACTTTATATATATATATATATATATATATATATATATATATATATATATTTATTTATTTAAAATTTATATATATATATATAATATATATATATATATTATATTTATTTAAAATTTATATATATATATATATATAATATATATATATATATATATATATATATATATATATATATATATATATATATATATAAACAACCGAATAACATCCAACTATGCTTGCATCATTTTTGTGTGTTGTTTACCCCCCCCCCCCCCCGTTTCCAACGCAGCACGGGGTTTGGATAGAAATCGGGTGAAAAATAAGGAAGTTAATTATGACATTTTGAAGGTTCACTAATTTTTCAGGAAACAGTTTTTGAACGGTCAATATGAATGTAAATGACAAAGTGAGCATGCCATTCCCTCACAACTTGCAATAACAAACTTATGTGGAACTTCCTGCAATCCTTATAAAAAAAAAGAAGAAGAAAAGAACCGGAATGGTCTTAATTTCATAAAACGACGAGCAGGTTGGAGGTCATTGCTAGTAAACATGCAATGTTAAAGCTTTCTATCATGAGACGTTGTGTCGGTTACAAGCTAGCGGATAAATTCAGATCAAAACATAGTTCTCATCCATTCATTTAATGAAGATTCCACTTGAGTCCAGATTCCTAACATTACGAGAATTTCTCTTGAGACGAAATGTTTCTTCATGTCTAAAGTAACGTTTGACATTGAAGTTTAAAGACGTGTGCTTCTCATTGAAAATGCGATACATCTATGATCTAATCCATGTGTTAGCAAGTCATATTGAAGAGTTGAAGAAGGATAAGGGATAGAGTGTGCAAAGCAGACTTACGAAATTTGAAGAAAATCGAAGAAAATCGAAGAAAATGGAAAGGGCAATAGCACAATGATACAAGGAGCCAATCTACGTTATGATTTAAAGCGTTAGTAAACAGGTGTCGATAAATTCATTGTCTTCGCAATGTTGAAGGATTGATATGATACAGCAATCAGCAAGAGTCAGGGTTGACCAATCAACCTGCCACCAACTACCCGCCGGTGTTGCGTCCATCGAGGCCAAGTACTCCCATGCAGACAACACACACACCGTGTCCAATCGCCTGTGAATGAAGATAATTCCACGTGGCGTTGTGCACAATGCCAAGTTGAAGAGCCATTTTGAAAAGTATAGGTATTTGATGGACAAGGGATTGTCAACTTTCAGCTTCCAACTTGACATATGTCATTTGTGTTTTCTTCCCTTTGCCTTCCCCTAAATTGACAACTCCCCCCCCCCTCCCCAACCCCCACCCACCCCCACCCCCCCCCCCAAAAAAAATGTTCAAAGTATGATGATCGCGCAAACATCGTCTGCGGTTTAGTGGGGAATAAGATCCGCCGGCGTGACACGGCGGGCTATTTTAGACCTCGAACTTGGCGGGCTTCGGATTTTGCAGACAGGCAGCAGAATGCTGAATGACAAATCCTCTCCTATGCGTGATGTGTGATGCTATTTGAGGAGGTAGGGAAGAAGAAAAACCGAGGCAATTATCATGTCTTGGCTGATTGATCGTTTCCGTATTATCCTTTCGATGCTTCCCATTGTTTTCTTCCGACAGACATTTTCTCGACTCGACCATTTTCTCGGAGATTGGACAGAACAAGAATTTCAGTGCCTGCCTGGAAAACGCTGACTACTGCAGGAAAAGCCCCGTTTGTTGGTCTTCTGTCCGTCGACGTGCTTCACGCAAAGTACTAAAGTAGTCGGAGAGAAACCGGTGTCATCATCGAGGCGTTACTGTAGTACTCTGCGGAAACAAGAAAATGGACCAAATATTGTATCAACATGTATCTAGGAACCATGTTCTAAAGAAACAATAGCAAATAAGAAATAGAAATGAATAGAAATGAATATAGAATACTGACCAAACCCTGTTATGAACAATTATTGTTTCTCGTCGCATCTAAAAGATGTCGGAGGATTTTTACTCAAAGATATTTGTGTCTTTACCCCCCAAAATACCCAAAACCTGAAAAAGTAAATAAATCGATAAAAATAGAATGAAGGTAGAGTCATGGCAACCTGCTATTTCTGATCACTGTTAAAAGAGATTTCAGACTTGTACTGGCCATTCCGAGAATGATCTTCCGAAGCTTTTTGCTCATTTTTGTTTGTTAAAGAAAAAAATATAAAAAACTAATGATCTATCGATTCAAGCGCATATCGCTCAGTTAACAAGAACTATAGGCCCAAATTCATTTTCATCTGCTGTAGTTAGGCTTCGTTTTAATAAGCGTTGATGATAAACGTCGATGACGACAATACCGAAGATTATATTGTCTACATCATCATCTTTGTTTGAGAACATCATCAAAGTATCATACTGGGAATGCTTTGCACCATCTCCACTGTCATATCGTCTGTCACATTCCTGGCGGTTTCCCATTGGCGCCACTGAGCGCTGTGGCGCTGGGGTTATTGCACATCCTAGATACCAGCGACTTCTATTCCAGTCTGAGGTGAAGAGCGGCACTGTGGATTAAATGTCATGCAAAAATGACATTAAAGTGCGGTCCCCAGTGTTCCAACGCTCAGTCCTGTGATTAAGAGATAACGCGCGAAACCGCACAGGTATCACGGACCTATCGCCCGATTATCAGCTGAGTATTAAAGGCAAGGAAAAAAAAAGGTGCTGAGAATGATCAATTTTTTGCCTATCCACATCGAACAAAGCACGATTAGCACTGATTAGATCAAAAAGTTCCCTCAAACCTTCAACCTTTTCCATTCGATTTTTCGTTTTCATCACTTCAAGACGCGAATGTAGAACGTGGTCTATGAAATGATTTCCTGGCGGAATCGTAAAGGACTTGATGAAATAAAAATTTTGACAATAATGGATACCAATTAGAAAGAGTCTGTGATTTGTCATATCTAGATCTGCGTATAAACGCAATTTAAGAAATTGTCAAGAACTTTGGGTTTGCTCCCTACGTCGGCCTACAGCAAACGGCACTTCATGTTCTCGGAAGAGAGAGAAAGTTTTCCCCTTCACATTTCTGCTTGAAGTGGGTCATGGATAGTACGGTTCTCGCATAATGATTTCCCATGTAAGACAAATTTAGCTCGCAAAAGATATAGAGTGTCTTTCACATGACCAAAACGGCTTCTTAACAAAGGCGACCAGATAACACAATGTTGTATCAACTCATCCGATTCACTTGAAATTTATTTCATTGCACTTAAAAAGTACAGGAAAAACATATTACTAAAAGTACGATTGGAATATTCTTGCTGTGGTGAAATCTTGTCCCTGTGTTACAGCAGTTTGAGAGAAGGAACAAAATCTTTTGTATCTTTGTAAAAGGGAACATCAGTCATGCTAAAATCGTCAACGAAAGATGGTCAAAAACTATAGCCAAGACATTTGCAAGCATTCAAATCGACTGAAAACGACCAAAGAACCAACTGTCACATTGGTGCGGGAACATGCTCGGGGAGGGCAAGAACAATGTGTCGGCGCACCACGTGTTCCACGGCAAGATGACGCAGCGCGGCCACTCTAGCGCGTAGGGTCCCGTGGCTCGCTTACCGCGCAACCGGCTGCATGAGTTAGCCTTTATCCGAGCGAAACCGCAACGAATCTCTCGACGGAGAACAACACGCACTTCAGGCAGTTGCCCGGCTAATTTCGACACAATAATCCCCTTCTTGTCTCTATGCAATAGCGATATAGGAACTCATCAGTTTGGGCGTCCTGCTCCAGTTTGTCAACCGACCGATGACGTAATGGCGACGTGACCGACACTTCACCTTGAACGGAATCTCGTTAGCAAAGTGGGTCCTGATAAAATTATGGTCTCGACTCCATATAATGCACCGAATATTGTTTGTTCTAATATCTGCGATATACAAGTGATGTTATATAGGTGATACATAAAGTAATGACACGCCCGGGGGGGGGGGGGGGGAGCTTTTAAATTCTAAGGGTCACATGCTATCATTTGAAAGGGGGAACAAGTGTTTGCAATGCCAATGCTCAATTAATTCCAGTATTCAAATGTTTTGCCATTTAGGAAGCAGTGTTATACAATGGATAAGGACTGAAACTTTCATACCTGGTTATGCTGGGGGTAATGATAGTGACAGTATCATCTCGAACAGCTGTTCTAACGTTTGAGAGGGCTCCCTATAATGGGTGAATGAGACAATGTCCTCATCATAAAACTTGTGTTTCTAAGTAAGACAATGTACACGAATCGCACATTCTTTCGTTCTCTCAGTTATTAGAAGCAACATATTTGGAGCGGAAGCATTTGAACTTTACAATTTGTGCAACCTCTTTCAGGAAAGTTGATACCGGTGTGTGTGTGTGTGTGTTTTTTTTTTTTATTTTGTTTGTTTGTTTGTTTGTTTGTTTTTTTTTTGTCGTCCTGGTGAGAAAATAATACATCCTGCACATTTTTGACACGCATGTAAAATTCACCAGTGCACATTGCATCCGTCTATCCGTTCCTTCTGCAGGGCCACCGGGCAATAAAATTGCAACCAATGACGGATCGGTGTCATTAATTATCATCTATCACCTCGACCGTTTCATGAAAACAGTGCGTCAGTCATGAAGTCATTCACATCGTCTGTAGATAACTATTTTTTACCTCCATTTTCTTTTGAAGAAAATGGGGAGTCCAGATGAGTGGTAGTAGATGCATTGTTGTTTGACAAGAAACATACAAACAAACTGCGTTATGAATTATTATGCGCAAAAAAAGAAGAAATGGTATAGGTGATGTCAACAAACAGTTATATATTGCCATGTATAGTCTTCAATGTGTAATGTAGAGCCAGAAATCCCGAGAAATATTTTGTCAATGAACATAACACGGTACAATCTCTTCACCATTTAAAGTCATCGTCGCTCGGATGGTACAACACAGTAATAATTTGATATTTCTTTATTTTATCTTTAACAGGAAGACTTATTCAACATAGGTTTGCAGGTCAATGGGAGACGGTAAGGAGGTGACATCGTCACATCTTGTAGCTGCGCCTTATAATCATCATTGTAAGAAATCCCAAAATTTATTTGAAGTCCGTTTATGATTGCGCTAGTAATTAAGGCTAACCAGAGCAGGAATCATAACCTAGTCCGTAGGAATGCATCCTAACGATGCTTGAGGACAATGGGAAAGAATACCGTTGTATTACCTATTTAACACATTCTTTCAACCAACTCTCGTTGGATACAGCTGTTCGATTTCCCACCTCGAAATTCAACAGAGATCTCGGCTGGCCACTGCATCGATCCTATAGACTAGTCATCGATCTTGCACATCCTGCATTATTTTTCTTTTCTTAAAATTTCATGAAACCCCATTATGTACAGAGGACTTGTCATTTTAAGATAAAAAGAAATGGAAATAAGCACACTTACATTCCGTCTGGTGCCTTTAAGTAGATGAAAACGACGTAAAGCATTGCGATCATGTTACGGTCAGATTTCGTTTACAAACTACTGATTTTTTTAATTTCAAAATGAACTGAAAAAGAACGAGTATATGGGCATATATGGCTACTGCGAATACAAACGTATTCTTCAATTAAAGTGTCTAGTTGGTTAAGGACCATTATCTTATTATAATGCCAAACATGTATGTTACTGCAAAAAGTTCCCTCTGGGAGAAGTCTGAACGATTTGACTTTCAGGTAGAAAGTGTACTCGACGAGATGAAATACAATTAGCTTAAGGCTCTATATCGAGTATTCCTTATACTGCAGTGGCGTGGAAAGATAAAGCTTGAGCGACAAACCCGTCACTGAGTATATTATAGTCCAACTTTTCACGAGTACTGAAATTTATATTATCTAATCTGGCAGGACACTCATAAGTAATAGATCACCACATGGTTTTTTTCATCAATAATATGTATAACCTTTGCAGACCCGCACTACCCATAAGGCATCGAAATTATCGCAATGAAAATAATTTAGAACAAAATCTTAATAGTTTACATCTTAACTATTACACAGTGTAAAGTTCCACTAGTGTTGGCAACATGACTTATATTTAAGCCCCGACTTTGGTTCCTGACAAGATATGGTAATAAACGAAGTAACAGTTTTTTATTGATTTGTTCTCAGATGTCAGGTGTTTAGAAAAATCTCGACAGTGACTGGAATATATCAACATGGAACCACGTGTGCAATAGGCAAAGACCTTGTTTAGATGGGTAAATGAGAAAATAAAATATAAGGTAATTCGTTCTTCCGAACATTATTTTGTGGCGTTATTTCCATAAATGTTCGTTATTCCGAAGGTTCGTAAAACCTAAAATGAATAGAATACTAACGAACCTTCGGATTAACGAACCTTCAGACTAATGAATCTTCGGAATAACGAACATTTGGAACAACGAACCTTATTCCATTTTCAGATTAACAACTTTTCGGAAAAGCTAACTAGACTATTACCGTTTAGATGTGGCGGTATTCGATTTTCAAATGCATTATTACAATGTATATGAATACACCGTATACAAAGGTGGGTGTACAAGCAAACTTCCCCAAGAATTCGCTACCTGAAAGGCCTGTCGATAAGGCAAACTCAGAAGATGATGCATAGTATAGTGCTATGCATGGATACATGTTGGTAAAGCCTTACACACCGGAAGGCACCCATACAACATAGTGATGGTGATTTGTGCTGTCTCCATGAATGGGCGCTTCCTGTTTTTAATGTGCGTGTATGAGTGTATGTATTTTTTTTTTTACGATAACATCATGGCATTCTGCATCACTACATTTTGTCTAGACTCCAGTAAACAACATGACACTTGTAAGTGTTCGTGGCAGGCTTCAACGGTTACTCTTCGTTGTTGGTGTTTTTTTTTTCAAATACCACTATATGTCGGGTATGTTTATATTATGTGTGGAAATATACATCTCATAAATCCCAGTGTTGCTCTGTTTCAATATGTGTGACATATCTTCCCATTTCAAAGCCGTCGTTTTATTCAAATTCTGTATATCATTTTTAATGATAATGCAAGAAATAGATGAAAATTTAATGATCCACATATTTTGATTCTATAAGGAAATTCTATTTTTTCTTACTCTGAACAGAAAATTAAAAAACATGTCCTTAAGACGACCCTATTTAACTAATTCTCCTAGTATATTTAGAGAATAGATGTCAATAATTCATATATGTTTTAGGTACAGTTTTATTATAACCTATCCTCGATTTATTGCAAGGCTCAGAAGAGTATTATGAAAGGATGCGCAACCATGATAATTCTATAATTTTTATCAGCTTGTCTAACTGTACTATACATTAAATAATTCATAGTGATGGCACCATGTTAGTGATTTTAACATACACGCAACCTTCATGGTTATCTAACTGTCGATGTAGTTACATATACAGGTAGTTGAATTCGTAAGGAGCAGTTTCCTAAGCCACTCTCTATATTCTGTCGCTTATCATAAAATAGAGAAGACAGGATGACAAAAAAGAAAAATCACATCTTAACATCCATTTACTGTTCTTACGAAAATCATATTTGGTGTGTGTGTTTGTGTGTGTGTGTGTGTGTGAAGACATGAATGTGAGAGGATAGATACAAGAAATACAATGATAGTGCTACTTTCCATTCTATTTATCACGACACAAAATATAATCATGATATTCCCAAAACAAGAAAAACAGTCGAAATTACTGGCATAATCAAAACAATGGAAGTATTTACTTTCATAAGATGATACTAACTAGATGTGTGTGTGTGTGTGTGTGTTAGTTCAGTAAAAATGTTTCAGAGATAAGAACTAGCTAGTAAGTAACCCTGTGAAGTATGTATATAGCAACGTTGATGCCAGATTTCGAGACAATTTTCTGAATGATTATAAATACACCTGTCCATCACGTAACAGTGAGGAGACAAAAAGTCATCGGTCAACGTTTAACTGGTGATGTCGTCACACTTCGAAGTATATGAACAGGTAAAAATGTTAGGGAATTAGGCTGGATGGATTGCAGCTGCTGTGTGGGATGCTCACTCCTTCCTAATGGTCAGACTTGTTGGACATGATTGACTCGTACAAGGTTCTCATGAATTAGACAGAACTTACGAATTAAGATTGAAAAGGTTAGGCCCTACTCAAATAGATCATAAATTTTTAGAAATTCTCTTAAAAAAGAAATGTGTGCGCATGCGCGTATTTTAGGCTAATTATATCGGCACTCACCCCTTTTTTTTTTCTTTTTTGAGGGGGAGGGATATTGAGGAATGACAGTAATTTCCACAGCCACTTGTGGATTGCGACTCAACGCTTTACGCAATCAAAACCATGATCGACAAATCACCCTGATAATATATGAACTTCATGCAGCACTTATTGCTTTTCATGTTGTTTTTTTTTTTCTTCTATTTGTTAATCCATTCATTATCTTTTGAGGCACAAGGGCAGGGACGTTTCTTGCCCATCTATCTCTCTTCTCGTTATGTTACGCATATCTCAACCATCATCATTTTAATGATCATGCCGGATGTACCTATATGGCCGTCAGTCCTTGAACATTGCGCATTGAAAACACAATCAGCGTGATTAAATCAACGATGTACAAGGACAGTCCCTGGAAACTTTCTTCCTATAAAGCGGTGAAGTTGTTGTAAATTTTTACATCATCATTTTGTTTTATTGCTTATTTTATTGTTAATGCAAGTGAGTTGGATATGCGTTTTGGGCCTGTTCGCTATCATAGACAGCATTCCAAAACATTTCTGGCTGGTAATCGTTTGCAGACATTAACAGGTGTGTAATCTCTTTTCTATCCCTCTCTCCCTCGTCCTCATCAACTCTTTATGAAGATAAAGTACTAAATTGCAAAACAGAAACTGGTGAGAGTTTTCTCCTGAATGTGATGACAACCTGATCAGATGCACTCTACATTGCCGGTATTTTAAAAGTCCATTGGTCTCCCCAGAAATATCTCCTCCAGCCTTGTATCTCTACCAGTCCGTCCTCCATTTTCATCGCGCACTAACACTCCCTCCCTTTTTCTCCTTTGAATCGTTTCACACGCCACACTTGTCACCGATTAATGTGTCAAAATGCATCACAGGTCTGTCGCCTCCGTCATCGTCATCCAGCATGGTTATGCAGACAACCCATCTAATTCGCAATGTCCTTCCTCGAAGAAAAATTAGTGCCATTTCGTGATTCAACAACTTGATAAAAATTCGTCATATATATTCTCGGATATGAGAAACAGAGCGACAAGATTAGGCGGAGGGCGTTTTTTCCTTTCTTTGTATTTTGCTCCAGGCCTTTTTTTTTTCTCCAACAATTTCACATACAGTCAAGGTACGAATTATGAGCACAATATCATGACTAAAAGAAATTAACGTACATCACTTAGCCAATATTTCATCACGTATTGCTTGGTGGCTATTGCCATGCGCGCCTTTCTGTAATTAAATTTCAGCACGTGCGTAGCTCGGATTTGTCTTTGCCCGATCTTGTCGGCTAGGCAGACGGACAGCCGAGGAACGGTTCTGCCGCGTTAAAAGACGCTCCGTTATACACATTACTACCAGTCAGTATTACGTGAGGAAGTGGTTTCTGACATCACGGATCTTGCTCAGGAAGCGATCAATTGCAATCCAAGCATTCAGCAACTTTTCAGGTTGTTTCAAAGTCGGAAATAATTATGAATAACTGAATTTCATGTTCAACGTCTAGAATTTTCAGAGCGAATTAGCCATGAACGCATACGCAAGGAAACTGGCAATCACTTTTTTATGTGATTGCGCCTCACCATGTTTGAGGTATAGTATTATAGCTAGTTTTCAGCATAAAACCATGATTCCCTTTGTAAATCAAAACGTCGAAAGACGACAATGTTTGTATTGGTATTGTTCAACTTACGTATAAATTGTATCTTTATGTTCCATGTTTCGATGTGTCTGTAGAGCGGAACTGGTTATCAACTGATAGGAAAATTCAAAATTATGATTATAATTGCTATTTTGTTTTAAATCTGATGTAGTTAATTATCAGTACTCAGTGTTTCTAGCATTATCTTCATCATCATAATTGATAACACTATCATTTGAATGCTTATACTCACTCAAACATACCAATTCTAACGTTTTCAATCAATGTATAGTGAGTGTTCGGTTTTATGAATAATGAAACAGAACGTGATACAAACAACCGTCGCTGAAGTGATGATGTTTATCGTCGTGAGGATGTACACTATGTGAGACCAGATATTTTACTCTGAATTTCAGACAGAACAAAACACGGCTTCTTGGACTGTCTAAACAGAGACCGCTGCAATCCCATTCGTGCCTTGATACAATTGTCAAGGAGCACACACACTCACAACTTTGTAATATACAGAATTAATGTTTAAAAACTTACTCTTTAAAGAGAGTAATTTATGACACGTTTTATATAAGATTACATTACAGTTCATCAGATAGAATATTTCACTTTCAAAATGAGTACACATATATAAAATCTATATATAATATATATATATATATATATATATATATATATATACATACATACATACATAATGTTGTAACCAACTTACATACGGCAGCTTTAAAGGCATAGATCGTAAAATATGGTATGATTGTGATGAGGAGGCTGATCTGTAGATCGTGACCATGAGATTTTGTAAAAGGTTTACTCAGAAGGGAGATAAACAAAATCATGTACAAAATGTTGAATGAGGACAGTCTTGAATCGGCATCAAGTAATATACTTTACTCTGATGTTTAGAAGTTATTATTTCCAATGATAAATCACTTAACTGTTACAAATAAATGCATTCTCACGTGGACAAACACACAAAAAGTGTTATTTTCAGCTTTTTATTCTCTGTAGTGTGTAGAGAGTATAAAGGTGAAAAGGAATATGCGAATAACAGGCTGTGATATTGTTTTGTGTGTGTGTCTGTGAGGTAAGTTTTTGTGAGTGTCCGAAATCTGTGAAGACGGGATACTCGTTGTTGGGTTGACCCTATTATATTGATTTATAATTCATGAGTGGTCAGATAACAAGATCACCCGTAATTGTGAATGAATATGGAATTAATATGTACTGAAAATAGGACTGGAAGAGATTATATCCCCTTTCCAACTTAAAGGAACAAACGTGCATAGAAATGGCCAAAATGCTGTAGACGTTTATAATAGTGCTTTCCCGCCAGCAATAGGAGGACGCAAGAAATATAGTAATAAGTTACTTTTAGGAGGATGCAAGGAAACTAGTATAAAAAGTGACTTCAGGTAAACTTGACTTCCAGGTGCCCTATGCATGAACATTGTGACAAAACACTTTAATTGGAGGATACCAAATGCAGGGGGATTATTTCATACTCGTTAGAAATAACACACATTGTAGATTAAAGTTTCTACTATCGCCTTCATCATGACTGCTAAGAGCTCTCTTTCTCGAAAAACAAACAAAGATATCGGTATTTAGCGTATTTAGGTCTGTAAGAAATGAATGATAGTCTATGAATACCAATGAAAACGCCTCTAAAGCCATGATGAAGAAAAGAATCTTGGACTCCCTTCATTCCGATTGACCTCATGAGATATGCGTAGAAACTATAGTGTACAGATATATTTGTTGACAAGCTCGCAATATTAGAGAAATTAATTGAGCTATATACAAAATATTGTGGCAAATCCAAACATACTGTTTTATAGACAGAGATCCATCGCCAAAAGGAGGAGATTCACGAACAGAGTATACTCTGTTCGTGAATTTTTAAGCTAATATCTTATCATTATAAATACTTTGTAAACACTTTCAGCAATTTTTTAATATGATTTCATTAATTTACTGAATATACTTTTTTTTTTAAAGAAAATTACACTGGTTTTTGATAATCGCAGGAATTGATTTCTTTCTTTACGCTTATTGGTCAACCAGTTTGGCGGTAGGTATTCTCGTTATCAGAACGTGATTTTAATAATCGTAAAGCCTCCGAAAAAAAACAGTTCCAAGATTATTGACATTTTGTGTTGAAACACGGTACTTGCAAGTTTTATGTATATGTAAAATGTGTACTTTGACATAACCGTTGTATCCACTACCAAGTCTTCCAAGATGTAATGTGACATGTAAATGCATAATTGGTCTTTGTTAAAAGACTATTCAGGGTACAGACAGGTACCCTCAAGGATGTGTACCCGTTCAGGTACCGACGAGTACCCCTAGAGGAGCTTTACTTGCTCACCAAGCCCGATACGGGTACACAGGCGGAAACGCGTACCCCAATTATACCTCTAGTTTTTAGTGTGTAATTAAAGACTACTCTCATAACATCCAAATTATCATTTGGGATTATCAATTTCTCTGTATAGCCAAAGATGAAGAAAGAAAGAGAGAAAGATAACTGCAGAAGTATTGTTCTCTCTGCTGTTGTTGATGTTCAGATGAGAGAGAACAAAATGGCATAATGGTACAGGCTGTGTTTATAGCGGAACTACTGGACCTGTATATGCGGGGCTCATTTCTGGTGGTCTTTTCATCACGTTGATGACTGTCTATAGACATTAATTATTTATTGTGCAAATTTGCGTTTCACATTTCAAAGTAAAATTTCTGCCACCAAATCATCAGTATGACTGATGCACTTGTTTTTTGTGTTTGTTGTTGTTGCTGCTGTTTTGTCTTTTTGTTTTGTTTTGTTTTGTTGTTGTTCTTGTTTTTTTTTTTTTGCTTTATATATATATATATATATATATATATATATATATATATAACCATGGCTTGACACAAGAGGTGGTCCGGGGCCACTTAGAATTGATATGGGACAAACAAATCCCCCCCCCCCAAAAAAAAAAAAAACAAAACAAAACAAGGCTATCTTTTGGTGGACCGATGGGGCAGCTGAAATTCGAAGTGAATTTTGGTATTTCCTTTTATTTCGGGCCACTACATTTCTTTTTCGGGCCATCAAGAATATTAAAAAAAATCAAAGATTTTAATATCCCGAACGCTCCCCCCCCCCCCCCCCGTATATTGTCGAGCCCAGTAGATATACACACCGAAACAGAAGTGATTGCCCTATTAACACTATAACTTCTTTTAACAACTTTTCAGTTGTAAAATATAATTTGAATTAAACTATACGCAAAGAAACGGAACAAGTTACTGTCCATAAATTAACCCCACAAAGCCGAATCAAAATGGATCCTCTAAAAGAACTGGTAAAGCAATTAATTTTCCGTACATGTACCTGCAAATTTAAAGCTTGCAAGAACTGTAATGTTTTATAGCTGCTTGTCAAAGAAGACGTGTAATATGATAACAGGTGATTTCACATTATTTTGCAGCCAAGTGCTTAAGACACCAGTAGGTCGTCTTTCCAAACCAGCGTTTATCATCGTGGTAGGTCTGTACTCGAAAGTCTTTTTTTTTAACATCAGTACTCCTTGAAGAAGCTACTGAACGCTGAAGTTGTTTACTCGAAATATTCCTCGCGGCACTTTGAGGGATAATGTAGTCAGTCGTATTGCAATGAAATGCAGAAGTACAATTATGCCGTAAGTAAATGGCGTATTACCGGGATTGCTAACAAAAAGATATGTTATTTTAAATATCATATTCTAAATCATAGAAGGATATTTCAAAGTAACATAAAAAAATGAAATATCAAGTCTACGATAGATCGAGTGCGCATTGTAATTGATGAAAAATACATATCCTATTTGATCGGGAAATAATTGCAAATCTGTTAGTCATTACACAAACGATGAATATTTGAAAATGCTGAAAATTAGAATTTTCAGTAAAATAGTAAAAGACCATCGCTATACTAAGGAATATTTTGTCTATATATATATATATATATATATATATATATATATATATATATTATATATATATTATATATATATATATATATACATGTGTGTGTGTGTGTGTGTGTGTGTGTGTGTGTAAGGAAATTAAAGGCGACAATGCAATTCGCCATAGTTATTCAACTGACTCGATATTTTTTACATTTACCGGAGCATTTGATAAATATCCTATGTCGAGCAGAAAACTACAATTTCAGTATTTCCACTTCAAGGGAGAGTGAATAATGTAAGCGAAGACACCTGTCTTTAAAATAGCACGCCAACTCTGATAACATATTTATTATTCCAGATATCAAAGACCGTACATTCGAATGAACATTAAAAGTGAATATGAAGTATGTCAGTTAAGTTTTGTTTGTCGAGTTGTATGTCAAGTTGATCTTAAGGATTTCCCCCTCCATTTCTTCTCCCAAAATGTCGGAAGTGGCTGAATTATGACAAGTGTGTATTGCATTTTTAAAGCTCTTGATCTTTTCCATGCACATCAACAGCCTGGAATTGTGAAATGATGCTACCTTTATTTTTCAAGTAGTTATGTGAATGACAGAACAGACAAAAAAAAAAGACGAAAAAACCCACAATAATTAAGAATCTTTCATTTTTCATTTCATTTTGTTTATTTCATTTCCAGCAATGCAAAACATTTTCATACACAAAATAGCAGGATATCAATACATTGTAGTAACAAAGAAAAATATATGAAGTTAACAATACTACACATCACAAAAGCAAATGAAAACTGAATTAAAATTGAGGTTGCAGGAAATGGAGGAGACATGCTAAAAAGCTAAGCTTGTATTTTGCAGTCTCCTCGTGGACAAAGGACTAAATAACATCAAGGAAGCAATTTGCTAGATGTAATATACTAGTAAAAGGTGCACAACACATACAGACCTATACAAACAAACAAACAAACAAACAGACGGACAAACAAACACATGTAAACTCTCTTGTAAAGAAAAAGATAGAGTGAGAAAAAAGAACACAGCCACCTTCGATTGATTTGCACTGCGTGGATTCAGTAATATCTTCAGTGATGTGATGAGTTAAGGGTTGGAAAGGGGGATGAAAGTGAAAGTCCTCGATCTGTGCCTGATAAGTTTTCAGATTAAAGCTTAACAGAATTCGTTTTTAAGATATGCATGCTGCTCTAGGTACCAGTCACAGGATCTGTTTTGTCCCGTGCCTTTTATGAAAACTATATTGTTAGTCCTTCTGTGCGTAAGTGCCCCAAGCAGTAAAAACACTGCTCGGTCATTCTTTTGCCATTCGACAGACGTTTTCAGACGTAGAAGCACGCTGATACACACACTTTTAAAAATATCAACTGAAATGTAACTGGAGACAGATAACTCTTAATCATAAGACGAGTAATTCAGTATAGATTGAGGTATACCTTTTTCAGAGCGTATAAACCTCATTCTCCCCTCTCTCGACTTTATCTCCTAATCTCTTCTACTGTCGAAGATAGCTGGATGAGTATCAACATACTGGCGCCAATCTAGGTACTTGTCACCCTATCGATAACTTATTGATCATAAAAAAAAAAAATTGTAATTACGCTCAATATTAATGAGTCATGTCGTGTTTTTTTTTATGAGTCATGTCGTGTTTTTTTTTTCTTTCTTTCTTTTTTTGCTATGATACCTCTGGTCAGAATGCATACAATAACTGGATGTGAGGGTTTGTAAAATATTCGAATACAAACAGACAACACTTTCGATATTTAGTGAAATTCTTCTTTGGTTTCACAAGAGTTTGACTAGAAATCAAACTTTTTTCAACGTTTATAGAATGAAAAGTTCAAGATTAGTGTATTAATTATTGTTTTTGAAGAGTATCGCGAAGCCAACACTCTCTACCTCACTCGTATAGAGAGTTACTTATTATGTGTAAAAAATATTTAGAATGAAGACGTATAAAGGAGAAAGCAAAGTTGGAATCCATGAAAGGATAAACATGTGTGAAATAAAGCATCAGGTTCTTGAGAAAGTTCCATAATCGGTGATGCTTTGAGAACGTAATATTTTTTTTTTTACCTGAAAGAAGCGTTCAACTTGTGAAATAATGATATGTATTCACCATTCATTTTCAATGGTGTGTTTACCATTCACCAGGCAATCTAATGAGTTTCATTTGCCCCTCCTTAGAACTTTATTAGCTCAGAATACATTTATATACATCGGTCCTAGATTTTGGAATTCATTAAGCTGTGAAATAAAAAATTCCCCATCTTTGCATTCTTTTAAGCGCAAGTTGAAATTCTTTCTGTTAAATCCTCGATATTTTTTCTTTATTGGTTAGATCTCATCAACCTCAGGGTTCATCATCCATCGACCAATCATTAGATCACTGAATTCATTATTACGTGATGGAATAGCCATCACAATCTTTTCACAGCTGCGCGCAGTACCAGCTCTCTGAAGCACATTCTCAATCACCCCTGTTCCATGTAGTTCAGCGTGTAGGCATTCTCTTTTTTTCCTTTCTCTCCCTCCATTCTTTCCATCTATTCTGTCAAGTCGTGTCATGTTTTTGTGTTTCTCCTGTTTTGTTCCGTTCTGTCGTAAATTGTATCTGTGATAAGTGTTTGTAAATAAGTAATTCATAAGTTTGTTTATTTTTTGAGTGGTTCACAACATACAAGCTTGCTTTTTAGTGGACCTCTCAATTCTTTTCTTTTTTCTCAACTAAAGCACAACTTTGTACTTTTTTGCCAGTATGCATTTTTTTTTATTTGTATCATGTATCTTTTGCAAAGTCGAATGTTTAAGTTTGTGATGTAATTCCAGATTTATTATGTGTTATGTTTTGTTGGAAAAAGAAGAATGAAAATAAATAAATTGAATTGAATTGAACTGAATTTTAAATACAGCATAAAATCTAAATATGATACAACTGAACAATATCTTGATACGGGTATATTACAGGATTAAGGAGATTGTATAGCTTTGGTTAAGACCTGGCTTCAGGTTTCTAACTGTTTTGGTGAGATGATGAGAAACCTCTCATGAAATTTGAAAGTGCGTGTAATTCCAAGAGGAATTCAATGTTTATTTGATGAAAATTAGTTTTGAAATGGCTGAGATATCCAAAACAAAGCGAACTTAATAAAAGGAGGGACCCACCTTTCATTATAGGACTGCTTTGTTTTACTTTGTTTTTGGATATCTCAACCATTTCAAAACTGATTTTCATCAAATAAACTTTGAAATTCCTTTTATAAACAGATCGTGTAATGCTCTGTAACATTCCATAAGAGGTTTCTTAGAATCTCGCAAAACATTAAACCTCATCTTTCCCCAATACAATACCATTCTTTCAAACACTCTAAAAAGCATAGACGATATTGGAAACTGGGTAATATCAAGGCTTTAATTTTCTCTGGTTTCTTTGGATTTTAAGTTTTGGTGGCCTGAGGAAGAAAGGTGCACGACCCAAAATGCAAGAAAATAAATATAAACATTCATTTTAGATATTATCTGCCCGATTTGGCCTCCAAAAGATAACCCTTTTCTGAAGTTTGGTGGTCATTTTTTTTTTTTTTTGTGGCGTCGGTCCACCGGGCTTACCCCTAATGTCAAGTCCTGCATGTACATAATATGTTATACGAGATTAATACTATTAGATATTGCACTAATATACTGTGGGTGTATGTGCCTGTTGATCGTGCGTTTATGCAGGCCAATAGAACATGATTATGCATTCACACGTATTTTGCTGTTATTTTTATAAGGTTCATGCAATTCTCATTTTTAAGTTTGACCAAGCCGCATCAGATCGTAGATATTCATTTATTTTTCTTCTTGGTTGTACAGTACTTATTCTATTGCTCATGATTACATGAGCGAACTACCTCCAAATAAGGGGGGGGGGACGGGAACGAGGGAATCTTTTCCTTTGCTGAGAACCACAAATTGCAGGGAAGTTTCTACAGCAAGTGCGATTTTCATGCAATTGATAACAATACTTCCAAATACAATCAAATGAATCGAACTTGAGCACATTCTTTCCTCATAAAATGTATCGAACTCGAATAGGTTCTCATATTCATTGCTCGCCCTTTTTTTTCACTTGTTTTCCATCATTTTCCATCCAGGACGAAAGGTCTTTTTTTTTGGTCAATGATTCTATGTTATATATTTTTTTTTCTCAACCTCCTCATCTTGTCCACGCACGATTTTCTTTTAAGCTCACCGAAATTCAATTTCGATGTAATTTTGATGGATGACTTGGATGTTATCTTTAAATAACCAATTATAAGCGATATCTCGAAGTGGCTCTTGTGATCAGAACGCACAAGCCACAGTAATGAAATCAAGTATTTTTGTCATTGCATTAAGCGAATCCAGTGGTTAGGTGAATTTCTTTCAATCTCCCTGCCTCGCCCTCAGTTGGCAATTTAACTTCAAAATGGAAATTCGTTTTTCTTTTGTCGTGTTCCTCCTTTTCCACGAAGATTACGTATACATCAAAATTTGATACCCTCCGTATGTTAATCTGCATTTCATAAATATGCATTGCTTCAATGAATTCATGAAGCTTATAGAGAGATTCGCGAAAGGCACTTTCGCTTTCGGAACTGAGATAAACCTCAATGCTGTTTATTTGTGTTGCAATCTTATTCCATTTTCAAAATCGCCTGAGGCTTCCGATTACCAAGACTAGGATTTGCAACAGGATTTTCTCCATCGCAGCTTGTCCCTTCTTGCTCTGTTTCTGCTTTATTTTTTCTTCCCCCTGTTTTCTTGATTTTCTTCTTTTAATCTGTTACGTGCATTTTTTTTTGGTCGTATTATAAGCATACATATATCACATCTCTTACTCTATAATGTAACAGTCTGACAGTGACAAATAACAAACTGCATGCGGCATAAACATTAACATATACAACATGCAACCAAGCGATCCATGTTTCCTCTTCCTGGTATGTAGGATCGTTATATTCAAGATGATCATAAAAGTTACTAATACCTATACAGGCTGTAAAATCAGTGAACATTACTGGATGATAGACTTGAATTATAAGCCCCAAATTGTAGCATTTACTTGGGAAAATGATTGGAGAAAGATAACGTTATATAGAGACAGGGAGGAGCATGCTGTTAGGATAGAGCGTACAAATTACATTCTGTTTGTTGTAATCATATTTTGTTCATATCCATCCATTTTCCTTCAGTCCCTCCCCATCCTTCTGCTTTTCTCATTGTCACTCTATTCCTTCTCTCTCTATTTCTTCTCCTGTGACTCGGATTGATTTTGCCTGATATTCTTCTCTTTCCATCAGCCCGAGCCTCCTTCTCCGCACCCCAATTAATGACATTAGCACAAATACCTCCTGGCGACTACAGTAAAGATATTCATATCTATGTCAGTTTTTTTCCCTTAAATCAGTATCTCGGTGATTTGATAAGACGTGCTTCTCCTCCCTCCGAAAGGTTTTTCTTCCTTCAGTAAAATGTATATGGTGTTTCAAATTTGTGACAGTATATACGTTTGTATAAGAAACAATTATTATACAGGATACCAGGTTCTTGTCAGATACAAATCCCTGATTGAAGTTATACGATGTATTGTCATTTATTTCAAACTTCGGTTATGGTTGCTCCAAATCCCGTAAAATGCAACTTAATACGGAGAGCAGCTCTGGATATGGACAAGGTTGATAAGACCTGTGGCTGTCAGTGATTTCTGCTTAGTTGATTTCGTTTTTATTTTTCATATTTTTTACGATTTGTGTCATAATTATATTTGTAACCAATAACAAAGATTGAGTTCAGATCCTTCCCATATTTACCCTTGAGATATGATAAAGATATTGTGGAATAAGTGAACACACATTTACATCTCTGCAGGAAAGATCTCTCTCTTCATATTATCCCTTCGTCATCAGCTGGTCATGGTTTGGGTATATACGAGGAGTTGGTTTGTCCCACCAGGGATGTGGAGTGTGATGGATGTCCACTGTTCTCGTGGTCAGCTGAACCAAGCGTCACCGTGAAGAGTGACCCCAGCTGACCTCATCGGATCCGTGAGTGACCAGTCAATGTTACCTCACGCTCGCCGCCAGGCCACATGCCATTCCAATGTCCAGCTCCAGGCCTTGACCGATAGATAATGTGTGAGCATGCCTTAATGTTAAATTCACTACTTCTTTTTTTTATTTCGTTCCCCTTTTGTCGTACCTCACCCGAGGCGAGGATTTATCTGAATATTTTTAGACCTGATAATATTTCTTAATCACCCCTCTATATTTTTGATCTTGTAATAACGTTTAATAGGGTGGTATAACACTGAGAGACGCCTGTCAAGAGATTGTTCGGAGCTTACGAGCTGCTGGCGGAGAGAGACCGGGAAGCTTTCCCTTTACGTTTCGACGAGGGTCGCCTGTTGTTCGCTCGCCTTGGTATTTTGTGATCGGCCTCGTTGGTATTAGAGCAAAGAATGATTTATCATGCTCAAAGTGCAAATGACAGCGAGTCATCTGTACGTGATGTGGACCGACAAAAGCAAAGCTTTGTGTGTGTGTGTGTGTGTGTGTGTATGTGTGTGTGTGTGTGTGTGTGTGTGTGCGTTTAGTTCGTTTTTGAGATGATTAGTGAAAGTGCCCAGCAGCCACTCCTTTCTCGGAAATCGCATTGAAGCGATATGGCAAAGTGTACACTAACCTCTCTTTCTGGAGAGGAATATTCGAACTCACTTTTCTTGTTTCAACCGGGCAATATTGTGGGCCCCACTGAGTCCCATAGAAACACCTGCCCCCAAATGCTTTGTCATTTACCTTGGACGCATGTGCCTAATTTTAGACATTCAATTGCGCTGATAGAGTTTCATATTGTATGTTGTAGGCGTGTGTACGCAGTGGAACAGAACTGAGATTAAAAGGAGTGCTATATTTGATTGCCCGGCTAGATTCAAATTGTTAGTGCATGTTTCTGAAGAGCTGAAAAAAAAAAAGTTAGAAGTGATATTCCGTTCCTTTCATGCCTGCCTGCTGTCATTAAATATTTTAGGTCTGTTTTTCTGTGTCTTTGTTTCTCACTTGAATGAATCTGTATATCGCTTTCCACTAACGTAGTTCCTAGTCACAATCAATTCAAACTGTCTAAGCTGTTTATCAAGGCCGATTTGAACGATAAAATTAGTTAGGACTGCAATCAATGGTCCGCTCTTATTCAGCCTTTAATTACAAAAATTGATACCTGCATTCAATGTGTAATTTTTTATCACTGATTCTCGCATATGTGTCTTTCCACAGTATAACTTTGTACAAAGAAATCATCCGAATTCGTCACCTGATGATTGGTTAGAAAAATCTGATTAGATTTCTATATTAATGTCTCCGAGCATAAACAAAAACAAAAACAAAAAACATTCAATGGCAAAGCATGCAAGCATAATGTGTGCAAAATAAAAACAAATACAAAATATATCCCATAATGTTATGATAAGAACCTGTTATCCAGGCTTACAAACATGTCTGGAGCAAAATGTTTGGAAATCTGGAATTCTAATGTTTCTCTTTTATTTCTATTATTTTTTGTGACGCAGTTCATCGTGATATTAGTAGCAGCAACAGATGATATGATTGCCTCACAAGTATCACACAAATCTTCACCAATGTTTATTATTATATTTTTATTTTTTGACATGAAATAAAGAAGGAGAATACGTGTCATTCGCAAAAGATTTGTGTGTGTATGTGTGTGTGTGTGTGTGTGTGTTAAAATAACCTATAGCAATGATGATTTAAAGGGCTATTGGTTTAAGTCGCTAAATTTTTGACATAGACATCATTTTTATGTTTCTATGCAGAAGCAAAAAAAAAAAAAAGACAGATGCGGGTTGATGATATCGTCACCTCAGCTAATTTACATATTACCCTTTAAGTATAATCACCATACGGTGAAACATGTAAAACCTTCAAGTTCCACAGCTTTGTTTGTGTAGGACCGACGTTGATGAAATTTCTACCACTATATTGTCTGAAATTAGCACATGCAAACCTCTTGAGATTATTTTTTCTATCAGTTCATCAAAGTCACTGATACACTAAAATTTTAAACTGTATAAGATAATGAACACGCAGACTTTTAACGAAAAGAGGAAATGCTTTTACCAGTGACTTGCTTCAGGGTAGGGCATACATGTGTGACGTTTTCTGCCTTCATGACCATAACGTAAAATCACAGAGTGTTGTATCATGAACGCTAATAAGGGTTATGCTTCAAAGTAAATAAATACTACTTTTTTTTTAGTTATTGACCGCCTACGACTGAGACATCTCCAGCACATATTTTTTTCGTGTGTGTGAAATAGGCGTGTATTGGGGTTGATGTTATTGCGATCTCCAAACTGGTTCATTTCGTCCGTTTTGAGTTCAGGTCATTCTGTTGTACTTATGGCTGTAATAACTGATGGCAACCCGTGTCCTATGCTAAAATTACATCACCTTGATCTAAACAGGCTCCAGACAAGGCCAAGAATGCTTATGTGTGAAATGGAGAAAGCGGGATGAATGTCAGGGTACTCAGCTAGTCTGGATATACTACTCATCATTACCTATTTCCCCCTTAGCCTCTATTCTTTAGCTTTCCTCTTGAAAGATAAGCTCTCTAGTGGGTATTTGTAGTAAAGATACAACTGTGCGCTTATCTGAGATGTAATCAGGATATGTATTATTTACAACGAGGCACCGGTACTGTGTGGAGGAACAAGCTCTGACGGGTAAATACGAATTGAGTAATTTTTCTGTTTAAAGAGTCTAAAAATTCTACACTACGAAATTGTGATGCTGTTATACCTATTTCATGCAACAGGGTATCGTTCGCCTGTACCCTCATTTGTGCGGGTAGAATCTCTCTAAATGATCACGCAAAAGCCATGTAAACAAAATCATCTTGTTACACAGTCGTTCTGTTGGTCTTTGATTGAGCTGTACTCTTCAGACTTTCCACTGAGTCACAACAGCAAGAACAACAACAACTGCAGCTTTAGACTTTCGGAACCACTGGTAGGCTTTAATGGGTTAATTATCTGTATACACACGCACCAAAAAGCGGGTTACGGATATTAGTTTGCTTTGTTCTCTTTCGTCAAAGTAATCATGTCTCGATTGTGATATATACCCTCTCATTTTACATAAACCCTTTCTTAAGATATTGTTTGCTGGTTTGTTTTTAAAACTGAGGATACTGAACGAAAGCTCGCATCAGTTTTCATAGCAAAGCAAATAAAACAAATGCACAAAGAGAATTAAAAAAAAACAGTAAAAACTAGGGCACTTTGAAATCAGGAACGAACGTCTAGTTTTGCTTGAGATTGGGCTTCATGCAGGTTTCCAACTTTTTGTGAGACAATGAGAAAACTCATATGAAATATGAAAGAGAGCATGTAGTTCTAAGAGGTATTCAAAGTTTATTTGCTGAAAATCGGTTCTGCAATGGCTGAGATATCCAAAACAAAGGGATCCTAATAAAAGGAGGGACCCACCGTCTATTAGGATTGCTTTGTTTTACTTTGTTTTTGGATATCTTAGCCATTTCAAAACCGATCTTCATCAAATCAACTTAATAGAATTCCTCTTAGAATTATTGTACTCTGCTCTGTAACATTCGGTTTCTTAGTATCTTGCAAAAAAATGAAAAGCTTAATCCTCATCACAACCAATAATTTTACAATGTGTTCGCCTGTTATCATCATATCAATTCCAAGATGGTAGAAAACACACGATAGGTAGATAGGGGAAGATGGAGGTGAACAGCACCGATGCTGTGCAATATTATACAAATAGTGAATGGTCACGAGTGCAATGGTACGAGATTTCGCACGAGGTGAAAGATAGAGGCGCTCTATTCAACGAGGCGAAGCCGAGTTGAATAGTGCGCCTCATCTTTCACCGAGTGCAAAATCTCGTTCCATTGCACGAGTAAAGACCATACAATATTTGATTTATACAACGTCCAAGTAGATCTTTTTGGTCTAAGTAGGCCTAGAAGTCTATATATGTATGAAAAATATAGCTATACTTACATGTGGATCCACTGCGATTCTCTTTCTGGCTTGTGCAATCAGTGTAGATACAGGTCACAGCTATACTAGCGCTCATACACGTACACTAGCACTACGTAGGCCTATGTACGCGCATGCACGTACCGCACACGTACCTGCGCTAGCTGCATGCGATCCTCAATATGCAACACACAGTACACGCAGTACCGAGCAATTTCTCGAACCGTGGAATAGAACGAAAAAATCGAACCAAGTTGCACGCAAAAATAGAACCAAAATTGCACGGCGCGTTGAATGGAGTACTTATTTAATATTACGTCACCAACAATCCTCCAATCAAATTACAAGGATCTACTTGGACGTTGTATAAAAACCTTTATCGCTTAAACGCGATGAGGTTTCTATTTAATACCAGCATGACTTATGAATATCTGTATGTATTGTCCGTATGTTATTAGGTATGAGCATCTTGGATTTGATCGTCACCATAATAACATTGTATACCACTTTAGAATAGCATAATGTCCACGCCATGTTTCAAGATCTCTGAAGAGGACCCTTAGATATCTCTGGGTCATGGATATGAATGATTGGTATATATTGGAATAGTCTCCAGTGATAGGCCCAAATCCTGCTCATAACTGAGAGAATTTCTTCTGTCAGACGATGTCAATTTTGACAAACCGTATATATCCATTATTTTATACAAAAGAAAAATCAAAAGTTAACGTGAAAACTGTGATCCCTCCTACTGCCTTCGATGATGACGAGGCAAGTTCGGCTTAACTACATAGTTCACCACAGCACAAAATTGATCAGCGCGGCAGTTCAACGTCGAACCTATAGCTGACACGATGCTGGCGATTCTAAATACCCACGAAGAAGTGGGACTAAATAGTCAGTAGATTCTATGGAACGTGATTATCGCATGGTCTGTGGCACAAGGACATATTCCCATGGTGTAAGGAGATCTAAGAAGAGTATCCTCGAGATGATAATTTGTGGAAGAGCTAATATTGTCCTGAAAATGGATCCTCAAAAGTCATAATGGACGATCAGCCTTTATATCATAGTACACTTTTATTTTGGGGCAATACACATTTAATTGTCTCGATACCACTGTCCTGATGTGGCATGGAAGCTCACTCATGACATGGCATGGCATGGAAGCTCACTCAAGACATCTTCTCCTTATGAAGAGAAGATGTCTTCGTGCCCTGTTTTGCAGACCGCTTCTTGTTTAATCCAAGTTCATGGCAGATGGTGTGGCACATCTAACTGTGTCAAACTAAAGATATTAGTGAAAAAAAATGAGCAAAGAAAATGGGATTCCATCGGGATTCGAACCCGGGACCTCCGGATTGCGAGCCCGGTGCTCTACCAACTGAGCTATAGAAAGCCGTAGTTCCGTGTTCGTCCCAGAAACCCTAAATTCTCAATGCTATAGGAACTAAAGATATGACCTATACCAAATAACACTACACGTATACACGATGTTTTTCTTTTTCAATAGCAGAAAGCAGGGAGGTGGATCTTTTTCCACCTCCCTGCAGAAAGGGTCTATTATTAAGTGTCACTGATATCGTTTATAGCTTGGCCGTAAATAATGTTTTGATAAAGTTATTACAAGCGAGACCGTGTCGGCCTCAAGGGATTAGACCTCATAAAACTCCCTATTTTGATTATGCGCTGGCACACATCATGATTGAGGATGATATTTACTACTGATGCACGATTGCAAATCTTATTATAATAGGTGATAATTTTGTGGAGTTGTACAACATAATTTATACGTCATAAACCCATCTTTGTCAGAGTTATATGACCCCTTATGCTGAAAGGTATACATGTATAGATTTTTTTTTTCGTTGTCTTCCTTACCACTCCAGGAAAAAGTGACCATAATGGGGGGGGGGGGGGGATGATTTCGTGAAATCAGGGAGGTGGGTCTCTACCCACCTCCATGGTTACACTATGGAAACAACAGCAACAACAGCAACAATGCATCAATTTACGATTATCATGTAGGCCCTACAGCCAATGCCAACGATTACAATAAAGTGCACTTGGAAATGTTTAGATAAAGGATAAAAAGGGAGAGGAAACGTGTCGTTGCTTGTCTGGTTTTGTTCGGGGGTGGGGGTTGTTTTGTTTTCATGTTTGTTCTCGTTTGTTTTTTGTGTGTCTTTTCGTTTTGTTTTGTTTTGTTTTGATTTGTTTGTTTGTTTGTTTTTTGTTTCTTCTTTACTGCTGAGCAGAATACGATTGACTTGTTGTTTGAAAGCTGCTGTTGCTTGAAAATGTGTTCGTTCATCCTGCCCTCTGGAGGCGCCCTTTATACCGACACCAAAAATGTCTTGAGGTGAGGTAAGTGCAGGTGACCGACCGTTTTGGGAGACGTGACAGTTCTCTCGCCGCCGCTACCGAACCATCCGAGTTCACTGACCACTGACCCTGAAGTGTATCGCCCCATACCGACACCCAAGCCTCTGGTCCTTCGCTGCTCGGCGGTCACTTCAGGCCGTCGCTGGCGCTCGATTTCCCCAGCAACAAGCCTGACATGAAAGGTCATTAGATCTTCGATAATAATGTATGAGTATAGTTGGGTGACGAGATTACAACGTTACGGAAGGCATTCGTCCATGCGTATATACGTGCAAAAGACAACCATATCAGTTCAATTCAATTTAATTCATTTATTTTCATACTTCTCATTTATGAATATTACATCAGAAATAATAATACAAGTTCTTTACCTTGTAGATAATGTGCAAAAACAAACAATATACATGGTAATAACACATCAATTGTAATGATTACTGGTCGAAATCGAAGTGGGGTTGAACAAAGAGAAGTATGACAGGACCTACATGTACATGAAAGCAAGCTTGTTTGGCTGCAAGCCCCGAGTAATCAGTGTTTGTGAAAAAGAAACGGAGAACGGATAGAAGATAAAACCAGGCGATTTAATGGTATACCAAATAAGAAAAGCGGGGTATGCCTATGTGATAAAAAAAGAAAAAATATATATTAAAGTGTGAACCATTATTGTGACCGAGCTATCATTCGTTTCAGGAGTAGAACGTGATTTGTATATAGAGCCTATTTTGGTATACACTACAAACTGTTCTTTCATTAAAACTATCACAAGGTTATGTTCAGTAAAACACAAAAAGTCCATGTACAGCTATTACGTCATTCGGTGCCTGTCGTCAAGCTCTGGGTAGAAAGTGAGAGAGAGGTATATAGAGGGAAGGAGGAGGAGAGGGAAACGAAGTAGAGTGTGGAATTGCTAATGATGAATTCGGAGAACCTGACGGCAAGGCCAAAAAATATCAAAATGGCAAAGCTTTCTATTATTCTATGCAACGTTAAAATGCGTTAAAAAGACACTGTTTAATACATGTCTAGACTTAAGGTAAATCGGATCTATGTATTCTTGACTAAACTGTTTATACAAGTAGGCCCTATTCGTTTGCAAACACTCAAATAGTCGCCACCCAAATCAATTTTGTCTGAGTATGGCATGGACGTCAGATAGCATGTACCAATGGCTCATCTCACACTAACCATAATCTTTTTTTTTATGTGTTTTAATTTTGAAAGTGTTTCATTTCCCCCGAATGGTCATGAGCATCTCTCCAGTCACACCAGTCTAAGATATATCGGAATCATCAGATAAAAACGATCGGGATCGTGTTGTAAGTTGTAAGTTGGTGTAGGGGGCGCTGTGGCATAGTGGATAGGACTCCCGACTCCAGATCGGAGGACCCGAGTTCGAATCCCGCCTAGTGCTTACGTCCTTAGACAAGATGTTTTTACCCACTATGTCCCTCTCGATCCAAGTGTATAAATGGGTACCTGGCAACGCTAGGGTAATAATAATAGCAGGGCCCTCTGGTAAAGCAGTGGCAACACTGAAGAGGCTACCCCGGGTAAATAAGACCTTATTACTTGATTACTTGTATATTATATTTAATGATAATAGTAGTAGTAGTAGTAGTAATAATAATAATAATAATAATAATAATAATAATAATAATAATAATAATAATAATGATAATAATAATAATGATAATAATGATAATAATAATAATAACAACAGTCATGATTACTGATTATTGTGATTATCCTTCCAAGCACATTTCGCAACCCCAAATGATCCTTATTTGGCTCTGATATGATTTTAACAACCATTCAGTCAGCATAGAACAAAATTATTCATCCAAAAAGTTGGTATTTTTTCTTTTCCTCGAACATATCCCTACAGTTTCTGATTGCAGCATGCATGCAGGGAAACAGACCAAACACTGTATCACACGTACGTATATACCTGACACTTAGAGGCAAACCCATGTACCCATATTCGCTCACACTTAATAACAAAATTCAAAGAAATACTGTTAATAGTTTTGAAAAAAGTCCACCACTTGTTCTCTTTTGTTCAGTTCTCCTCTCTTCACGTAACAATCTTCCATTTTTTTTTGTCTCTTCACTCCATTACTTTTGTGATATTTGATGTATTTTTTTTTATCGAGAAATCTGAAAATAAATTGAAATTGAAATTTGAATTGAATTAGAGAATAATAAAAATATTAAAAATTTGGAAAAGGAAAAGAGAAAGGTCTCCACAATTTATCTTAAAAGATAGACTACAAGACAGTTTTGAAGAATACATTGCTTAACCCAATTCTTCTGCAGATATCATCTGGTCATCACACAGATTGGCAGCACTGAATTTCACCGCATGTCTTATTATATATTCCAGAAAGAGTAGGCCGAAGTACGTAGTTATATCCATTAAATCTGCACAAAATCAGATAAAGATTAACATAAATTTGCCAAAATGAGAGAGAAACAGGAACTTAGATAAACAAAATGTGTTGCCGGTTTGAGGATCAGTGATGAATTTAGCAATATGGATGCTTCTGTGTGCAAACCAAAATAAAATATGGCAGTTGTTATGACGAAAATTTGGCTGAAACGATAATAATTATTAAAAAAAAACAAGTTTTATCCTATACATTCTGAAAGTACCAGCAAGAAATGTTACAAAGATAACCACAGGAATTTCTTTCCTTATGAATTCACGTAACTTTCCCCAGTGAAAGCATTATTGTGTTATACCCAAAACAGTAAACTTATTAGAGCACTCTTATGTGGGCGATGAGCGTTTTCATCATTGTGAATCTTTAAATACCAAAATATGCACTTCTCACCTTTAAACCCTTCTGTTGGTCACTTTTGAACATTGTGAATAAGGTAATTGTTTTTTAATCGTCTTTTCTCATTGATTCTGTTTTGTGCGTTTGGTGGTGGAGAAGCCATCATTTAGATACAAGCGTAAAGGTAACTTACTGACAATTATACATAATTATGAAGAGTTTTATCGCAAAACGAGCTAATTCCATTCTTGTTGAGATATTTGTGATTAAAGCTTCTAAAACAACACAAAGAAAATAATGAGAAAATCCAGCATATTTTTAATCATAACTACTTCTAGAATATTTCCTCTTAAGTCGCAAGTGAGGTATTACTGGAAAGGTTTAATTTTGCTCTATCTGATGATGGACTTGCTTTGAAATGACTAAAAATGGCGCTCAGCTAATTTTGCAATAAAACTCTTCATACTAGTACACACACACACACTATGATATACGTACAGTGGCGTATCTGGGGGGGGGGGGGGGCAAGGGGGGCACGTGCCCCGGGCGCCGCTCCTTGGGGGCGCAAAAAAACGGGAAAAAAAAACGAAGAAGAAGAAAAAAAAAAGGAAGAAGAAGGAAAAAAAAGAAAAGAAGAAGAAGAAGGAAAAAAATCGCCCGGAAGGGGGGAGGGAAAATGGTGGGGGGGGGGGGGGGCGGAAAACCAAATCAAACAAGATAAAAACTACACATGATGATGACGCGGACAAAATGACAATGTTTACTGTGTTCACACAAAAATTCCATGTTCTGTGAGCTGAAATACAAATATTTTCGGCTCGCTCGCTGCGCTCGCTCGCCAAAATTTATATAAAAAAGAAGGTAAGAACAAAACGTGACGATGACAAAATGACAGTGTCTATTGTGTTCACACATGTAATTTTATATTTAGCAGGCAAAATGTTTCACGGAGCAGCGGCTGCAATTTCTTTCGTTCTGAAGCGATCGCCAATTGGATCAAAAGAAGGCGCCAACGGTTTCGAACATTGTACGGGGGGGGGGGGGGGGGGCGCAAAAAAACCCCCCGAATCAAACAAGATAATAACAAAACGTAATGATGACGCGGAAATATACAAATTTCGGCTCACTCGCTCGTACCATTAGTAGGGTCCATGCTAATTTAGATTATTTTTTCAAGTCCTCGGTTTGTCGGTATAAATCGTTATCTATAAAGCCGTCACTATTATCTTGATTAGAATATTGTAAGATTTAATAAGCAAAAAATGACAAGAGTTTCATGATTTGTAAGCTGAAATACAAAAATTTTCGGCTCGCTCGCTGCGCTCGCCCGCCAAAATTTGTATAAAAAAAGAGAAGAAGATAAGAACAAAACGTGACGATGAGCGGACAAAATGACAATGTCTATATTGTGTTCACTCATGTCTTTTTATAATATTTAGCAGGTAAAATGTTACACGGAGCAGCGTCTGAAATTTCATTAGTTCTGAAGCGATCGCCGATTTTATCAAAAGAGGACGCCAACGGGGGAGGGGGCGCAAAAAAAATCAAAAAAAAAAAGAAAAAAAAACATAATGATGACGCAGAAATATACAAATTTCGGCTCACTCGCTCGTACAAAATAGAGTATTTTTTCAAGTCCTCGCTTTGTTGGTATAAATCGTTATCTATAAGGTCGTCACTATAATTGTGAGATTTAATTAGCAAAAATTGACAAGAATTTCATGTTTTGTAGGCTGAAATACAAAAATTTTCGGCTCGCTCGCTGCGCTCGCTCGCCAAAATTTGTATTAAAAAAAGATAAGAACAATACGTGATGATGACGAGGACATAATCATATACAAATTTCAGCTCACTCGCGCGTACTAATGTAGAGTAAGGCCGTCACTATATCTTGTTTAGAATTGTAAGATTTTGTAAGCAAAAAATGACAAGAATTCCATGTTTTGTAAGCTGAAATACAGAAATTTTCGGCTCGCTCGCTGCGCTCGCTCGCCAAAATCTATCAAAATTCATTACATTTAAATCACCCCTCAAAAGATCCCTTTTAAGTGCTTGAAAAAAGCATCATGTGGGACCTTGTTTAAAGTCCTATACCGGGATGGGGTTGGGTTGAACACTTTTTCAGAAATTAGGGGCGCAATTTTCGTGCTTGCCCGGGCGCCGTTTTCCCTAGATACGCCACTGTATACGTATATGCACGTATGTGACGAGTGTTTATGTATTCGTATGTAGTCCTGTATATCCACCATTATTCCTGCGTATAGGTTTTAATTGACTTGAACGGACTTGCTGAAATTGGAGAATCATACTTTTGCCTTCAATATTGCTTGCCACGAACAAGGCGGGCGTCATGAATAACTTTGCGAACTCTATGGTCAAGAACCAGTCAGCATAGCAAACTCTGACTATAATTGTTCAGGCTCAGCTACGGCTGTCCTTAGGTCGCCGTTCTGTGAGTTTGTAATAGTCCTAGACACTGCAGACAGTCCTATATCGTTTTGAATACCGACGGATGCACGACGGATGCGGTTCACTCACCTTTCCGCCATGTCGTCCCCCGAGTCGGTTCGCTTCCTTTGGAGAAACATTAGGGTCACTTTCACCGAGTAGCCAATGTCCATGACTCTGAGATTGCAGAGGACAATATATTATAGATGATGACTGGTCTTATGGTTCAAGATTCATGTCACCTTGTCCCCCTTTCCATCTTAACGGTGAGCAATTAATGCAATTGACAATAAAACAAAATCATGGGCTTATGAGTCACAGCAGAATGTCATTCAATGTCGACACATCCACTTCAAAAATCCTCGTGCATTATTGCAGCGGATAATGATACATTCTTTATCGAGAGTAGTAGTTAAAACTGCACATACATGCACACACACAGACACACACAAAAACACACACACACAAAATCAAACACACACACATACAAACAAGACTTTAGTATTCACTGAATGATTATGACTCTAACATTTAACTTATTGTAAGAATGTATGACAAAGACGAAAGAAATATCAGAATTCATTAGCCCTGTTCTAGAACTTGAATTGATAACAATTTTAGTGTCTTGCTAAATTCTTTGATGATTACGCATGCATTCCTCCTCACACACACACACACACACACACACACACACACACACGAACTTATTTATTCACACACACGTGTGCGTGCGCATGACAAGAATCCATGACAATTCATGCAATCATACGACGTTAAAGAAAACAGCGCGCAATATGTCAATATTTACCCTATTTTCCTTCCGGAAATACTATCACAAACCTACAAATATCGCGCATTTCATCATTAAACACCGCATCTCTTCATTTCGTCGTAAACAAAAATCATAACAGGACGTTTAAAATAAACGCTTTAAAATCTCTCATTCCTCTCTAAATTTTGTTTGTTTGTTTGTTGTTTGTAATTTTCTTCTCTGTTGTCATTTTTGTACATTGCTTTCTTTTCTTCTTCTTCTTTTTTTGAAGCGCCATGAGCACCTAAAGATAGGCCTGTGCGCTGTACAAGAAGACAGTATTATCATTATTATTATCATAAATTTTAACGAGTAGGAGTTACCAGCAAGGTTTATGTGTGACCTACTTTTCACTGTGGCCCTATTACATGACTCGTACCCGGTGATCTAATTAGCCCCGACGTTTCAATCCGCGAACTTAACTCTATTCTCGGACAAGAGCGATGGCACAGCCCCATTATGCGAAATCAGTGATACATTTTCTAGTCTGTTTATGCGCCAATTTTGTTCTTTTCCATTTTTTTAAAATCGCAATTCAGCAAACTCGACAGCGTTTATATGCTTGTTTGTTTGTTTGTTTGTTTGTTTGTTTGTTGTGTTTCCTTTTTTGGGGGTGGTGGGGGAGGGGACTGCTGCGGAAGGGGGTGTCAAGAGCCAAAAGGAAAATGAAACTCCCTCGGGGTGGGAGTTCGTATTTTTTCCCGATTTTTGTTTGTTTGTTTGTTTTTTTTTTACTGGAAATAATGGGGAGGGGGCTGCAGCTTCTCCCCCCCCCCCCCCCCCCCCCCCTCATCCATGCTATGTTTGGTTCCACAGCTCTTTGTATTTCATCGGCCTAGTTTGCGCTATTCTCTGGTAGACGCGTCATCAGATCACTATGAATACAATAAGGAAATTATGGCACTTTTTCGCATATGCCGTCACGAAACAGTGGATAAAAGTCGCAAACAAGATAGGGTCATCACCTCCTAACATGGAGCTGCACATTGATATCCACAAAATGTTTCCTTTAAGGACGTGACATTCAAACGAAAAGCCTGTAACCCTCTCACCATCATATCGTCCAATTCGCATAATTTATTTCTTCCATTTTCACTGTTCAATGAAAACATGTAAAACTTTGAGATTTTATAATTTCTGTCTCATACTTGATTTTGAATGCCCTCGATGTAAGATCTTTACTTGTATAGGCCTACTATTGTCATTATAACTGTTCCAACACGTGGCTTCTCTGTGTCCAATATAGTAACATAAATTTGTTTGTTTGTTTGTTTGTTTAAGTTTTTGTAATCATTTCCCCCTCAATCATAATAATATATGGTCTAATCCGTGCATGCTGTATTACTTTCCTTTATAGTGTACATGATTTTTATCCTGTGACCTACAACTGAACAAGCTTACATTTACGCAGGTCCCATCATAATTCCTTTTTGTACTTTAAATGTAGTCCAATATTACTATCGACAGACTTTTGTGTTTACTTTCACATTAATTAAGACAGTTGTAACTATAGAATACATCACCTAATTTGTACTTTGTAATTTTGGTATCGTATAATCATATTTCTTTTGTATGACATTTTCTTGTGAAGAAGAAACAAATTATAACAACTTTATTAAATTACAACTTTATTATTCATTTTAATTTGTAAAGATTCATTATTTTATCAGTCGTCATTCTTAATAACTGTAATGATGGCTGTGGAGACGGATATACAATGTATCATAATTCTCATCTTCGTGAGTACGTTAATAAGATGGAAGCTGGTGGACTTATCGGTGCCAATCAATCAGAGACTCGCGGCATGCTGTTTTGAACACATATCGGCACTACTATATTCCTTTAAAAAATTATGCTCTTTTAGACACAGGGTTTTCTTCGATGCCTAATTTCCGTGGAGTTTGCTTTGTGTTTACAATTTCGCGTCTTGCTGTCTAATAAGTCTTCTCCATGGTCACGTGAACGGCAGTTGTGGTCAAGTTGCTTGTTCACGTCACTCTGTGATAAAGTTCTCTAATGTCCTGTCCTCAACGACCATGGCCGAAATGGCTATTGAAGTTGAAGGTCGAAAGGCCTCCTGTTGGCGGTCGCCCGGGGCAAGACTGGGTAACAAGTCAAGGTCTAGTCGTTGTTACGAAGTTATGCGATGCTGTTTACTTTGTGTCATCCCCGTGATTAACGACATCTTACTCTAGACTCGTTTTTACGACACGCTACCATAATCCCGCAGGTCAGCTTTTCAGACATTGTTCCCGTAAAGGGAAAGAGGAAAAATGACCTCATCGCACGTACTGGTGACGAAACGACGACGACGGTCGTGCATGAATGGCTTTTAAGATGTGTGCAGCTGTTTACGCAAACAACAAAAGAGGAATCTATCTGTTAAGGTGGGGGTAATTTGCCGGGGTCAGTTTCATAACTCATTGGACGCGCGAGTGGTTTAATTCAAGTGGACAACCGATATCCGACCGACCAACCCTCACCCCAGTCGGAGATAGACCTCCTTTATTTCGTCGCAGCATGACCAGAAGGGCTCTTTTTTTTTTTTTTTTTGCGCATTGTTCCAATACAATTTTTGCCAGTGCGTTTTCAAGCTTTGTTTTGTCCGTTTCTTCTTAAAGAGGAATTCTAATCCAGTTTGTAAGAGTTAGTCTGATATGAAAGAATTAATCTTACGCGCACAATAGTGAAAATATTATCAAATCGGATAAAAATAGGGAAATCATGAAATTGTCATATTTCACTGATTCTGCAGAACAGGTCTCTTACAGCTGATATGAATATGCAAATGAGTGAGCTGATGATGTCATCATCGTGTTTCGTGTTTCATTGATCGTGTACAAAAACAATGCCGAAAACTCAATGTTTCTGTTATTGAAGTGTAAAACATGGCGTTATTCTTGGTTGAAGAACTCCAGAATAATTCAATTCAATTCGAGATGATTTTATTTAGTTGATTATTTTAATTGATTTTATTTGGATGATCAGTTAGATATATCAGGACTTGAGTCTGGGGTATTTGCGGTTAAAGGAAAAACTGGAAATTGCAAAATATTATGTACAAAGTATTTGGCAAGTTGTTAGGGGATGACATCATCACTTCACTATTTGCACATTCATACTGACTGTTCAAGAACTGTTTTCTGAAAAATTAGCAAAACTTCAAAATGTCAAACATTCTTATATTTCATCCGATTTTGATCAAATTTTCATATTTGGGCTAAAAAATTGTACTCCTTCTTTTTAGACTATAACTTTCAACTACACTGGAATTCCTCTTTAAATTCCTAAAATAAACTGTTATGATAGCAACTTACAGTAAAAAAAAAAAGTAACAGTAGGTTAACTTCAAAAGAAAGCTGTTTCTTGATTATATAAATCTGGTCCAATTTTTTGCGAATTTCATTTTCTTAAGAATTAAAGGTTTATCCAGTTTCCTCATGATGTTCGAACATATTACAGTTTGTGTCAAACTCACCAGCACACACACAAACACACAAATAAACAAACACATGCAAACACACACACATAATGTATGTTTACTGAGACTGAGAGATTCTCAACATTCTGAGATACAATTTTATAGGTGCACAGTCGGTAACATCTCGGTGAGCGAAAGGGATGACCGGGTGGGGGTTTGCAGTACATTGTACTGGACTTCCGGATCATAGGTTACTCTGATGATAATCACTGAATGTCATGACGGGTTTACAAAGTGCGTCAACCTTAAAACGGCAACACGATGATCCCATCCCCTTCTTTATTTTTGTGGGTGAGTGCAAACGTTACTCCCTTACTTGGACAATCTATAATATACAGCAGATATTGTATTTACTTCAAACAATCGGCACCGTCTGACCCTATGGCGGATACAAGAAATATAATGGAGTCATTCTAGGAGTATGCTAATGTTGGTCTCGTGAGGGTTGCTTGCTACACCACTCGACCTGTTGGCGAAGGCACTTGCTCCCTTTCAAGGAACAGGAAATGTCGTGTTCGGTGGAGAAAACACTGAAAATTTCAAACAAGTGACATTGTTTACCGCTTGCAATAACTCTTCAACGGAAGTATCGTTAAAACATCCGGAACGAACTCCTAGATCCAACCTCCCATACTCGGTCAAAATATGAGTTTGTTGCTCGTCTGATACGTCCTTCTCCCACTGAGACGAAATTGTAACCACAAGAATAAAACATCATCTTAGCCAGTGTGTTCAAACGATGTGATGACTTTGTTTTTTCCGAAGGACCCAACCACACAACCCTCTCAAATCATCAGTTTCTATGAAATAAATGGCACTATTTTGAATTCACTTTGCATTTCAAAACGCTAAATGAGCAGGGTTCTTGGACCCATCTTCCAGCCGAAAATGGGGTTTGGGGCGGATCCCCCCCCCCCCTTCTTGGAAACTGAATATAAAAGTCAAGTAACATCAATATATCAAGCAATATCAAGTAACACAAGCTGAATCAACACCTGAAATTTCATACATTCATAAGTTTTTAATTAATTGTTAATCAAATATACAAATAGGCAAATTCTCAGGCCTTATGGGTTTCTCACGATATTATAGTAAGTAAACTTCAGGTGTGAGGTTTTTTTTTCTCCAATTTTCTCCCTCTACAAATCCTTTATTTAGACAGTAAACTTGTTCTAAATTATTATTATCTTTTGCATTGATTCAATTTGTTGTTTTTATTGTATTATGTTGCATTATTTGCTTTGCAAAAGCAAAAAACGGCAGCACACCGACATTAATCATACTGAGACTGAGTGAGAGCGGCCATATTGGACATACCATATATGGATGACTGATCGTATGAATATCGTACCCAACCATAAGGAAATATTTGACCTTTACTTGACCATTATATGTGACCTTGCACTGACTTCTACCTTGCTATTAAACTTATGAATGCATTCATGAGTGCAAACCAGGTTTATCTATAGATGTTCACAATTTCACAGTTTGTTAAAAAAAAACACAAAAAAAACCGCTTTTCTGTGGAATAGCAATAGGAAAAAAAAAAAGACTTCATGCACGGAGCGACATTTGTGACGCCACGTTATAACAGTACGGTATACGGTTTCCGCCCCTCTCAGGTCTTTCAGGGTTAAATTAGTAGCTGCTATGTTGGCTTGCCTCAGAAATGCTTTCTGTTTGCCATATACAACCATTGTGATTACGGCTTGCCTACCAATCCCATGCGCAACCTGGGCAATTGCAGGAACACTCAAAGTCTTCATTTTGTTCATTCTCTTCCCAACGTACTACGAGAAATAGGGTCTATTGTCCTTGCACGTCGTCCAGGAGGTGGGTTCTTCTCTGCCTGAAGACCCTCTTCTCTGATTCTTAATTGCTTCCAGACCAAGGAAGTAGTTACAACATGATCCCTTTCTGTACAAAAAAAAAAAAAAAAAAAAAAAAAAAAAAAAAAAAAAAAAATTCCAATCTCAGGTCACGCGCACTGTCGGTCGATGCGACAATAAGAATTACATAACTCCTCATCGTACGATATTAAGCGATTGAGAGCATTTTTGCTTTGTCCTCGTTCAACACGCTTTTAGACTCTTTTAACTGCCCCCGGCCTCGAAAAAGTTCTCGCCAATGGGTAGAGCAGAGAAACAATAACAATCTCAAAGAGTGCCATCAAATTGCAGTGACCGAGGTAATCTCATAATTACAACAAACTCTAGTTTGACCAGCATCATTCACGATTTCAGGTTGTCATGAGTTCACGAAAGTGCAACATCTGTGTAACTTTGAGTAATTCTGTATAACTTTCCTCTCCGAACAAAGAAACGACCTGCAACCATAAGTTATAGTCTCTTCCCTTTTTCTTTTGCCCATCTGCTGTCAAGGTCGTTCAATCGTTTAGGGGTTGCTTCCGAGGGAAAGAGTATCATATTGTCTGTAGTTCACACATTATTATACTGTCTATCTATAAACGCTGTCAAGTCATGGCTTAAAACAAACAGAAAAAGAAACCCCAATGTTTGATTCATTGCGCAATCTTCCTGCTCGCGGAAGCTGACACGGTGAGCCAGTATAGCAAGCAAGTCATTTGAACTTTTAGAAGGACAATATTGATCCCGATTTGAGATGGCAAAAGACAGTGGACAAAGGGATAGCCAGATCACGAGGGAATACTGACCATTGGTTATGTAGAATGGGTGATATAATCGCAACAAGAAAAGGGAATAATTATAGTACAATGTCTGAAATGTTTAACGTATGATTGATTTGCACTTCATGTGTATGTATACAAATCAAAAACTATGTGTTCCTCCTCAGACAATTAAACACAACTTAAATGATTTTTACATACTTTAATTTGAATGCACCTTATGATCAACCCAACGAATGCAAAAGCCATGATCATGCGAACAAAATGTGGAACAATTTTGATGTATGATTCCCACTGGCATGTGTCCCCTCATCGTAAAAATGGTCAAGATCAAATTGGTATCATAGGATAACATTTTTTAATGCAAATAATAATTTTATTACAATATTGGAAACCATTATCCATTGTCCTATCAATGAATAATAGGTTTCTTATCGTTCTCCATTATAGCACGCCGAAATAAAACAAAACAAAACACAACAACAACATGGATATTGAATGTAGAATTCTAGGATCGCAAGTTTATAACGCCAAGTGTGAAGTTCTAATTTTCATGAGAAGACACTATGGGAGGGAGAGAAAAATTAATATAGGCTTGTTTATTGAAATATTTGTTTTTTATGAGTTGTTTTCAAGTTTGCGACTTACCGTTGACAAGTTTCAAATTGAGTCATAATATTTGAAGAGTGATTTCTATAAACGGGTTGAGAGCCATGTTAAACCTTCTGAAGTATGTTAATCATCAAAATAGATAGATAAGCAAAATAAATCCTTTTCAGTGATACCTCACTTTTTAAATTAGAAGGTATATTCTTCATTTCTTGAAGTTCTGTTTCAAAATCCAAAATTTCTATTTCTATTTTCTATTTCAAAATATCTCAGCTTAACAAGAATGGAGACATGGAGTTAACGATTTTTGCTATTCAACTTTTTATTTAAACATGCACTAATAGATAAATCGAGAAACAGAAAATTATAACAGGCATCTTTATCATATAAGTTATATTCATTACATACAATTGTCATGTTGCAGACAATAACTCCAGTATAATATGGAAAAGGCAAGAAAGGATTTTGTCTTTTTAGTTGGCCTACATTCCAACTTTGCTTTTCTTGTCAAAGCTTTGTCAGCGGATTAATTTGTCGAATCATCTCACAATTTCTTCTTTCTTTCTGGTTTAATGATTTGCGACCACTGGAATTGGAACAATGTGTATATTTTCTTATTGTGCTTTCGTAGGGAAGAAACTCATACCACATCTTTTGGCAAATCATTTTTAAGTCTCCTACCTCGTTTCAGGCAGTTTGTAGCTGTGCACCCTGCAGAGAGCTATTGCCTCCAACCCCTTCGATTTTCTAATCATGTTCTCTCGAAAGTGTCATACGGAGGAAAATTGTTCTTGAACGTTCGAAATTTTCAGGGAAGTGCACTGCCCTCTGAATTAGGGCATTAGCGAGGTTATGTATATAAATCGCTTTAATTTATTAGTAAGGGGAGGGTACAGGAGGTGAGGGTGAAAAAAAGGGGTGAAAAAGTGACCAGTGGCCTATGAGGTGTGTGGATTTGCCCATGTTTTTCTCTTGTTTGCTGTCCATGAAAATGCCGCCGCTCTAAGCTAGTCGACCTTACTCCTCTATTACATGCGTCCTCGCAACACGTCAGACAATGACTCCAAAATTTTCAGCCAGTTTTGCTGCTTTTCAATAGCTGAACAAAAGAGGGGAAAAGCACTGAGGTAAGAGCGCTCAAGTTTTTCGCTGACATTGAGCGTGAACACTTTGTTATGAAATCTTACGTAACTCGGCGACGTTACAGCGGTACTTTGGCCATCGCGAGCTATAGCTACAGCCATTTTTACCCAGACGAATGGTTCTGGCCTACTTCTCCTTTCCCTCCACCGGGACTTAATTGAGTCAGGTCAGGGAGATGGCTTAGATTCGACATTTGAAGGTGAGACAAGAGAATGTAACTCTGTGTTTATGAAAAGGGGAGTGATTTTGATTACATAAAACAGATAATTCGCCCATCCGTTCGACCATTTGTGGGCCGAGGACAAGAATATTATTCTAGCTTGAGGTCGACTGAGTTCATTCTAGTCCAGGCAAAATATCCAAATAAAATCAATGTTTGTCACCATATCGGTTTTAACCTACAAATAGTCAGAATAAGAATATTTTATACTTATATTCACATTCCATGACTTATTATTGCTTACACATTTACTCTAACTGTGAAATTAAAGTCTTAAGGAACTTGGACCACTTATGCCTAGAAAACAGCTCGAAGAAAATAGCTCTGGAGAAAAAAAAATCGTTGGGCTAAAATATTTTATGATATACATTTCTGTGGACATATGAAGTAAGCCCTCTGAGTTGAACAGAACAGATTATGTTTTCTTGTTGTTTGTTTGTTTGCATTTTACGATACGATAACAAAAACAAACAAACAAACAAACAAACAAACAAACAAACAAATCGCTGAACTGCCGCGATGTCCAGTACGTTGCCGTTCCTAGTTGTTCCTAATATGGCATACTGTACCGTTTGTTTCTACATGGAGATTATGTTGTCTTAAAGAATATCTTATTTCCGTTCTCTTGCCATACATTCACAAGTAGACACAAATAATACATATAGATTCACAATACACAAAACGATTACATTGTATAAAACAAAACAAAACAAAACAAGATCATTAATACAGAATATACTTGATAACTCTTCATTGCTTTACTCAATTATCGAAGAAAAAAACACTTCCATAAATCATATCACTCGATGATCATAACGATTAAAACTATCGTCTTATACATAATCATACTGTCTTCTTCTTCTTTTTTTTTCAAATCAAATAGCTTATAGGAATTGAAATTCAGGAAGACGTGAAATCATAATAATTTTCCTACCCCATCACCCCAACCAATGGAGGTACTAGTAGTAGTTCCACTAGTAAAGGTCTAACACTTTTACACTTCTCTCACATTACAATCACCTAAGGCTTTCATCAACACTTCATAAAACAAACTCATAGACCCCTACCTCCCACACACGGACAAAACAAAAACAAAATCACCGTGGCACAACATAAGGCCATGTAGGCCTAATGTGACACACGCACAAAGAGCGCCAGCTTTTGACGCTGACACGTTGCTCAGTGTTTCCTCTCTACCGTCGGACAGCAATTTCTTGACCATTCTTCGAAAGCCAGTGTTAGTTTACTATCAAAAGTGAGTACTAGTATATTGACGTATGGTAAGGGAAAAACGATCTACGCGTTTTTAGTAGTATAATATGTTGTCCATGATATTATCTAACATTAGACTCTAGACTACACCTTTTCCAAAATTTTCCAACGCCATCTGTTTACCATGTTTACGCTTGGCATTATTGCGCAACCATCATGAATACCAATTTATGGGACTACAGTAACACACATATGACATGAAATCAACAAGGTCTAACGTTAGGTCTACTCTAATACCTGTGGCTAAATGGCAATGGAAACCATGTTTAATGTTTTTGTTGTAGAGTCGAGCGTGACTATAATTACCATATGATAAGTTTATCTGTTGCTCAGTAGTTGAATTATTATGAATTTTTGTCTATCATCGTTATCATGTGACATGTTTTCGTATGCAACATTAGTCATTGCAATCAAAGAAGATGTTAACGATGCAATCAATCCTAAACAATCGACTTTTCCCCAAAATTACTTCAAACAAGCAATCTATTACGCCCATTCTCCAGGATGGCAAGCATCTCCTATGGTTTTTAACTTGTTAGTTTGATTGAGGCATAATTTCAAGCATTGAAATTTGTGTTGTCATAAACAAAAGAAAACTCCTCAATTCATCTATCAATGCCAATGGCAATGCCATGGCCTGCTGCCTGAAACTTGCCTTGAAATATGAGGTCCAAAATCATGTTGTGAAGAGAACTGCTGGTGGCCAGTAAGTCTCATAGAGTTAATCCTCCGTATAAAAACAAAACAAAACATAACAAATGACTGTATATACGCCATATATTTCGCGAGTCCAAATTTTCGCGAATTGGGAACTCACGACAATTTCGCGAGTGGTTAAATTTGCGATCGTGGAGTCCTGTACTGCGTGCACGCGTACGTCACATTCACATCGGGATTAGAGTCAATATTTATGTCTTTAATTTCGCGAATAGCACCCGACTCGTGAAATTCACGAAAATAAAAACCTCGCGAAATATTCGGCGTATACAGTAGTCCAGGGTATTGTGAATCCTGAAGCTCCAGTAGCTCATCACCAAATTTCACATTTATGTGATGTTTTATGGTGACATAAGAAAGAAATACATTGTAGCTTATATGCAAGATGATGACTTTTAATGGGAGAAGTATGAGTGAATGGTAGTTCTTTAAAGAGTGGTTCCGAATGGCACAAAATGACACGTGTTACTTGATACAAATTTTGAACTGAATTACTATAAAGAATAATAATCATAAAAAAGAAATATTAACAAAATTTTTTATCCCTTACAGATTATGCAACAAACCTAGAAAATTCAGCATTTGTTGTAAGAAGATATCTTGTGTTTACATCACACTGTCCAGCCACTGTGAGTCAAAAAGTTGCTTGGATCCAGAGAGGATACAGACACACTCTCCATGGAAAAAAAAAAAATTGCATAAGAATGTAACATGCTGCTATCGTCTTTCAGTCCATGTACACCCCCTTATCTGGTGCATGCTGTTTAGCTTGTCTGGTGCATCATACAGAGCAGGTGTCTTAAAACATCAAAGTGCTAAAAACAGCAATCCAGCATATTCTCTTCAATGTGTTGACCAGCAAGAGTGCTAATCAACTGCTTGGCTAAGAAATGTCTTCTTTGCTGCATTAATGATTTTGAAATATTTCCCTCATTGTGTTATCGTTCCCTTTGCAGGATGAAATAGGTTCCTGGACAACCTCCTCTCCATATTTTAATGAACCGTAGATGACATTAACAGCCGGAGAAGTGGATCCACTGCTGAGAATTTTTCATAATAAGCAAGATACACTCCAACTCAAGAGCCATAGTAATTTGTAGACCTCTCAGCAGAGGTTGAACTAGGAAGCAAGATGGTGCTAGCAGACCTAGGTAGAAAAATTACGTCGGCGCTGAAGTCGCTCAGCAACGCAACAATAATTGATGAAGATGTGAGTATTTGCATGGCTTCTAAGAGGTCTGTTGATATGCTGTAAAGGAACTATGGAATGTGATTTTAATCTAATTCAGTAAACTTACCAGTAGTTTGAAAGAGAAAAAAAAAAATGAACGAAGACAGTGCTTTGAATAGTTTTGATTTTGTTACAATTCATTCTATCTATCTATCTAGCCATCTACACATCACTGTGCTATTTTCAGGTGAATGTTTTTTTTGCCTAGGTTTCAGTACTGTATGACAATTATCTCCCTGTATATCCATGAGTGTTCCACATTACCTTTTTTTGTGTTACCTCCTGTTTTCCCCAGTGGAGATTATTTTTTACTTCATGTACCTCTCCTTTTAATATTCGTCTACATGTTTCTTAGTGGTTGTTTTGGAACTGCTTTTATACTCAAGGGCTTGGAAAAGAAGATTCTGTGTCCATACTATCTAACAAGAATTAATTTGACCTTTGCCTCCTTCAGGTACTCAACTCTATGCTCAATGAGGTCTGCAGAGCCCTGCTCGAAGCGGACGTCAATGTCCGTCTCGTCAAGAGACTCAAGGAAAATGTCAAGTCGGTCATTGACTTTGATGAAATGGCAGCTGGTCTCAACAAGCGCAAAATGATCCAGACTGCCGTCTTCAAGGAACTTGTTAAGGTAAGAGAGTGCTGTCACACTTTACATAGTGTCAGAGCCTCTCGTCACCTTTATAATGACTGTTGTGTTTTAACTGTTTCTGATATTTCAGCAGGAGAGTAAGAGGTGTATATGGGACAATTACATTCTAAAGTGGCTCGACATAAAGCAGACACATGTCTTGAGTAGTATGGAAAAAATTTGATTGGATATCAAGGAAACATTTGCTTTAGGTGACATGGCTGTTTCAGCTGAAGTGAAAAAATGGAAAATGTCAGAATATGATGAGAAGTGATCAGATTCTTTACAAGCTGCGTCTTGTTTTGTTTTTGTTTTGTTGCGGTGCAAGGTATACTACTACTTCAATTCACAAATGCTTATGTGAGGTTGAATGTTTTCATGCTCTTCTCTGTACTTTGGTGAAATCTTGTCTCTTAAAGTGGTCTTTAACCAGTTTCCTACCAAACCATGGCTTTGATTTTCCAGCTTGTTGATCCTGGAGTGAAAGTGTGGACACCAGTCAAGGGCAAACCCAACATTGTTATGTTTGTTGGTCTGCAGGGAAGTGGAAAGACAACAACTTGCACAAAGGTAAGGTAAACCCTGTGATTATTAAAGGGCTTCATTTTTTGTCAATGTTAGCAGGGTAGGATAGAGACACTTGTATGAAGCCATATTTGAGGGTAACTGTCACCAAAAAAAAAAAAAAAAAATCAAAACAAAACAAATCATGAATTTCACAGAGAAAGTGTGTAAATGTAGCCTGTCTTCTCTCCCTTCCCACCCCAAGTCCAGCATTTGTCTCTGTGAACCTTTATATGTGATAGAATGTAGAATTACTGAGGATTGGGAATAGATGTCAAACAAAGGCTTAAAATTTACCTTTTGACCTGCTCCTAACTCATGCTCTTTAAATTGGCACATATGTCAGTAATGTAGAACTACTGAGGATGGTGTGATGTTAAACCATGGCTTAAAATTTATCTTTTGACTTGCTACTAACTCATGTTTTTTGGTAGGCAGACATGTCAGTGATAAAATGTAGAATTACTGAGGATGGTTAAATGTCAAACTATGGCTTAAAATTTACCTTTTGACCTGCCACTTACTCATGTTCTTCACTAGGCATGTTGTATATTGTACAATTGTAAATCTGGGGTATGCAGATATTTCATCTTGATCTTCATTTTGAAAAAAGCAGACCTTGAGACTTCTATTTTAGAACCAAAAATGTTTGAATGAATCAGGATTCCTGTCAAGGAAGTTTGATTGGATTATTCAAGAAGGGAATGGTTCATGTGAGGAACTATAATTTTTTCTTCTCATGACAGCTTGCCTACTACTATCAGAAGAAAGGATGGAAAGCCTGTCTTATCTGTGCTGACACATTCCGAGCCGGTAAGTTTTGTTTTGTTTGTTTGTTTGTTTGTTTTTTGGTTTTGGTTTTTAAGTGTAGAAACATAGTTCTTAGAGGGGCTCAAAATTCATCTTCCACCACCTGGAATTTGCTTGCAATTATATCAAAAGTGTCTACTGAGAGACTTGTCTGATGCGATTTGCCTGGATCCTTGTGGAGATCAAAGGTGTAAAATAATTTTGATCGTAGTACATGACTCTTACCCAAAATAAATGATCAAGCACCCTCCTTGTTCAAGAGTGGTTATTCAGAATGATATGTGACGATTCGTGCCATAACAGTAGAATTCCTAACAACTGCATGCAATTCACTTGTGCATGGAAGATTAATGGATGCTGCTATATCTATATCTATACCTGTATCTTTATCTTTATCTTTCTTTATATATATTACATATTGTTATTAATTGTTTTCTCTTTTTTTTAACACAGGTGCCTTCGATCAGTTAAAACAGAATGCAACCAAAGCAAGGATACCATTCTATGGAAGGTATGTCATACAATAAGCATTTTGCATGATAGGTTATTACTTCCACAGCTGACACTGCCAATACAGCAAACCATGATCTCTTTCTCTACATCAAAGTCTTTAAGACACAAGCATTAATTTACCAAAATCTTCCATCTTCAGAGCTACATTATATTCAAATGAAAGAAGTTTCAAAAGTGGCGAGGGGGGGGGGGGGGAGTAATTAGGACTCTGAAATCAAATGCTTTTATTGCAGTTTTATCTGATGAGAATGTACTTCATGTTGTTGCTTGTGGATTGAAGAGGATGTGTCTGTCTTTAGCCTAGTGAACTTCATTGAACATAGACATGTAAGTACCGGTATACTTACATATATTGTCCCAAAACAGTTGAACTACACAAAGGAAATACACCCTGAAGTCTAGTGTTCTGTGTTGTAATATTGCCTCGCCAATGTCTGAGTAAGTGTCCATGATTGACTTACGTTTGGTAGTAATCCCAAGATCCATGTTGTATGTTTTAAAGACGTGATGTAATGAGATGCTGAACTTTGTGTAATGTCAATGTATGATTGCCAGTTTCTGCTGAGTTGTGATGACACAAGCCGTTATTGTCATGATTTTACACTCAGTTACACAGAGGTTGACCCGGTCGTCATAGCAGCGGATGGTGTGGAGAAGTTCAAAAAGGAGAACTTTGACATCATCATCGTTGACACCAGTGGCAGGCACAAACAAGAGGATTCCCTCTTTGAGGAAATGTTGCAGGTCTCCAATGCTGTGGTAAGTTTGAACCCTCTTTGGTTTTGATTTTAGGTGTGTCCTCTGAGTAGATTTTAAACCATTTTCTTTTGTTTTAGCAATGATTCAATAGTGCTACTAGTAGTGACAGCTGCTACAAAATGAATATGGGAGCTTTTGCATGGATAAACTGGCATTCACCAAGCTGTCCTTTGAGGTTCATGTTTTACAAACAGATTTAATATCCAATTTTGTATTTAAAGGGGTTCAATGTCTTCATTCTGATCTCTTTGCTTCTCTGTAGCTGTAGATACAGTTATTAACATTTTTGCAGTACCTCTGTTCACAGTTTCAGTTCTTTTGTCAGTTTTCAGGGGATTTTAATTGTCATCAATCATGTATTTACTTTTATGGCTTGATGTTGATGTGAACGAAGGTGTACTTGAGGACTAAAGAGCAAATAGGCGAGTTGAGTTATGAATGATGTCAAATGAAATCCAAAACTTTTAACTCTGGAGTGTTCAGAGAGAGCCTGTTATGTACCCAGTTGCTCCCAACGTGCTGCAATGGTTAACCCTAAAAAGACTGGGCTATTTTGGTAGGTCGAAAGACTGGGGGGGGGGGGGGGCCTAAAGGGCCCCCTCTTAAGATCTCGGCCGTGAATCGCGCGGAAATTTCCACAATGGTAGTGTGCGATGTAATCTACAAGATCGTATATTTAGATTTTCCAAAATAGTCTTCTTTTCTTTTATTTTGATTGATTATGCTAATTTATGCGAGAAATCAGACTCTTTGATCTAAATCAGTAAATATAGTTCAAAAAGTGCTCATTTTTGGTCTAATTATTCTTTGTGGCATTCTTAGCACATGTACTTGAAAAAAAATTCGGTATCAAAATTAATTTCTTATGTATTTTATTGTTTTATGGATTTCTTATGTATTTTATTGTTTTATGAATTTCTTATGTATTTCTTTGTTTTTTTACCTTTTGTTTTTGTTGTTTTTTTAACAAAATTTGTGGCAGACACTTTTTGAAGCATAATACTCCTAAAACAAATTAATTTTAGCCATTGAGAGTAACAATAAGCATATTTATATGAACCATGTGAAAAAACTCGATTTGCATTGACTTTGTACACAAAATCACATTTTTGAGCCATTTTCGGCCTCACGTGCATGTACAAAAAGTTATGTAACTTCAGAACCGTACCCCCGGGTGTCACAAATTTGGTGTCAAAATGTGCGGGAAACTCGAAAGAAAAAAGTCAGAGAGCATCGCGGTGAGAGCATTGCGTGTTGCAGAGTAATTGCGTGAAATGTCGAGGGGGGCCTTTTAGGCCCCCCCCCCAGTCTTTTTAGGGTTAAACTTTTCAAAGAAGATTGTAGGGCTCCTTTGATATGATCATATGTGAATGAACTTTACATCCCTGATCCATCACAGAATCCTGACAACATAATTTTCGTCATGGATGCCTCCATTGGTCAAGCCTGTGAGAGCCAGGCCAAGGCTTTCAAGGAGAAAGTGGACGTGGCGTCGGTCATCATCACCAAGCTGGACGGCCATGCCAAGGGTGGAGGAGCCCTCAGCGCGTAAGTGCAGGGGTTTACCCAGCTTGAGACGATCTGTGAGGAGACCTCATCGGGGATACTAGAAAGGAGAATTAAAAACAAAACAATAGCAAATCTGCCGAAAGTTGTCAGCAAGTGCAGTTGAGCTAATGAATTGTGTATTCTGCTCATGCTTGGTGAACAGCTTCTGGTTGAACCTCCATGTTTAAAAGAATTGTTAGTGTTGATTAAAGTATTCTATTTATTTGTTGTTTTTTGTAGAGCATTGATTGGTGCATGATACTAATGAAACATTCCAATTTGAGTATGATTTTGAAATACCAGTGGTCTGTTTATATACATAAAAAGTTTTCCCAAAGAAAAAACTCTGGTGAGAACTGAAAACTCAGGATAATATGATTTTCTTCCATTTACTTTTAACACAGGAAAAGACTGTCAAAAGTATCTTGAGTTTTCTGAGGTAAAAATGTTTCGATACAACAGGCCCCAAGTGTGAAAAATATTTTAGTTACCCTGTATTTAGCACTTGGCAGTTTTCTGATAATGACAACCTGCCCTTCCTAAAGAAAGTAACAGATTTCATCTTTTTGGCAGATATTTGGTTGCAGTGTACCATACTGCAGGAATTATATGAACATGGTAGGGATCAACATGAATTTCTCACACACATAACACCTTCCTACACATGCAAAGACACACACGCAAATAAAAGTGGTGGTGGACTTTTGAGATGGGTGTAAAAAAATTATTCGGTTGTCAGATGAAAGGGGTTTATTGAAGACATTTGATTCTTCTGCGAAAAACCAGTAGACTTTGCTTGCATGTGGCAGTTGTTTTGTTTCATTGCAGTAATATTTATTCCTTAGAGATTTTTTTGTATCTTAAAATTCCTGATGTGTACATAAAGAGAGATGGATAGCGAGATATGTAGAGATAGATATATGCATTGGTACCTGTTTACATGAATACATACACTCATTTGCTCCCTAGTGTTGCAGCCACTAAGAGTCCAGTGATCTTCATTGGAACCGGTGAACACATAGATGATTTTGAGCCATTCAAGACGAAGCCCTTCATCAGCAAACTTCTCGGTAAGGAGGATTATTTTTGCTCTGTGCCATAGTTTTTCTACCTCCCAGATTGTAATATGACACAAACAAAAGTCTGTTGTCCTTGCAGATCCTGATGAAATGAGAGAAGAAAAAATATCTTGTCATCATCGTCATCATCTGTGATTTTGATCGTAATCCAGGGGTATTTTGGTGTGACAAGGAGGTTAGGATATTCTTCGATGGAAAGGTTCAGCTAGATGCAGCAATTATTTCATATCAGTCAGTCTCGTCATAAGAATAACATAAAAAGGTGACTTGTATTGAAGAAAAATTATAATCTCCTCTGTCATTCAAATCGAAGAAATTATTGCGTTGAGTTGGTTTTATTGCAGCTGACTGACAAATTTCCCTATGTCTGTCATGTTCTCATGATATGACTGTGTATCTGCTTGACTATATTTGCATGGTTGCAGTTATATTTCATTTGATGAGTGTCTTATAGTTTTGACGTCTTTATTTGACAGGTATGGGTGACATTGAAGGTTTGATTGACAAGGTCAGTGAACTCAACCTGGATGAAAATGAGGAACTCATCAACAAACTCAAGCATGGTAAGATTATCCTGCCAATCTTTGAAGAATGTACATCTTAGAAATGATTTTATTACATTGAATGACATAACTGTTACAAATGCAATATTGTGTATACGAAGATTTTGCTCAAATTTGCCAGTGTTTTGTATGTGATTTTCCTGGGAATATGTGATGATAATATTGTAAGTTGATAGAGATCTACAGATGTACACTTGTTGCAAAAATATCATAAAGGTTAGCAATTTCATGTTGCTTACTCATCTGCAAAAACACACTCCAGCTGTGAGTACTCGAGAATTAGAGTTTAAACTAATATGAAATATCAGAGTAGCCTGTGCAATTACTAATTGATGTTGCTGTCTTTTACTGTCATACAGGTGAATTCACCTTGCGAGACATGTATGAGCAGTTTCAGAACATTATGAAGATGGGACCATTCGGACAAATTATGGTAAGATGTCACGTATACTGTAAAATGAGGAATGTTTGTGTGCATTTTGATTTTGCGAATTTCGCAAGAGCCAAGATTCGTGAAATTAAAATGCAAGTTCTTGTTTACACTTTATGCATTGAATGTTAGAGGCAACTCACGAAAATTTCATGATGCAAATTAGGCCGTCAGCTCCAATTCAAGAAAATTTCATGCCGCGAAAATGTCGTGTTTTATAGTACAGTGTAGTAGGATTTGGTCCTTTATTTTTTTTTTTTTTCTCTCTTTTTATTTTTTATGCAACCATAAAACAAACAAAGCACACAATAAAAACAATGTAATGTCCAGCCTATAGCATTAAAAAGGGTTCAGTAAACAAGTCACATTAAACTATCTGCCATAGTGGAATAACACAAGAATATGGATGTCTATGAGATATATGAAAATAGAGGATCAACCATTACAAAAGCATGGACCACTTCCTCAAATGACATTGTAATTTACCTTTCTTTTGTGCTATAGCATATTCAGTTTTCTGTTTATACTTTACTAAAGCCATAAATGCATCAAAATTCAAAGTTGAACCTTGAAATCTACATCTATATATATAAAACTTAAGACAAAGAAATAAAAAATTTATACATGTACAAAATTCTATGTCATTATTTACACCAAACATCATATTAAAAGGCAAAAAGGTATATACCTTTTTGGTCTTTTCCTCTATGAGATCAAATAATTTTTTCCATAAAGGTAGTGTTTTAGGACAGTGTACAAATAGATGAAAAGCAGTTTCCTGTTCTTGACTACAAAACATACAGTTTGGGTGTTCTATTCTTTTAATCTTAAATAAGAATGCATTTAAACCAATAACATCATGAAAAACCTTAAAATAAAAGGAACGAAGTTGTGTTTCAACAGTACATTTATAGTTATTCATATGAATAACATCCCACTGAACTGTTTCATCATTAATGGAGAAGAGGTCTTTCCATTTACCTATTCTTTTCTCACATGAGGAGTCACAATGTACATTTCTTATTACCGGATAAGCATGTTTAGAAATTTTCTTTTTTTTCACCAGCTCTGACACTATTTTATCAAACATATCTTCGTCGGTATCCAAGGAAGAATCAAACCATGAAAGATAAATACCATTCATTAAAGAGTTATATTTTCTCCTATCCTTAACTGCAATATCAAATTCCAGAACTAGCTCTTCAAAGGTTTTGACACGACCCCCTATGTGCAAATCATTAATAAAATGAATTCCTTTCTCAAACCAGTCAGGGTAATAGAAAAAAGGTCTATGTTTCAAACTAACTTTCTTATTCCACCATACATAGTCCTGTAAATGAAAATTTGAAAGGCCAAGGTCTTTCAAAATACCTTCTCTATAAATGTACCATACTTTTAAGGTTTCAACTAATTGAGAATTCTTAAGCTTGTTCAAAACACAACCTGGGGCGTTTGCTCTCCACAAGACTAAGCTTTGTTCATGAAAATTCAATAGCATTATCTGTTCAATATCCTTCCATGTATTTGAATAATAAGGATCTAAGAATTTTGCAACCCATGTCATCTTCTGAGCCTGTGCATAAACCAAAGGATCAATCATACACAAACCGCCTGAATCATAATCATTACATATTAACTCTCTTTTCACTCTATCTCTACCCCCTTTCCATATAAATTTAAAGAGCATACTATTCAGTCGTTTAAAGAACGACTGAGGTATATTTAAACAAAGCACAGTAAACATAAAAGTCAGCTGAGGTAAGAGCAGTGCTTTGACCACAGCTATCTTTCCTAATAATGACAAATTTCTTTGCTTCCAACAATTAAGTGTATGTTCTATTTGTACTAACTTGGGTACATAATTTAATTCATACAAAGATTTCGTATTCAGCGAAAAGAGAACACCCAATGCTTTAAATGAATTTTCCTTCCATTGTAAACCTTCCAACTGAAGAGGATGAAAGGTAGACCCTTTTAAGGATCCAATGTGTATAGCTTCAGATTTTGATAGATTTATTTTACATCCAGAGAATATTGCAAATTTGTGTAACAACTCAAACAGATTTTGAAAAGACTCTGCATCACCATTCAAAAATACTGTTGTATCATCTGCATACGTACTCAACTTTTTTTCATAATTCCCAATGGGTATACCTTTAATATGTTCACTGCCACGAATAGCAATACCCAGAACTTCTATGGCTAAAATGAAAAGTAGTGGGGATATTGGACAACCTTGGAAAATACCTCTAGATAAAGAAATTTGATCAGTGAAAAAACCATTATTCACCACAAAACTACTTCTCTCATTATAAAAAGTTTTGATCCACTGAATGAAGTTGTTTCCAAGGTTAAATTTCTTAAGAATTTCAAATAAAAAATTATGTTCAACCCTATCAAATGCTTTTTCAAAATCTAGAAGCAAAATCGTTCCTGGTATCTTCAATATGTCAGTATATTCAATCATGTCCACAATGGTCCGAATATTAGCACTTATATTTCTACCCGGCATAAAGCCTTGTTGATCTTCCTTAATTATGGTATGTAAACTCAATCTTAATCTATTTGCAAAAAGCTTTGCTATTATTTTATAATCTACATTCAGTAATGATATGGGTCTGTAATTTTTCACTAAATAAGGATCCTTATCTTTCTTTGGTAGCAACGTTATGACACCATGTCTCAGAGACTGCGGTAACAAAGAGTTTATAAATGAGAAGTTATACATATCTAACAATAAATCAATAATATCGTTAAAGAAGACAATATAAAATTCGACCGGAAGCCCATCCAGTCCTGGAGTTTTATTGGAACTCATTGCTTTCACTATAGCCAAAATTTCTGATTTTGTCACTGGGGCATTTAATTTTGTTTTTTCTGTCTCTGCCATCTGGGGAATATCTATATTGTTCAAAAATTCTGACATCTTTTCAAACGAGTTCTGATCATTTTCAGAAGTGTAGAGGTGAGAATAAAAATTTTGTAATTCTAACAACACCTCATCTTTTTCCCCTATTATTTTATCATTCTGCAACCTTAGTTGACGAATAACTTTCTTTTCACCAACCCTTTTCTCCAAATTACAAAAGTATTTTGTGCTACGTTCTCCTTCCTCTACCCACTTCACTCTTGATCTCACTATCAGACCTGCTGTTTCTTTATCTTCCATTTCCTTGATAACATTTTCATAATTCACCAATTCTTTGGTTAATTCTACTAACTGATCTTGAGCTCCATCCCCATAAGTGATAATAGTATCTGAAATTCGTTTTTTCACATATTCAATTTTATCTTTTACTTCCTTCTTAATTTTGTATTTTTCTCGTTTTTTTCTGGCACTGTATTCTATACAATATCCTCTTATTGTACATTTAAAGGCATCCCAGATAATATTTGGATTACAATCCGAATCTTTATGATTTTCTTTAAAATCTTTTATTTTTTCCTTTATAAACACACCAAAATCTGAGTCATGTTTAAGAAGCATAGTATTACATTTCCAATATCCCTTACCACGAATAGACTCATTACACAGTAATTGCACGGAAACCACTGAATGGTCTGACCCTACACCAGAAACAATATCACTATTCTTAGCATTATTAATCAAATCTGTAGAAATTAGTATATAATCCAAACGTGAGGAAGCAACAGGGTTTGACTGGTATCGGGTAAAAATCCTCTCGTTTGGGTGATCTTTCCGCCATATATCTACCAAATTAAAGTCTTCCATGAAGAGTCTACATGCTCTTTGAGACTGAGTATTAGAGTGGTTTGGTTTAGAACCATAATAATCAAATGGGCCTAATACCAGATTCAGGTCTCCTGCTACTACCAGGTGGGAAGATCCTATCTCTTCTAGCTTACCATGTAAGTCCCCCCAAAATTCAGGACAGTCCTTATTTGGCCCATAGATATTAACTAAAACTAAAATAAAACTATCTATCACAACCTCTAAAACAAGAAATCTTCCCTCTGGGTCCTCACAAGAAGAATTTATATGTACTTTTTTAGAGGGTTTAACTAATATTCCTACTCCCCTACTATTGGAGGTGTAACTCGCAAACCATGCATGACCTCCCCATTGTGTAGACCAAATATTTTCATCTCTTTTATGAGAATGAGTCTCTTGTAGAAATATAATATCATCACCTCTCTTATGAAAATGATTAAATAAACTTTTCCTTTTAAAAAAATCCTGGATTCCTCTACAATTAAAAGAACTGATTTTCAATGACGACATGAGACAATCCATAATAATTCAAAGGTATGCGATAGTCTGGCTTCTTCTCTTGACACATACGAACCAAAGTATCAAAATGTGAAATGAAGAAAAATTAATGGCTGGATGCAAAATTGAACAATAAATAACGAAAAGATGACAAAAAAACATACTACAATCGGTCATAGACAGCGACTGATGTTCAAGTAAACACCTGGGGTATCTCTGCAAAAATATTAAGTACAAATATGTAAGCCCAAATGTCCAAAAAAAAAGAAAAAAGAAAGAAAAAAAGAAAAAAGGAAATTCACCGAAAAAGAAAAACAATTCTAAGATCAACATTCTGTGGTAAATATGGAATAAGTTCTAACAACAATCATGTATTAATTACAAACACAGGATCGTACAAAGCATAAACACGCATACAAACACACACATACAATACATACACATCATGGCGGGACACGGGCACGTTCCAAACAAAAAATTGGAAGATCTACATGTATCTCAACTGTAATATGATCAACTGAATTACATATTTGGCGCTGCTTTGAAGCATGCAGGAAAAAAAGGTAAAGTCTGAAATATGTACAAGATTTGTTTATAAAACAAAAACTACATGGGACACAGCCATACCCCTCCCCTCAAGAGAACATTCCTGCCACACAGTAGTGCATATCCAGTATAGGTAGATTGGAGAGGAGGTGACCAAAAAGAGGTCTACTCCCACTCACCAGCAATCATAAAAGTACAGCAGTCAAATGTCCCTAGTAACTCCAGTAATCTTATCACGGATACGGATAGTGGCTGGATAGATCATAAAAGCAATCTTTCCTTCTTTCTTGAGCTTGATCAATTGAGGTAGCTTCTCCTTTCTCATTGCCTGTACTCTGCGACTGAAGTCGTCGGAGACGAACATTCTTGTCTGGTGATCACTCTGTCTCTTGCTCTTGAAGAACTCGATCAGGGACTTGCGCGCTTTTTCCTTGGCCAGGTAAGTGCTGAATCCAACGTGAATGGGGCGCGGGCGGGGATTTTGCTCTCTGGACAACTTGCCACTTCTGTGTGCTCTTTGTACTGCATCTCTGACATCCGGACAGCCAGCCTCGTTAAGCAGGTTGTTTACGAAGCTTGCACAGTCAGCGCCTTCAGCTTTTTCTGGCACATTGAACAGAACTATGTTATTGCGTCTGTTTCGGTTTTCAATGTCGTCCACTTTCTCCTCAGCTTTTTTCAATGAAATGGACAATCTCTCCACTTCCTCTTTGAGACTGGCAATATCCATCTCCATGCTTTCATGCTTCTCGCGACACTCAGCAAGCAATACGTCAAAACGGCTTTCAAGCCGGGTCTCAAACGCCTGAAACCAAGCCGGTGCCTGAAGCTTGTCAACCCGGGTATGGGCTGATGTGACTGAAGATTCCGAGCTAGCCGAGGTAGAGCCCGCACTGGTACTGGCAGCTGCGACCGGGGCAGCCCCGGCGGAGCCCCCGCGAGCATGATGGTCAGACATGATCACTTGCGCTGCCACGTTCGGCTGGTTTTCAATTTCAGTTGAACTCTGGCTTACCGTTGAGTTGATGACTTGAGAGTCTTTCTGAGTAAACAGTTTGGTTTTCTTCTTCTGAGGTGTGATTCCAGAGGCGAAGAAACCGGAGGAGGGCTTAGACTTAGGCATTTTCAATTCCCAGGTGTTTGATATACGTCTCACTCGTAGGCCGCCATCTTGATCATTGTGGTCCTTTATTTTTAGTCCAGGTGAATATGGGATCTCAGGGGTCCATAAGATCCTGTTAAGCTCCCTCTTCTGAATTTATGAAGAACTTAGTAGACTCTGTGAGGAATTGTCAGCAGCCTAATTAGTATATCCGACTCTTTCAATGACTTCCTTATTTCAAAAACCATTGTATACTTTTTTCCCCTTTTTTATGTCCACAATGTAGGCCATTGCTTTGTATACTGTGTACGCTGAATATTTTGTGAGGTTTTTATTTTCGCGAATTTTGTGAGTCAGGTGCTGTTTGTGAAATCAAAGACATAAGAAAATATTGACTCTGATCCCGATGTGGATGTGACGTAAGCGTGTACATTTCTCAGTTCAGTACAAGACTCCACGATCGCAAATTTGACCACTTGCGAAATTGTCACGAATTCCCAATTTGCAAAAATTTAGACTCATGAAATATATGGCGTATATAGTATGTCTTTTTCAAGAGCATAGAGCATAATGTAACTGCTTTGTACCCTTCATATGCGTAACATTACGATTGCTATCAATGGAAAAGTTCTTCACGCAGTGACATTTGTCTTTGATTGTACCCTTCTGTACAGGGTATGATTCCAGGATTCAGCAGTGACTTCATGACCAAGGGCAATGAGCAGGAGTCTATGGCACGGCTCAAGAAGCTGATGACGATGATGGACAGCATGAATGATGAAGGTGAGCAGAAATGGTGATGCCTATATTGTTGCTACATGCTAACAAGAATGCATGAATAAACACATACATGCACACATTCAACTTTGTACATACATACATATCCATACATGCATACATATTTACATATAACCACACATATATACATACATACACACATATTAAAAGACTTTGATTTGTACATACTTACAGACTGACATGTCATTTACAGTGTACATGTATGTCATGGCATACTGTCTGCATGATCAAAGGTAGAGATCTTCCATAGCAGTGTACCCATTGTTCACACAAAACTTGGTAGCCAACTGTAGTCCCTCAAAGTGAAATCCAGCCCATTTTCAGTTGACTGCAATAAACAAAAAGATACGTAAATAACTTGAGTGCACTCGGAGAAACAGAACAGAAATTTGATTCAGATCCAACAGACATTGAAAACTTTTTGATTTTTATGCCTCCGCCACGAAGTGGTGCCGGAGGCATTATGTTTTCGGGTTGTCCGTCTGTCCGTCCGTCCGTCCGTCCGTCCGTCCTTCCGTCCGTCCGTCCGTCCGTCCGTCCTTCCGTCCGTCCGTCCTTCCGTCCGTCCGTAATGAATTTTGTGGACAAGGTAACTATCGAAACCTGTTGAGGTATCCTAATGAAACTTGGCATGTATGTGTATTAGGGGGTGAAGTTGTGCCTATCAACTTTTGGGTGCACATGCTCAAGGTCAAAGGTCAAAAGGTCAAGGTCAAATACATAAAATGTCACTATTTCCAACATATCTATTGAATGCCTGAAGATATTTTCTTGAAACTTAGTGTATACATGTATTACCCAATTAAGATTCTCTGGTGAAAGTTTGGGTCATGAGGTCAAAGGTCAAAGGTCAAAAGGTCAGGGTCAAATACATAAAATTTCACTATTTCCACCATATCTATTGAATGCCTGAAGAGATTTTCTTGAAACTTAGTGTATACATGTATTACCCAATTAAGATTCTCTGGTGAAAGTTTGGATCATGAGGTCAAAGTTCAAAGGTCAAAAGGTCAAGTAAAAATATTAAAACTTCTTTTTTTTCTTCGTACCTTGGAAAATTGTTCAAGGTATCTTCATGGAACATAGTATATACATGTACTGACTGGAAGTGATTATCTAGAGAATGTAGGGTTCATGGGGTCAAAGGTCAGGGGTCAAAGGTCAAGTGCAAGACTTCAAAATTTTACTATTACCCTCATATTTATGCAATGCCAGCAGGGTTATTTTTTTACACTTGGTGTATGCATGTGTAACCTAATAGAAATTCTCTGGAAAGTTTTTTTTTTCTCTTTTTGCCTCAAAGGTCAAAAGGTCAAAGATCAAGTGAAAGTGCTGAACTATCTTTTTCCTCCATATCTCGGAAGTGGCTCAAGTTGCCTTGAAACTTAGTACATATTATGCATGTTCTACCTGAAAGTAATTATCTTATGAATTTTAGGGTCAAGGGCCAGATGAAAATGGTAACAATTTACTATTCAATTCAGAAATTGCACTTTTTCTCCACACCTGTACCTTGAAAATTACTCAATGCCTAAATGTATGAATGGGTCAAAGTCAAGTTAAAGTCCTTAAATCCCTAGATACATGCTCTCTTATTCATCCAATTAGACCTACGTCAAGGAAGGTGAACATTCAACACATTTGTGACAAACTTGTCATTCCAATATTTTGCCAATTTTGTGGAAATGTAATCACACAGTGTCCACATGTACTATCTAGACCTATTGGGAAAATCATGCATTATGGCGGAGGCATACCAGTCGCCAAAGCGACATTTCTAGTTAAAAATGTGTGTGTTTTTCTGAAACAACGGTATCCCTCCCAGACTCCGATGTTAGACAATGTTTAGACAATGATGTCAAAACTTCATCACTGTCTCTCAGGTTTGTTTTACCATTATGTAATACCATGTGATTAGTTTAGATAAGTTTGTTACAGTCACCAGAGTAGAAATCATGGTTATACATCTGCACATCATCAGAGACTCCAACCCCAAGCACCTTCTGATCTGGAGATTCTCCCGCCTAAAACCCCTAGCACACGGGAGACGCCAACTTGATGTGCGTGAAGCGCGAAGTTCCTTGTGGCCGGCCGGGTCCAGCTCTAATGTTAGGGTTCTAGATGTTATCTCATGCTATCTGAGGCTTATTTTTCAACATACGATGACACTGAGTAAGAAATCATTTCAAGCGGGAGAAATTAAATCTCAAACGGGAGAACAGGAGATTTTGCAAAAATGGGCTGTCAGCGGGAGATCTACCGTCAAAAGCGGGAGGGTTGGAGTCTCTGCATCATTTCATGGCGATCTGCTATCTATGGTGTGGCTCAGTGGATAACACCACAGTCTCTCAGTCTTGAAGTCATGGGTTCAAGTCTACTGACAGCAGCAGTTATATCCCAAGGTGCTCTATCTTCATTGCATAGTTGTACGGAGGGGACTTGCAGTTGTCTGTTAGGTGGTAGCACACTCGTGATGCATTCAAGCGCTTCCTTAGTGACCATGTACAATAAAACCAAAGAACCACAATCACTGTCAAGTGTCAGAGATCTAGCAGTGTAACCACAACAGCACTGGCTACTCATCAAGACTTGAAGTTCGTAGGGTTTGAGGCCACTGTTCTGTACTGAGCATATGCTAATTAGTCATTTGTTGATTCAAAGGATTTTTCCAAAACAGGCATTGATGTCTCGTTCCAGGAATGCATTCTGTCAAACTCTTTCAGAGTACAAGGCTAATTGTTAGTAATGTCATCCATATTTCCTGCAATTACCTCAATTTGTGTCACAACTGAAAACCAGCCATCAGATGGATGAAACTTGGTCACTGTCATTAGAGCTGATCTGCTGTCTTTGAGAAGCCAACAATGTTCCACAAAGCCAGAAATCCTATAACAACTATAAAAACACTTGGAGAGCACAGACCTCCACCAAGCAGCTCATTTCAACTGGTATCCATACAAGTGCAAGCTGAAATTCGTCCATTTTACCTCATCAGCTTCCTGCTGGGCGGTGCCCTGAACAGAGCACGCGCTGTAGTGCGTGTATGCAAACCTCAAATACGCCCTCGGCTTAAACCCCTAAGTTCATTGGCCCTATTTGCCAAAGAAAAAAAAATCCTTCAAAAATTCCCAGATCACTACCAAAATGTAATCAACTGTTCCACGTAACATAATCAACTTATCCTGTAAGATTCATCAAGAGCCATTAACATCTTTTTGAGTTATTTTGCAAACAGACAAGCAAACAAACTATCCCCAACAGAAACATAACCTCCTCGGCGGAGGTAATAAATGTTCTTTGTTATGTACTTTAAAGTTGACAATCTTACACAATATATGTGTGGATTGAATGAATGCAGTAATATTAGTAGAACACAGCAGTGAAAGTTTGAGGAAAATTGGACAATGCTCTCAAAAGTTATGGATTTTCTACACTTTCTGTGCAGCCATTTCTGCTACAGACTTCTACAGTTTATGTTGTCGCGTATGTGCAACAATATAAAGAAAGTATGAACAGAATTCAACATATTTTCATATTTCTGACTATTTGAAAGAGCACTTGACTTACCTCTTTCTGAAAGCAGGGGGACTGATGTTACCCATATCATGTGTCAGTAACAAAGTAAAGGGAATATGTACTTCTCATTTAAAAAATGAAATTTTATGAAATTCTAATCATATTTTCTTTTGATATATTGTTGTACATCTCAAACTGTAGTAGTCCAGCTATGACTGCAAAGAAACTTTAAGAATTCAAAACTTTTGAACATATTGTCTGATTTTTTTCAAACTTTCATGAATGTGTTCTACTAATATTGCTGCATTCACTCAATTCACACATACATATTTTTTTGGGTGAACTTGTCCTTTAATGTAGTATCATACATCATTCTCAGCTAGCTTTGCCTAATTGTATCCCCCGAACAGAGTTCGGAGGATACTATGGATTTGACCTCATTGCGCTGCCGCGTTTGCGTCCGCCGCAGAGATTTTCTTGTGAGCGCTCTACTGGCTGCAGTTCTTCTTCGATCATCTTCAGATATTTGGCATGAAGGTGTATTATGGTAAAACAAAGACGCCTATTGTTTTTGGTGATGGCGCCCTCGCTTGTTCCGTCTTTATACATAAAAAGGTAAATTTAACAGGGTCTGCTTGTGTGTGCAACGCTGGCCTCGTTTCTTGACACCTTTGCATATTACACCTTTTACAGGGTCAAAGGTCACCCTGATCAGGACAAAATTTGCAAAAATGCTTATTTATGCAATAACTTGATTGTTACTCACTGGACTTTACTCAGACTTGCTAAAGAGGTGTATGGGTGGTCATTCTACATGAAGGACACAACAGTTTGTGGTGACCGCGCCCTCAGTGTTCCGACTTGGAGGCCATGTCACATTTCTTGTATGTGCTCTATCAGCCACATTTCTTGTAGGATACCATTCAAACATGGTGTGGATGTTTATGGGGGTTATTCTGGGTAACAAAAGTTTATAGGATGCCATGTCATATTTCTTATGCTACACCAGCCTCATTACAGTGATCACGACCCAGTGTATTTGAAGACTCTTACTAATAACCTGTAGTGGCACAAGGTAAATTCTGTGAAAACAACTGAAAAACACCCAAAGTGCAAACAATGGTTTCCATTTGCCATATTATTCAACAGTTTAGCCTTAAAAAAAATCATCCAAATGGGGTATTGGGGGGGGGGGGGTCGGGGGATACATGTGCTCGATCGGGTCCTCCTGCTGAGTGCTCTACTTATCAATTTGTTTTCATTGTGTATACAAAAAAAAAATCTGAATATGGTACACTGTGCTCATTGGTTTTGTCAACCATGTGCATTTGGTGCTTTGGTGCTTGAAATGATAGGGCTAGTCATAAAAGGTTAAAGTCCCAAAGAGTTACATGTGATACTACCTCAGACAGCTGTGTGACATGCTCATTAGATGCCCTTTTTTGTTCTCTAGAATGTCTCCCTCAATAATGTCAGGCACATGAGGGCTCTTGCCACTAATTACTAACTCCAAGCTCCTTTTTCTGATTGATGCAGCATCTCTCATTAGTGATTCGATCATGGAGATTTTACCATGATGTATACTGAGTTCAATTTTTTTCATGCCCACTCGGACTGTCCTCACCCATGCACTGGCATAGGTGATACTCCTTGACATGACATGCCATAACTTCAGATGCATCCAATTCTGAGCAGAATTACTAAAGTGGCCACTGAGGCACTGAAACCTGGTTTACAGTCAGAGACCATGGACTGTGTACTTCATGAAGTCCTACTTGTGACCTTAACAGAAGTCATAGATGTGTTCATATAAGTTTTCATTGGTCTGCTGCTTCAGCATTTTTCCATCAGTGAGAGAATCTGCTTATCATCATCATCACCATCATCATCATCATCATCATCATCGCCATTATCATCGCCATTATCATCATCATCATCATCACCATCATCATTCTAGTCTTCACCATCATTCTCATCACCAATATCACCACTCCAGTTATATCCATCTTCGTCATCACTATTATCATCATCCCCGGCACGACTGTGATCATTATAACTTTCATCATGCCAGTCATCGTAGTCATCATCATTCTAGTCTTCACCATCATTGCCATTATTATTGCCCCAATCTCTGTGATTATCATCATCATCATTATTAACATTATAACTGTCATTCCAGTCATCATTATCATCATTCCAGTTATCAAAATTATCACCGTTTTTATCAACCCAATCAAGGCCATCATCATTATGACCATTTTCATCACAATCATCACCATCATCATCATTGTTATTTGTTATTCATTCTCCACTCATGGGAAAGATTGCCCTTTCAGCCAGTTAGGGCTGATTTTTCAAAGGGGGCCATCATCATCACCATCATTTGAATCATTCCAGTTATCTTTATATAATCATTGCCATTATCATTATCATATGACCATCACCTTATCAATCATGACCATTATCATCATGCCTGTTGTCATTATCCCAATCACCAGCATCATCTCTATGATCAACATTCCAGTTATTGCCTATATCATCACCATTTACATCTCGCCTGTTAATGCCATCATCATCATATGACCATCATCATTCCAATCATCATCATAACCATCATCCCCATTGTCATTATCCGAATCACCATCGTCATGATCAGTATGATCAACATTCAAGTTATTGCCATTATCCATCATTACCATCATCATCCCCATCATTCCAAACACCACCATCATTATTATCACCATTGTCATCCCAATCGCCACCATCATGATTATCACCATTCATATTATCTCTGTCTCTATCAGTGTCTGCATCACCATCAATATCGCTATCCGTCCCATTCATCATCATCACCACCACTACCATCATTATGGCCATCATCACCATCACCATCACCATCACCATCATCATCCCATTCATTGTCAACACATCTGCCGTCATCATCACCATTATTGTCATCATCACCATTATTGTCATCATCAGTCCTGCCACATACCAAGGTAATCGTCACCTGTGTGTTCAGTTATGCCCTGAAAGTGATGTGCCTTTATGTGTGTGTGTATACCACTCAGAGCTGGACAGCAGGGAGGGGGCCAAACTCTTCATGCGCTGCCCCGGCAGGATCCAACGAGTGGCCCGGGGCTCTGGGGTGTCGGTCAGGGAGGTCCAGGAGTTGCTGCAGCAGTACCAGAAGTTTGCCCAGATGGTCAAGAAAATGGGTGGCATCAAAGGACTCTTCAAAGGTTGGTTGAGGTCATAAGACAGAAGCAACAACAACAAAAAAACATCTTGATGAGCTCTAAAAGATAGGGCCCTGTTTTATACCTTGACAAGGTAGCAAAGGAGTGGAGAAGACCTTTTATGTGACAGTTCTTTGTCATGGTATGGCTTAATTACAACTGTCCTTTCTTCCTGCTATGGGACTCCCACACTTTGTCTAGTGAGGGACATTTTGACAAGGTGGGCTTCTTGAGACAATGAGGCAGGGAGAGATTAATTTGCATAATTGTAGAGTTCCCAACAGTTATCCTGTGTATGATTGCAGGACTTATTGTAAGGCTTGTATGGAGTTGAACACAAGGAATATTTTAAAGGGAGCATATGCAGCATTGTATTTTGTTTTATTATGGGATGTAGTACACTTTAGAAGAGAAATGAAAGAATGTTTAAGAGAAAAAAATAATAAGTGTCACAGAAAGTTAAGGCAGGGAAGGTGTCTGGGAAGGTGCAGTGCCTTCACTGTTTAAAACGTGAGCCTAGCAAAGCATCTGGTTTGAATCACCTAATGAGTTTTACTGTTTTATCAAGATGTAATGCAGGAGCAAAAAAGCAAACAAACAACATACAAAGAAACAGATCACAACAAAATGTTGGTAGAGCAAGATCTACTGGTATCAATAACTTATAATTGCCAATAGTATGTCTGTAGTCCGTTCATTAGATGTGATATATATATAAGATGACACTGCTGAAATTGTAGTCAGTGACTCTTTAAATAAAAATGATTCTTAGGTGATCAATTTTGATGTGATTGTTCCTGCTAATCTCTGACAATCAGAATAAGAGTGCCAAATTGTGTATGACACCATCAATAAGGAGTTTTTTGATAGCACGAACTTGCTGTCATAGATCCTTGCAGCAAAATTCTGTTCATGGTTCTTGTTCACTACAACTCTAGGAGTAGAATAAAAATCAACGACAGTAGGCACTTCACTGAAATCTTTAAAAAAAAAATGATGTTTCAGTCTTTAATTAACCCATTGAAGGTGGACTGATATTGCTAGAACACACATTTCCCATTTACCCCATCCCAAGAACACTCAGGACTAGTCTTCATCAGGTTAAGCAACTACCATCTTCTCCCTTTAAAAAGTCACCTCTGCCAAGTTACTGCAACAATACTTTCCAATCAAGGATGTTATTCACCCCCCCCCCCCCCCCCCATTTAAAAAAATGCAGAGGAAAGTAATGAGTTGAACACAGAATGCAGTTTTGATTGTAGATCATTTCAGACTGTTTAATATTTTTTCTGAGTAATCAGGGGAGAGTGATTAGGCATGAAAGTAGAAATAATCCCCACATTTTTGTTTCTTTGTTCCTTGTTCCATGACCATGTAGACGGGAACATGTCCAAGAACGTGAACCCAGCTCAGATGGCAAAGATCAACCAGTCGATAGCCAGGGCCATGGATCCCAGAGTCCTGCAACAGTTAGGTGAGTGACCGGTGTATGTGGCAATGTACCAATGCCGCTGTCTTCCCTTGAATGATGAGTGGGATCGGGAGGAGGTGCTATTGCTGGAATATCAGTGATAATGATAAAAAAAAAAAAAGAACAGTAACACATCTTCCATTGAATCCAACTCCCAGCTCTGCTCCCCTTCGTCGAGATTCCTGAAATCGTAGATCTGACACACATGTAGAGTATGTTAATGTCATCAGCTAGTAATACATGTTTCATATCAGAAGGTGATTGTTTGTTTGTAGCTATTGTAAACTGACAAGGTAAGTATTAGATATCATTGTGTTCTAGGAGTTTGTCAGGAGCATGGAATAATGGAACGTTAAAAAATCACTTGAGCTTTCTCATACCAAAGTTAGCCAATTTGGCTCATGTTAGAATACCACTGCCACAAGTAGAGCAAAATAATGCCAGTACGTAAAATACAAACAATACTTTAGATTACCTGATATCATACTGGTGAAATGTGTCTTGTCCATGTCCTATGCTGTCTAGGGAAGTAATGGTAAATGTGACCTTTTTGAAAATTATTCCTAGTGCAGAATTGTGTCAAAAGGACAGTAAAATATAAGAGAAGGAGATCATTTAAGATTATGAAACCATGATGGGGGTTTGGGAAGAAACATGATACAAATTTTCCAAAAAAAAAAAATTTGAAACATATCTTATAAAAACGCAGATAGCTTCCCTTGAATTTTTGTGAGTTATTTTTCAATGCAGGCAAAACATTATTGTGCAGATATTGGTATTTGAACTTGTAGTTCCCCTGGCCCTAATTCAATTTCCATTTTATTTTGATTCCATTGCTGCAGTTGAATCATATACCAGCATCAGTTGTTGCTAAGAATCAAACCTCAACTAAAGCCTCAAATGAGCTGTAGGCTAGTCATGGATTAGCTGTGTGAAGGAAGACTAGATTCATAAAGTTGGGATACATTCTCAGCATTGTAGATTCTGTCTCATGTGTATGTAGGTGTTACTTTCATGTGTACTGAATGCTACCTGGGATAAAAGAAGAATAAGTAATGCTCTGTATTTAAATCTAGTCCAGACCCAGACATTCCTCGACACTTTGGACATTGATACTCGTGGTTACCCAAAGATGCATCGTCATTAAAACCAATGATATGCAAAATCAGTGTAGTAAAACATGGATCTCTCTGTATATCGGTGGTTGCTGTCAATGGATTAACTACTGTGAAACCGGTAGTTTTATGTGTGCACGAAACTTTTGCAAATTTTGTGAGGAGCGAAGATTCACAAACGTAAAATGAACACAAAAGTTCTTGTCTGCACAGTGCATTGAATGCCAGTGGCAGCTCAGGAATGTTTCATGCCGCGAAAAAAGGGCATCGACTCCAATTTGCAAATGTTTCATGCAATGAATGTTTTTTGGTTTTACAGCACTCGTCGGGACTCAGAATGATTCTAGTGCTTATTAACACCATCCAGACAAAAGCAGAGAAATCAAGGGAATGTTTTAGGGGCATACTGTGTTAGAAACTGTGATAATAAGAGGGAATGTCTCTCTTGATTTTTTTCTCGCACAGGAGGAATGAACGGACTCCAGAACATGATGCGACAGTTCCAGCAAGGACCAGGTGGCGGAATGGGGGGCTTGGGCAATATGATGGGTGGTGGGCAGTAATCTGTCTGTGACTATGCCAACCATGATACTTGAAATCAACAGACTTTATATTTCTCTGCCATACCAAAGCAGCTCTTTAAGAGTCTTGGCAGAAAGTTGAACTCGAGTTTAATGATGGAACTTTATCTTTCCGTGATCTACTCTTCTTCTTGATGCCCTGATGCTGAGTACAGGAACATGTTAATCGCATTTCTTCAAGTCAGGACGTGTCATGCCTAGCCTGTGAGGACACGCAGTCAATCTCTTCCCAAGTGTTCTTCAAATCATCAATCATCAACAAGAGACATTGCTGCTCTATTCCTCCATATCAAGAATGTTGAGAGACATTAAGAGACATTGCAAAGAGACATTACAAGGGGTATATCCTCTTGAGCTGAGATTTGGTATCCCGATGCCAAGCTTGGATTCCTTTCATGTTTAGTTCTCCCGTCTGTCCAAATGGATGTGATGTGAGAATGATTGTATGCTTAAATATGTTGATAACCCTCATCCCATTTTGGATTTGTTTCTACGCCTTCATTTCATTTTCACTCTTTGGGGGCTTCCTTATTCTCTCCCCCCCCCCCCCCCCAGTTTGATAAACCAGGTAACACTATTAAAAGGGGTGAGATAACGGTATCACAATCAATAAACCTGCTGCAGTGTGTATCTTGCACAGTCAAGGCATATGAAAAGTTTAGATTAACCATCATACATGGAGCAAAGGCTTGAAATTGACAAAGCTTTAGGCCAAGACATAACAAGACACAACAAGGCAAGTCAGAGCTATCTATACTCTTGAAAGTAGTCACTTCTTTTTTTTCTCTATGTGCTCTTTTTAGCATCAGTCATGTGTTTGAGCGCACTTCTTACCATTAGTTTGTACAGAGGATGATTCTTTAGGACTTGTTCATGGGTCTCTGTATCCAGTAGTGTCTCATCAGTAGATTTCCTTATTCTTTGGTCTCATACACTGGAATTATTCTTTTTTTCTTTACCTTTTTATTTGAAGAAGGAAATGTAGCCATTTGGCTCCCATAACACCATAGTTGGTTTGCTTCCTCTGACCTTGTGTATGGTACTTTCTCTTTATAAGGGAATTTTCTCATGCAGACATAACAGCAATCTAAGGAGGAAGCTTAAAGGTGAGCCAGAGGAGAATTGTGGTTATACTGGCTGTGCAAGGGCAGATAGATTTCATTCTGATTCCATGATCTCACTAGTCCCATGCCATTACTGCCTAGTCATTCATTCGTGTGTTGGATATATTTGTATGTTTGTTTTTGTTGTTGTTTTGTTACCATGTTTTGTTTTGTTTTGAGGTCATCATCTTGTTGGGGATGTACTCCTGTTATACCTGACTTGCATGTAATTGTCATATGTGATTGAGGTAATCTGGTGCACATTGCAGTTAAGAAAAATAGATAATCATGTCACATGTGTTTTTATTACTTACCACCACAATGGCATGAATAGAAATGGTCAGAACTATGTACTCTGTTGTTTTACATGTCTGTTCAGATCTTCAGATCTTGTGTTTGAAAAAAAAAAAATGGTAGAGCTCTTGTTGTCTTGTGCAACAGAAAGAGGTACAGTGAAGCATGGTATGCTTTATCAAGTCAAGATGATATAGTTGAGGTTGTGGATGCCAACGTTTTACAGGTAATTGGACAGAAAGAGACAGAGAAACAAAGGAAAAATGAGATAACTGTGTACAATACATATTTCTTGATGGAGAAAGCAATGCCAAATGTATTATGTCAAAGAATATTACTGTATTAAGTAGTAAGACATAATCTTCAAGCTCAGTTGCATGTAAGCTTGTTTGATAGTCTGCAGTAAAATCCCCAAATGTCTATCAAACTTGCATTCACCTTGCAAATGATAAAAAATGATAATTGTGTCAACAAACAAACAAACAAACAAACAAACAAGCAAACGAGCAAACAAAAAACAATAAAACCTACCTGGAGTGCAACATGTCAGTGGTAGTAAAGTTCAAGGAAATTAAGAAAAGAAAATATAATTTTTTGAATTTATATTTTTGACTTTGCTTCTCTGTTTGAAGACTCAATGGTCTACTTCAAGCAGTAGCCCTTCACTGCAAACCTTCATTTCCACCCTCCCCCCCCCCAAAAAAAAAGAGAGAAAAATATGAGGGTAAAATACCTATAGGAAATTTATACAAAATAGTTGACAAGTCTTATTCAAACCTTGCTTCAAATTTACAGATCCCCTGATTCTGCAGGATGTTTCCTGAAAGCTTGAAAATCCCCTTCATGTCTGGAAGAGAGAATACACTGTATAAAAATCTCCTAAGATTTTGGGAATCATGTATGTCCCATTGAGTTGCATGTAACACACTAGTATGTCCCTGGTTACTCTTTGTAATTCTGATTTCGTTGGATGAATGTTGGCGACCATGTCCACTGTACTTAGTATATTCCTTTATACTTTGATCAATGTTCTCTGTATGTTTCTATACCCCAAGATGTCATGGCAATGTGAGTTACGACCTGAAGGAGACCTGACTATGTTGATAAAAATGCCACATTTTTAATAGTATCATTGAATATTAAACACAAGTCACTTTTTGATGTTTGGTCGTGTACCACTGTACTATTATTATTTCAATTCTTTTCTCTCAAATTGTTCATAATGTCATTCTTTTCAATGTCTGCATGAGAGAAAATATATATGAGTTATATATTCCACTTTCAATCAATTTCATGTCAGTTTTTATTTGTTATTATTATTTGTGAGAGAGGGAGAGAGAGAGAGAAGATTTCACTATCAAGAGCTTGATGACAAATGACATTCAAAAACACTTTGAACATTATTTCCATTTATAAAGTAACTAATATATTGCTATCATTTCTCACCACTATTGCATACACTGGGGTATGTCATCTGTGCACAGTAATGCTTTTAGTGAGTTTATTGCATATATATACTGTATATAAATATCTATTTATCTTTTAGTGATCGTGAATTCTGTAATCTCATTGGTCAATCACGTAATTGATAAAATCCCGTATTACCTGTGTTACTCAGACCAACCACTGAATATTTCCTGTATTCCGTGAATAAGGTCATATTGTGCGCATGCGCTAAATCTGCCACTGAATATTTTCCATATTCCGTGATATGACGTCATGATATTACACAGCTAGCTAACTGCGCGTGTACATATGATATGTGCACATAGCTCGCGAGACGTAAGTCAACATGGCTGACAGGCGGCGATTTCAACATCATTCACGAAAGGAAATCAGCGAGAAGGTTAGCACAACGGCCAAAAATACAGCAAAGGCCAGATCTACACTTAAAAAGATAAAATCGTTACCCCCTGCTTGTTCTTACGAAATACGGGAAATATCTACGGTCTGCTGCCATATTTCATTCGGCCTCCGGCCTCATGGAATATGGCACCAGGCCGTAGACAGGGGCGGATCCAGGAATTCTGTAAAGGGGGGGGGGGGGGGGGGGGGGGGGGGGGGGAGGGGGGGGGCATAACTAATATTTCTGGTGCCACTTCCAGGTTTCATTTTTTTCTTTTTATTTCTTTTGTTTTTGACGAAAAATAAAAGGGGGGGGGGGCGTGCGCCGGTTGGGCCCCCTCTGGATCCGCCACTGGTAGATATTTGCCTGTATTTCGTGAACAAGCAGGGAGTAACTAATATATTATATACAATGTATACATATATATATATTATATATATATATATATACATATATATATATATATATATATATATATATATATATATATATATATATATATATATTCTTCTTATTTTTTTTTTATTTATTCATTTTTTTTGGGGGGGGGGATTGTCCTCTCAGTTTTGTTTGTACATTGATACAATAGTAGTAAAGGACACTGATAAAAGAAAAGAAGAAAACCGTAGTAAAGGAGTGAAAACAGATTTTACGGATTTTACAGCATTTTTGAGGAACCAAATAATAGTGTATCTCTCACAGCCTTGATCTGGGTGACAATATTCTGATTATCAAGCAGTGCTCTCTTCGTGTAGTACATACAATATCAAAATCCCAACAACATGGAGGGAAATATCGTTAAATGCATAACTCTGGTTACAGAAATGAAAAAGGTTACTTTTTATTTTCAAATAAAAAACAATTCCACTATCCAGCTCCAGTGTATGATCTCGATGTTTGAAGGTCGACGGGCGATTTGATGTTCCGTTGCGTTTCTTCGGTGCGCTGTATCTGCTGCGCAGCGTGCGCTCTCATCAGTGGCCACTAGCTGGATCCGGAGCTGAGAGAAGATGACTGACGGCGGGGAAGAAGAGGAGGACTATATGTCAGATAGTTTTCTTGTAGAAAGGTAATTCTATTTATCCTTTCCGTTGTTTTTATTCATAGCATTTGGGGCTGGTTCCCGCTCCATGCGGAATAAATGTAAGCCATTAATTCTGGTGAGCTAGGAAGGGCACCGCCAGCAAAACACTGCTAAAAAGCTGCCGGCTCGTGATCAGTCCCACACCTTCAAAAATATGTGATGATAGGACCTGTACTGTATACAGTAGAAATCTACTTCCTAAAGTACTACTACTACTAGGGCCCTAGTACTAGACTTTCTAGTAGGCCTAGACCTAGGCCTACTACTAGTACGGAAGGTAAAAAGCTAACTCTGACGTTAGAACTAACTGAATCTGTGCTTCATCAGTCATTTGATTCCGTGTAATTTGTTTGTTCGGATTAAGTTTATTGGATGAATATAATTTAAATCTGAATCAGGCTTTGCCTTTAACAGTTTAATAAAACTGATGATAATATCACATTTCACCTTTAGAAGATTTTAGAAGAAGATATTCAATTTTTTCACAAGGTTTTATCGCGTATATCATTTGAAATGTTTTAATTACTTTTATGTTATGTTAGACCTTTAACACCGCACAGTATGAAATTTGAGCCTCATTTGCCATTTTTCTCTTTGTCGTCCGCTCAGTACAAATGTGTACGGTTAATCGTGGGTATGAATAATGATTCTGGCATGAATGAGTATTCCATTACGAAAATCGGTTCTGGAATTATACGAGTTTGCACCGCGCTAAAAGATAACTTTGTGTAGAGGGGTTAACTTGAAGTATATTTTCAAAAAAATGGAGTGAATAATTCACATGATTTTGCAAAATTCGTAATTTCAGAATGTTTTGAATAACTATTTTTAGTATTATTTTTGTTTGAAATTTCATCCTCTGAAAACGGAATTCAGAGCAACCAAAAATATATCCAGTATTTGAAATACAATGAATACACTCTCCTACTGATATTGATAACAACTATTAAAAATTGTGTTATTATATGTGTGCAGTGACCAATGTCTATCCCAGACAAAGGGAAATTGCTGTACTCATGTTATAGGCTCCAGGACTTCTGTTATGAAAGTATAAATGCATGGGACTCATTCTCTCAGTCATGCATTTAATTAAACATGGTACCGGTACCGGAGGAGGGGAGGGGGGGGACCGTTTTGGCCCCCCTTCAGATCTCGGTCGTGGATTGCGCGATCCTCGCAAAAATTTGCACTAAAGTAGAGGCCAATGTAATCTACAAGACTGTATGGTTAGATTTTTCAAATTTTAATTTATGTATTTTATATCAATTAATTTATGCTAATTTATGCAAAAATAATTTTTTTGCCTATAAATCAAAACATAAAGCTCCAAGACTTCTAATTTTTGGTGAACATATTCTTTTCAATATCCTCAACAATAATATTGAAGGAAAAATTTGGCTTCATAATCATTCCTTATGTATTTTATTGTTTATTGAATTTCTTATGTATTTCTTTGTTTTTTACTTTTTGTTTTGTTTTGTTTTTCATCAAAATTTGTCGCAGAAACTTTGTAAAGCATAATCAGGCTAAAATAAATCATTATCAGCCATTGAAAGTAAAAATATTTATTTTTATATGAATTAATTGCAAAGACACAATTTACATGTATATTGGATTTGTACGCAAAATCATGTTTTTGAGCAATTTTTGGGTCGACAAATATTTTTCAAAGGGGCGTGGCTTCAAAACAGTATGCCCGGGAGCGACAAATTTGGTCTCAAAAGTTGCGCGATTCTTGAAAGAAAAAAGTCATAAAGTGTTGCGGCGAGAGCATCACGCGTTGTGGAATAATCATGCGAAACGTTAAAGGTAGGGGATACCTTTTACAGACCTCCCAAAATGCAGCAAAACATTAAATATGAACCTCAGGGGACTTGTTTAGGCCACTGCTGAGAAATTTGGAAGTCAACAGTTATCTGCAATTTGAATAATGCACAAAACTCAACTACTCAGTAGTTCTGTGTGTCAGCCACACAGTATTTTTTTTATCTATAAACACAAATCTAAAAGTATAAGAGCTGATGTAATAGCATTATAGAGTGTGGGGCAAGAATGTATATAGAAATGTTTGTAAGTTTTGATGAACTTTCTTCACAAAATATACATGATGGACACACATGCAGTGCATGGGTCTGCAAAGGTAGCCTAGCAATGTACTGAATTTACGGTGAGCCCCGAAAAAAATTAAATTCAAAATCTAACGGTCAATAAAAATGTACTAAATGTTACCTTCCACTTTCAATACTTTATGGGAGTTTCTAAAATGATACTCTCTTCAACATACCACTGTATTTATACAACTCTTCATTTAAGGCATGCAAATGGGATTCCCTACCTTTAAGGGGGGCCAAAATACCACCCCCCCCCCCCCCCCCGTGGGAATAGGGTTAAACCCTCGTGAAAATAACAGCTTAATAAATACATTAAATGAGTTGCTCTTGAAAACCATGAATTACAGCCAGCATAGCAATAAACATTGTTACCATTGTGTCTTGTCTGCTACTGATGGTATCATGGTATTAGATATGACATGGCTGAATCAAGCCCTATGACACTCATATTTAATGAGGCATCTTCTTTTATTAAGTCAATCTCAATCTTTAGCTGGCAGTCCCAACTCATCTAAATCTAGATCTAGATGGAAGGCTTTGTTCAGTTCATCTTACATGCTTCAGTGCGCATGGTGTGTATGCTCATGTCATCCTAGTCTCAAATTTCAAACCTCCATTGATTTTCAGCAAAGAATCAAAGCCTGGTCAGCTGTCATGGGGCAGGGCTGCCAGACAGCACAGACAGGATGAGAAGCGGAGACAGGCAAACCAAAAGAACAAAGCTAAGTTCAAACCAGTAAAGCAGCATGAGGAGGAGCAGAGACAGAAGGGCCTCAACAATGCAATATCCACAGAAAGCAAGGGCTTTGCCATGCTCCAAAAGATGGGCTACAAGCAGGGAAGTGGACTGGGCAAGACAGGTGTGTTTTGTTTTGTTTTTGTTTTTGTTTTTGTTTTGAGAGAATGAAAGATATGTCAATACACTGTGCTGTCATTTTGAGAATATTGCAATAATATTCATTACCATAATTTAGATATGAGCATGGGAATGCATTTACTTTCAGAACAGCAGAGTAAGATTAAACAGTCCATGTTGGATTATATGAACATGGCATTAATTTTTCAGTTTATTTGACATTGTACTAGTATATGTTGTATAATCTTTATATATAATTTTTCTTCCCTCAGGATGTGCAGGTGGTAAGACTGTTGTGTGATTTTCCCTTTCTCTAGGACTTGTACTCTTTAAAATGCACATCGAACACTTTACAGAAATTGTGTACCTTATACATTTGATAAACAAAGGATAAATCAACTTTCTAGTTACTCATTGTTAACTTTTGTTTAAATTTACATATTAGTTTCAATTCTGTTTGAAGCATGACAAGATATCATGTAATGTTTGCTACCATGTAACTGCTCTAAATTGATTGTTTTTTTAATCATGAAAGACTGCTATACAAACGTGTCATTTGATATGCAGATGAATGTAATGCCAATTAATCCTATTTATTGTTCTTATCTGTTTTAGGAACTGGAAGAGCTGAACCAATTGGAATTGAAATTAAAACAGGCAAGTTGGATTATTGGAATGTCAAATTGAAAGGGCAATCGAGGTACTATAATAATACTACAAATATGGTGACTGGAAATGTTTTTTATAAAATTTGTGTCATATGTGTATACTGATATATGTTTCATCATCTTTATGGAATCAGTGAAAGTACTAAATGTTGTTGATTCAGCCCATCAAGCCACAGGTAGAAGGACACAGCTTTGCACAAAGCAGACTGACAAATGTTATGATGAATCAGAGAAAGGAAGTAACATGAAAGATGTTGCCAATCAAGAAATGCATCAATAAGGATATGAATCCAAGAGTTTGGAACGTATGTGACCCGCTACAACAAAGGATCCGAAAGTCGGGGGAGGACAATTTTCTGAAAATGGCATGGCATAATTCCCATACTCTTCTACTTTAATTTCATATGTAACCCAACTCATAAAAGTACTCGGTTGCGGAGATATCGATGATTTTATTATCGCATGTCAAGTGGTTGAGGAAATCAGAGTTTCGAGAAAAACGCCTTCAAAGTTTTCCTTCCGACACCATCATGGTCAAGGGGGACGCTTAACAATAGGAGACAGCTCCTAGTGACCTATGCAATGTTCATTCAAGCTTAGCACCAGCGATCTATGCATGACCAATCAGTAATCAGGATGCCATGCACTGACCAATAAGATCACTCCCTCATTGCTAGGGGCGGAGTCTAGCTGCGGCGCTAAATCGAAATCTTCGGACACGTTTCTGTTACCTTGAAAGTCGGTAAATCAAGGCCCAGAAAAACACGGATTTCTTGCCTTTCCTTTGATCATTTAGCTTCAAAATTTCAGCAGATGATAGACAAAACATTAGACTACAAAATTATGCCAAAAACAGAAATCCGATTGTTTTGACCATTTTTGATGATGTGTCTTCAAACTCGTTTTTCTCGGCTCAGCCGTCAGCGACTTTAGGATCCTTTTGTTGCAGCGGGTCATATTATGCTTTTTTGCATGCTTGTGCCATGCAGGCAGAGGTGGCCTGGGTCAACAGACAGAACTCAAGCGAAAGCAAGCTGAGATGGAGAGGATGCGGGAAGTGATGGCACGGAAGCGGGTCAAAATGGAGGCCAGCAGAAAAGGCAACTTTCTGAGGCATCAGAGCGACAGGTTCTTGGAGAAGGAAGCAGAGCATGACCTGTACAACAGCCAGAAAGCCTGTGCGCACCTCGACCATGGAGAAGTGAGTGTCATTTATCCTAGGTGTCTCATCCAGATGATGTGGACACAAACACTCGTGCACACACACACAGACACAGACACAGACACACACACACACACACACACACACACACACACACACATACACACACACACACACACACACATTCTCATACCTGACTGGGGATATGATAGTATGCTTATGGTGACCGGGCACATTCCGTTACTTGTTTGTGATTTTTTTCTGTATTCCAATAAATTGGCTTATTGAAATGAAAAACCATTAAAACTGTTACTTAAACTTGGGTAAGTAAGTAAAATTAGGCGTCATGTAATTTATAGGTGCATACACATCAATCAAGGATACATGTAAAAAAAATTTCTCCATTCGAACAGTGTGAAGTACTATCTGCCCATATGCAGTTCACATATTTTATGCAGAATGGGCAGCTGCCTTTTACCCATATTTAGGTACCCCAGGGCCTTAAAGATAATATAAAGTTTTGGTATTACCTCAAAAGTTCCCCTGAATTTCCTTGTCTTAGTTTGTGTTTCAGGTTAAAGTACCTTTCATATAACTAACACTGTGAGACTCTCATGTCTTAGTTATCATTCAATAATGGTTTCGTACCAGAGCCGCCGCCGTATGGCGGCGGCGAGGTAGTACATTGGACCTTGGGAGAGCTACACTGAATGGACGGCCAGCGCATGCGCACACAAACATCTTATCCGTTCATGGATTTGAAATTTGTTCGCATGTGATGTGTGCGTATGCGCTGGTCGTAGTAATCAGTGTATGTAGCTCTCCCAAGGTCCACTCGACAGAGTCACATTCAGTCATCTATTCGAAGAGAAAGGGACTATTGGCAGAACCAAACGTTGCCCAAAACCTGTTTTCAAGACTTCAACTTAATTGGTAAGTCTTCAAATTGAAGAATTTTGTGGATTTTAAGTTAATATTTACCCGCGATACTAAATCTGTCATGATCCTGAATGCTACAATGCGAAGCCCCATTGCGCTATGCGTATGGGGCTGCTGGTCGCTATGCGTATGGGGCTGCTGATCGCAGTTAATTGCATGATTACTAAGAAATGAGAGCACTTTGGGGCGAGTAAGTCTCACAGTGTTAGTTATATGATAGATACTTTAACCTGAAACACGGAAATTCAGGGAAACTTTTGAGGTGCCAAAACTTTTTGTTATCTTTAAGAGGGTGCCTTTTCATTAAAAAAGGAAGATATACTAGTATACATGCACATGCATACCTGGTGTGAAATATATCCCTGTTTAATGCCTGGAGTGAAACACTGCAATATTTTCACAATTGAAATCATTTACGAGAACATACACACATACACACACAACTTCTGCTAAAAGGGCTTTTGTAATAGCTGTCTGTGTTCATGCATTTAGAAATTTGTTGTTTCATAATTTCTTGTATATAGTAGAGTGAACATTTTGTGTGATCTCTTGGGACTAGGCCAATAGTTTCACACTCATTGTCGTATCGTATGTGCTAAATTCTGGGCGTATGAATGATAGGTTATGTATCTTAAAGTTTTTGTTCAGATATCATATTCAAGTGATTATATGGAAAATTATTGGTGCTAATTGTTCTCCTCCTAGGGACTCAGTGAGCCTGAAGTTACTTGGTATTGGCCCAAACAAATGCTTCCAGGCTATACAGAGGAGGAGGAGGAGGAGGAGGAGGAAGAAGAAGATGATGGAGAAGAGAAAGAAAAAGAAGAAAATGAGGATGACGAACTTACGGTGAGGACTGATGTTTGGAATTATGGTTGAAAAGGTGCTTTTAAGAAATGACCAACATAGTTTTGTAGGAATGCATTTTACAGTGTTAGCTCATTTAAGTTTATTTTATTGGTATATTCTGCAAATCATTCAAAATACTTGTGATTATGAAATGGAAATTTCGTAATTTACCACCCCTATGAAAGTTACTCAAGCAATAACTTGTACAACTTACACTTTGCTCTGTGTCAGTCATGAGAACAACTTTTTATTTTCATTGTTATTATATATATATTTTTTTTATAACAGTTGTATTTTCCCAAGGTTTTGTGGAGGGTTTGATTTCAAATTTTTGAGGAGCATGATAGTATCACAGTGAAATACAGTTTGTGACAGGTGAACCCCCTTATGTTTACAATTTGGACACAGTAATTTCATCTTCAGTGAAGATTTAAGGGAGGGAATTAAAGGTCCACAGAGAGATACATAATTTATACTAGGCATCAAAAGTGCTCCAGGAATGGTCTTAAAATGCTCTAAACTTTGTATGAACAGAGAGTAGCTGCAAAGCATAGGTATACCCTTCTTGACGTTAGGTTCAGGAGCAATCCTGAAGCACTCTAACTCTAGTAAAAACATTCACCAACATTAAGAGTGCTCCAAAAGTGGTGTGTAGCATGTGCTGTGCATATATTTGAGGTTCTTGCATGCGTGAAGATACCATGACAGTTATGCCTCTCAGCCACTTCGTGTGTAGTCTTGGTGGGCATAGACTCTGAATAAACAATTTCAAAAGGGCATTAAAGTTGATTCGCTTCTGGAGCACTCCTGTACATAACTTTATGTATATAATTATGGTGTAAAGGTATTATGTTATCAGAAAGAGAGGAAAAAGTTTTTCATGTGGATGCATTTCTTCCTATTTGCCACCAAATATGATTGATCTCATCTCAACTGTCTTAGATTTTTCACATTGCTCATGTTTCATTCTGCCATATGCAGGCTGGAGAAAAGTTATCACAGCTTACAGTGTACCTGAGAACTCATCATAGATACTGTGTATGGTGTGGGGCAACATTTAATGGTGAGTACTAAGTATCTACACCGACCATGGACAGGAGTCTGAACACAATCTACTTTCACCTTGCACTCGTTTAATTCTTGAAGTCACAAACTTTCATGTGTTAAAGGTGTTGTAATTGCATTTAAACAACTGGGGTAGAGAGAATTGTGTGTTGCAAATGACTATGTCTACCACATGGGTAGCTACTAAGCCTCAGTGAGCTACTTTTCATTTGAAACATTTGAAGGTCTTTTGCAAATTTAAGGATGGTTACCCCTCTGTAGTGTCAAGCTAGATTTGATTGCAGACAAAAGGAATATGCGTGCACCACAGTCGGGTTATAACAAAATTTAAGTTCCAAAACTGTCATCTATATATCTTTAAACACTGTACTGTCCAGCTATAACAAAATTTCAATACAATGAAAGGAAACCGTCGGTCCCAAGGACTTTGTTGTACCGGGTGTGCACTGTTTTGCATTGCAGTGAAGCTATGAGTTGGTTGTGCTTTCAGTTTTCCGTGGTAGCTGTCAAAGCTAACCTAGTTTCCATCTTCATATTACTTTGATTACATGTGTTAATACAGAATATCAGTTACATGTACTGTATATAGCCATATATTTCACGTGACTGTGTAATATTTTACATATTGCAACTTCTAAGATAATTTCACAAGTCGGTTGTATCGGTAATACAGAATCACAGGGACAGAAAGAAAAAAATGTATTTTTCTTTAAAAAAAAAAAAAAAAAGAAAGAAAGAAAAGATCATGGATTCCTACATTGGGGAGGATATCCAGTGCATTTATATTATTGAAGGTGCCAGAGAAGTTACTATTCAGGTATGCCAGTTGCGCAAATCTTTTCATTCAAAATTCTTTGGTTCAAGTTTGCTGGTAAGACTGATAAATGGGTCTTCATGTTGTATTCCATAATTCCAAGAACTATTGCAACTGATTAACAAATTGTCCTATATTTACATATGGTATATGTAAAAATCAAATTAATCAGTGTTTAGTAGCAGCCAAGACAAAAAAATCATGGGCATGCATACTCGGGCAGGATTCGAACCTATGACCTGATCACTGGACAGGCGTATTCCCCAGTAGATCACCAGGCTTCTGCCCGACAGCCAGTGTTGGTTCTAAATCCTTATTGCATGCAGCGGGTTATTGTGTGTTTATTCAAATTATTGAAATTTAGAACTGATAGAGCCACATTTATTTTTGTGTATGTCTACAGATGAGGAAGACTTGGCAGAAAACTGTCCGGGAGACAATGCAGAGGTACACAGGTAGTATACCAGTCTCACAGGGCTATGATTATCGTCATGGAAGATGGATGACGTGAGCCATTGACGAAGACAAGATGGCTTGTTCATCAAGGACACACTACAGCCTACCACTTCTCCTGTGCATGTGGGAGAACGCGTAGCTGATGTGATGTGATGAGCTTCATTTAGTCAAGCCCATGGGAGCAGCAGGCCTGACTCCCCTCTCGCAAACATGGACATCTGCTTCCAGAGAAAAAAATACATGAAGGAAAGAGGATATCTGTGAATGAAGGGATGATGAGAAGAGAGGTGTGTCAATGAAAGTTGCACCTGCACCCACTCTACTCCCCTTCCCTCTGTGGAGAACAGAGCTGTGAGAAATGGCAACCAAAGACCAGAGATTATGAGATGTTGTGCAAGTTAATGTACATCAAAAGAGAGTCTTCATCACAAAATAAACAAGCATGAAAATATTGCAGTAGTCTTCTCTTGGACCCTGTGCAACCACTGAGGACTACTATATGAGTGAGCAGATATCTGGCTAAGCTATTTATTAGGATGATCAGTGAAGTTGAAGACAGATGTATTGTGTGGTTTAATAACGTGATAAGGTGCTCGAGGGAAATCCTCTGAAGGTAACACTCCAATACAGACCAGTAGTTCACCAGTGACATAATGCAGAGTCAATTGTATGTTTTTCTGCTGTATTACCTTACATTGAGCCACCCATCAGTCATGGGGCAATCTAAAACCAAAATTGACACTCCCTCCTTTCAAATGGGAAGGGCATACAGGAGTAGGGTTTATAGTGAAATATGACAACATATACACATGGTAATTGTTTTTTGTTTACACATGTGTACTTGCGATTCTGAAAAGACATAATCCCCATATATGTTGGCACAAATGCCATTAGTATTGTCCATAGCGCAACTTTTGATTTTCTGCGTTTGGAAGAAATTAAAGGGATGTCTGGTTGATCGGAGAAATCTTAGGATTGAATATTTGTGACCCGCTACAACAAAATGGTCCTAAAGTCGCGCATGGTCGAAGCCGTGAAAATTGAGTTTAAAGTTAGAGCATCAAAATTGGTCAAAACTTACGATTTTCTGAATTTGACATATTATTAGAGTCTGACATGTCTTCTATCATCTGTCGAAATTTTGAAGCAAAATGATGAAAGGAAAGACCCAAAAATAGCGTTTTTCTGGACCATGTTTTTTGGCGTTTCAACGAAGCAGAAACTGGTTCAAACATTTGGATTGAGCGCCACACATAGGCTCCGCCCCTAACAACGACCAGAGTGATCTCATTGGTCAGTTTGCTGCTTGCCGCTAACCGAAGCGTGAAGCTCGCACACTGCCCAGTTGACTGGTGCGTGCGGGCGGGTTGCGCTATGCTTCGCCGCTTCTCCTGACATCCTGGTCACTGATTGGTCGGTGAGGAGACCGCCGACGCTGTGTTTGAATGAGCATTTCGGGGGTTGCTAGGGCTTGCCTTCTATTGTCCGGAGGTGAATACTGACTTGCGTGTCTCTTGATTGTGATTGCGTCGCAAGGAGAACTTTTAGGGCGCTTTTCTCGAAACAGTGATTTCCCAGACGTCTTGACATGCTCTCTTTTAAACATCGATATCTCCGCAGCCGATTATCTTTATAAGACGTGTTATATATCAATTTAAAGCAGAAAGATTAGGAAATCGTGTCATGCAATTTTCAAATAATCGACCTCGCCCGACTTTAGGATCATTTTGTTGTAGCGGGTCACATTTGTTTTAGCATTGTTACATGTATCAGTATGATGGAATGTACTGGAAATTCTTCTGTACAGCTTTCAGAAAAGAAGGAAGAAGAAAGATATTACCTTGAAATACTTGTGTGAAGTTAAACAGATTTTTTTTGTAATATTCATATTGTACTTAATGTAGGTGCTGGTTAGGCCTTCTGCATGCTGCAGTAGAACCCAGGCTTCACTAGTTTGTTTTTTTTTTCTAATCATGCTACTCCATTCCGTGAACTCGGTCTTCTGATTTCCACTTCAACTCAATCAGTCCATACATACTCAATCATTCACAAACTTGTAGCGAATCATAATGGTCCATTTGGATTGATGGCCTTTCTTTATTGATTCCTTCCAATGATGACTGACCCTGAGCTTGTCTTAACTACAATGCATTTGAATCATTTCCATCGCCAAATGACACTGGATGACTTTTTTGCCACATCAGACAAAGAACTTACATTGTACATTATAGCTGTAGTGTAGTTAGGAGTATAATCTGACCAAAAGAAGAAGTAGGAGTGCAAGGAGGCTGAATTACTGCATGCCTCCTCCGGGTTCTAAGGCGTACCTGCTTCTCTCTGCAGCTCTCTGCTGTGTCTACCTTCCACTACAGTGCACTGCATTAGTATGTGTTTCTAAATCAGAACAAAAGGTGGTGCTACTCGTGATACATTGTATATCTGAAGTAACACTTGATACGAATTCAGTATACCATGAGAGTGAGTGCACAGTTGAGACTAAAAAAATAAAGTAAACAGCCTTCTGGTATCTGATGATGGACAAGGTGGCTCTCCTCTTGAATATTTTATGACATGTAAGCCTTGCAGAATCATTGAATCACGCACATTGTACACACATAGGCCTGAATTCACAGAGGTGGTACAATCTTGTCCATGGTTTAAACCACAAACAAAGACCGTAGTTTTTTATGGGGCGCCAAGTGTCGCATGGCTTATTTTGTTACGAAATCAGTCATTTCATAGACGAAATGTTATTTTGTTACGAAATAATCATTTCGTCTATGAAATGACTGATTTCGTAACGAAATAGGCCATGCGACACTTGGCGCCCCATAAAAAACTATGGTCTTTGTTTGTGGTTTAAACCATGGACAAGATTGTACCACCTTTGTGAATTCGGGCCTAAGAGTTTTATCGAATCGAGTATCATTGTCAAATAAATGTCATTGGCAAGTTGAACATGTTTTATTAGTTTACCCTTTCTTTATTGCAGAGTCCATTGAAACACAATGATTATAATACAATGTATGTAACAACCCACTTTGAAAACTTATACATGTACATTGTGTACAGTGGACTCCTGTTATAACAAAGTCCTTGGACCAGCAATTTTCTTTCGTTATATCGAAATTCCATTACAACCGAACAAACAAACAATAAAGAACAAAGAGCGAATAATTTTTCGGCCTGAATTTTTACTTCATTGTAACTAGAATTTCGTTATAACCATGTTCTTTATATTGAGAATGCACTGTATACTTGTACACTGTGCTACAAATCTGTGTTTTGAAAGGAAAGAAAAGACAACTATTTTACCAGGTCACATGGGCAAGCAGTTGCACAGCAAATGCACATACATTGTCCATTGCCATGCAATGGGAGTGTATACCTCTAGTCCTTAAACCCCAGGAGTTAGAATATACTGTGACAAACCTGCATACTAAGGGGGGGGGGGGGGGGGGGACAAACATTCAAGTGTGTACTGTTGAGCATATACATGTACAAGTTATCAAAGACAAAAGGTAGCATCAACAAAATGCCAAGAGTCTACATTTGACCATAATACAGTACAGTGAGTACAACATTTTGACATCTGTCAATCTGTCATTTAACGCCTCACAAGACACCTACCAAAATTTGACCCTTAGCACTTTGTAAGATGGAACACTGGGAATCACACTAACAGGAACAATATGGGTCTGAATTCCAGCATGATGGGTCTAAATAGGTTTTGATAAAAAATCCATCAAGAAATGTGGATGTAAAGCACTCACAAGAAACATAACATGGTGGTGATCTTTGACCCAATAAAAAGCAGGGCATTGGGGAAAGCATACCCACAACAGGTCAAGATTGGACAATGATAAACCCCAGAACAAGGCTTGAATTACATTTTATTTTCTCCTTTTTAATGACACAACTCCATACTGAATTTAAATAAAATTCATCAAGAATGTGGCCAGTATCGCAGAACCAAATATGCGGCAGCATAACACTGCTCAATCCAAAGTATCCTACAATGCACATACAACTGTACCACAGATACAATGAGCAGCAAGTAATTCTCATTCATTTCAAAAAATTAAGGGGTTCTAAAAGGAGAAAACAGGCCACCTCTTTTGTTGGCTGAAAATACCAACTGTTGCAGGAATATCATGGATGGCATGTCTTAATATTCCTTGCACACCAAAATACAGTGACAGCTGATACACGTACACTGTACCTTATATTTATCAATTTATGTGAGTAAAGATCAAGGATGGAGAGGAAATACACATGTACATGTACATATTAAACAGAAATTCCACATATTTTTGCAATTCTTTTGAGCAAGAACAGCAAGTGGATACAGTCATGATTTCTGAGTGATGACTTTTTCCAAATATGATATTGATACGAATTGCCGGTGTGATCAAACACAACAAATTAACATACAATACACAGTATGTACACTGCTACATGATGTAAGATTTCATCTATCCCTACTCAGTACAGTGGACTCCCGTTATAACGAAGTCCTCAGGACCGGCAATTTCCTTTCGTTATATTGAAACTTCATTATAACCTAACAAATAAACAATAAGAAAATGTAGAGAGGATAATGTTCTGGCTGAATTTCTATTTCGTTGTAACTGGAATTTCGTTATAACCGTGTTTATTATAACGGGAGTGCACTGTAACATACTCTCCTGTGAAAATCATCTTTCATTCACCTTGTCTGAAATTGCTTTACATCAAACTCTCTTTTCCCATATACAGATGTGGAGTATTGATGTCACTATGTTTTTTGCACACAGATTTGTCATTTTACACACTGTACATGTGCATGTGTCAGTGTGTCAACTAAAAATTAGTCAATCACCAATAGAAAACAGGATTATAAAACTGTGAAGATGTCATCTTACACATGACCTTCCTCTGCCTACCCAAGTTGAGAGAGTCCTTGTCTTGGTGACATATTGGCATGCTATCGCCTTGTTTTACTCCTGATTTGACGAATGTGTGTTCTCAACATGCCACAAACCTCACATCCTCTGTTGTAAAATATCTTTCTCGTGACTTTGCAGCAGATAATATGTCAATGATGCTCTCTGCTTTGATGCCAGTCATTTAAGTCCTTCAAACAATTCTAGCAGATATCACATTTTTGTTATTTTGTGAGCAAACACGATGGGAGTGATGCAATGTTTGAATACATTACCAGCTGATGTGGTAACCACTACATCAGATCGTATTAAGCCACGATACATTTTCCTATCAGCAACTCACTTCACATCTGCTCCACTGCACAGCTCATGTTATGTAAACTTTTGCAATAATACTATAATACAACTCGACAATTTAACAGTTACATGTGTACATCATCTTCACAATGCATAATAAACTATACTGGCTTGTAAGGTGTCGAGTATTTCCAGTCAGTCTATTCGTATTGAATTTGTGAAGTTAATACTCGTGTTACATGGAAAACTACTCTGAATATGATGCAAGACAGGCTATTCATCATCTTTCCGGCTTGAAGCTATTGGAGACTTCTCTTGGTTCCAGCCCTTGCAATTCACGAAAGCGCCGTTGCTTAATCAGCATTTTTGCTCTGTTGTATCTGCAGTACGTACTGGAGAAAAGAGATAGGGAGCATAAATCATTGGTGTAAGGATTTACATTTAATGTGAAGATGTGGCACATGACTTGAGTTTAAATAGGTATCTTCTGTTTTTGAATACATTGTACTTTCCATGAAATTCCTAATTATGTAAATTTTATATATAAAGTATTCTCTAACTTGTTCAGACCCTCAAACTAACCTTCATGTTAGACCCTTAAAAACTCAAACAAACATAAGCTACACTGCATAATAGAACATAAATTTAAAAACAATTTCATGGAAGTATGGTAGCTTTCATCTTTCTAAAACTGAAAATCTGACAATACCTACATACTACATGCAACAAGAACAACCAAATGACATGATAAGTGTCAATGGAGACAGAATATGTGCAACAGCAGCAACAACAAAATGACATCATATATGTCACTACAGACAGAATCATGATTTTTTTTTTTTCATGATTGCAAGCTAAAAGTTGCCAGTTCAAGAACTGACTCCCACAAGATCAGGTATTGCCAGCCCCTTCATACTTGGCTAAAGCATCACCTGGGAGGATATACCCATCACACTGAATCATAACATAGATGTAATTCTTTGTGAACAGTAACTGTCCCCAAAGACAAGTCCTCTGCACTGTACTACCAAGGAGGTACTACCTCCTTGGTACTACTGGCACATGTAAAGCCATACTGTGTACTAGTACCATCTGTGGTAGTCTAATAATTATACACTGTCACATTGAGGTTAGCTACAGTCAGCCTTGCCCAGGTCAAATCTATTTTGACTGAAAAAATAGCTTTGACTTAGAGAAAATTTGACTTATGAGGGGTTGAAATCAATATAATATAAAGAGAAGAGGACTTGAAAAGACTTTTGACTTATGTGAGGTAGACTTAAGCAAGGCCTTATGTGAGGTAGACTTAAGCAAGGCTGACTGTAATTTGTTGAAGGGTGATGGCACATTACAGATATGCCACGACTTACAATGAGCCAAGAGTGACTGCAACCAAGGAAAAGACTCCCATGTCAGCTGACCGTTTCACTCGACCTGGAGAAATAGTGTATGAATAAGATGTTGAATTTAGAATGAGACTTGAATGAGAGTGATATAGAGACACAAATTTACCTCAATTTTAAAGGGGATCGATTGACATGTTTAATTGCTTTGCATTAGACACATTTAATTGTAATGCACAAGATGAGGAAAGCGGATTCTATTTTACATCGAATTCACAATATCTATTCAGTCTGCAATGTGAAGTTTGGTACTGCACTTCAGGACACAGTTGCAATCCCATAAAATGGCAAAAACATTTGAAACAGTTCTAGTTATACAAAGAACAGGAAGACATCTACTCATTTTACCAAAGACTCTCGTTACTACAACAATGAAGCTCACTTGTGAAGAGAAATGTTGCTAAACCAACTCCCAGACCTCCACCGATGCCGTACAGGAATGCCGTCCTCATGCATGGTGTCTCCTGGATCTGCTCCTTGACCTGCGACACGAATGGCTTCTGAAGAAAAGGAAGGAAAATCACCAAATAACTCTTGACACAGGCACCAACATTTCATCTAGAAACTTATGAAAATCTACATTTAATATCCCAATCACATACGAATGTACTTCAGGGCCGGCGGAAGTTCAGGGCCAGCGGAAGTTCTGGGCCAGCAGAACTTTTTTGCACAATACAGAGGAATGCATAGGGTGTAAAAAGTTTGTGCCCCCCCCCCCCCCCCACACACTTTCTTTAAACCCTGGAAGTACAAAGTGGTACCTAAAAAAAAAAAAAACATAGAAGGAACCAGAGTGATTCTTTTCTGGTCAGCTGATGAAACCTTGAAGTGTGAGCATGGGCAAGGCTGTTTTTTATCTTTTTATTTTTTTATTTATTTATTTATTTTTTTTGCTTGTCAGCTGAAGAAACCCAGAAGTGGCAGCAGAACTTGCACTGTGAAGGCCCCCTTTTTTCTGGCTTGTTTATAGCTGATGAACCTGGAAGGAGAGAGTAGCTAAACTTATGAAATCACTCTATAAAAGGCCCCTTTAGAAACTATTTTACATCAGCATGGAGGGCAGGGAGCATATACAACTGTACAATACTGTGCCTGTGGCCATGACTGAATGATATAATTTATTTAGCGACAGATTCTTGGAGACCCTAAATAGACTGGGTCTACTTACTGTACTGAAGTTAAACGCTTAAGCTCACAATAATGGTGGGGAGCGCAGCTACGCGAAGATTGTATCAATTCAATTTGTAATAATTTGGAACATTTCACCATATTCTCAGTCATCTAAATACAAGTACAAATGTTATTCATCACTGTTCATTGGCATGTGTATGTGTAACTATACACAGCCCAGTCGCCGCTTTCGCGTAGCGTATTAACAGCGTCTGGTCGGGCTAGTGTATGTGGTGTAAGAGGTGTTTAAAGGTAAAGCTAATTTAACTCATCAGTAAGCAGAAACAACTACGGCTACGGCCTTCGTTACAGAGAACTAACCGTGGCGTGGCCCGTGGGGACCGTCTGGTAATTCTACTACTGTATTTTAATTATTTACAATCTACGATACATACGTATATAGCTAACAATAAAGTCTGCATATGGGACTAACAGATATTAATTTGCACAGGGATCACGTACGACATATCACCTCACGGGAAGAGGATGTGGGATGTGGGGCTATGGGCCTGGGCCGAGCTTGTGATATTTACAACGCAGTCGAAATGTTTACATGTTGGTAAACGCTATTTCAGCGGTTACTGTCAAGGTTTTCGGAATCAACAGTCATTAATTTTCATATTTACCTTACTACTGTCGCCGGAGTCCATGTCCATCTATCTGTGATTACGCAAACTCCGGAATCTGGGTGACTTACATAACCACAGCTCTACAGACACAGGGTACCAGCGGCATGTGTAAGGACAAGCGCCAAGCGAAGTGAAGTGTAATTACCGGCGGCGCCGGCCAGGTTTAGGTCGTCGTCCACGTACACGTCGCGTCCACTGGTACAGTCTGTACGTTTGCCCAGCCCGGGCGGGGTGACGTTTGTGCTGGTTGGTCTTGATATGATGGTGCTGATGCTCCCTCGCTTAATCTTATCCTTCATCTGCCACTTACTGCAAGCAAGGATAAAACCTAGGATAGGCAATAAGTAAGGATCTGACCGTTGCTCGACCTGCACCTTGCACTGGACAGAACAGAGGAAGACTGAAGTTGAACACTGATCGGGGTTTGCAGAATCTAAAAAGCCACTCGTGCATAAATACACGTACAATCGTGTACAGCCTGTACACGCTACGGCATCCCCTACACATCACAGGCACTATAGATTACAAGGAGAGGATATCATAGTTACTAGGATCCCTATTACAGGTTAGTGAGCTCGGATAAGAATCTATGGATTACCGGTATAGAAAGTGTACATTTAATAGTAGGCATTTAGATTGAATAAAGGGGGATACGAATAAAGTTATAAACTTTACAGAGCTTATTTGCCCCTCTGCTACTCCGTCGTCTGGATGCGGTGATAAAAGAACAAGCTTTTATTTAAGTTTGTAAATTACAGCATGTTTTCTGTGCTGTCTGTGCATGCACTATGATGCAGTTTATTGAGAACATTTACATAAAAATTGCGGCATGCTCAGGGGTATAAATTTGTCCTTTTTTGTCTTTTATGCTTTCTCCACTTGAGGTAGATTTGAAACTAAGAGTTGAGTGATGTGCTGTTTACCACATACATACTGTGGTAAACGGGACAATGCGCTATTATTGCGTCAGTGCGCTAGGGCGCGTTGTGACCATGCCAATGACGCAGCTTGTGTGCGGTTGGCATCGTTGGCATGGACACAACGCAACTTTTATTTTTATGAGAATACACAAAGACACAGAGACGCAGATTCAATTCATTTTTATATCTACTTCAGAGACATTTGGACGTACTTTTTGTGCCAGCGTCTCGGTACATATTTTGTATATTCGTTACAAGCACTACGTACACGATAGCTGCGGGAACCCGGAGTTTAACGTAATCATTATATCGACAGACTGGTGAGTAAAACCCTTTCGATATAATATTATTATGATTCTTCTACTTCTCCTCCTTCTACTTTTTCTTCTTCTATTACTACTTCTTTATTAAGTCAAACTGGAATTGCTGTTAAACGTGAATTATTGTATGAAATCAAAATATTGAGTTAATGATATATGAAATTTATATTGATTGCAAAGTGAGAGACTGGTTGAAATCATTTCATTTGTGAAATAGTCACTGTTATAAATAATTGTAAAGTGTGACAATTATTTATGTTTGTTTACCCTTTATAGGGGCTGTTTTGTTTCCCTAATAAAATCTATGCAACGTCAACTGGAGACTATCACTCAGCGTCATCATTAATCCCGGCTTACAACAAATGGTGTCAGGAGTGGGATGATGACAGCCTGACGGAGTGATCCACTTCATCCAGTTGAAGAACCCGGGTATCGACGAATAACAGCCTCGAGTATAATGACGGAATAATGGTCCACGTTTCGCTCCGAGGAGACCAACAGGAGTATGGAGGAGTGCTGGGTAATCTTGATCTTGATCTTGATGGTGTAGATCGATCTACGTTGATCAGCCCTGGTAGAGCAACACTACTTTGCGCATGTGAGGCAGCTTCATGACGATCAGGCTCGTCGATGGTGGGCTGGGCTGGAGACTGGAGCTAATGGTCCGTCGGGAGTTTTGCTGTGGACGTCGGAGTGCGCTGGCGTGAGTCGGGGGCGGCTGAACATCAATCGGGATGCGAAATCGACGGTTACAGAGCTGCGATTACACTGTATATGGCATCTCACGCACTGAGCAAGTATTTGGTAACTGAAATAATGGATGATGCTGAACTTTCGTTTAACCGATTGGACTTCATGCAGATTTTGGACCTATGATGCCATTTGGGCATTACGTTTCATGTTTGAAAATGACGTGTCTTAATTGGTCAGTTTAACTGCGTAATTAGTCATGTGTGAACAGTTTGTTTCAAATAAGCATGTGCGAATTGATAATTTCTCTTCGACATCATTTGGACAGGCAATGAAAGGGTTGTGTGTAAATCTCGCTCTAGGCCATGCACTAATGGAAAAGTTTAGTGGGTATTGTGAAGATGGCACTGAAACACCTTTTTCTAACTGGATGGAAATGTTTAATCTCACAGTTGAGCCTTTCAATTTAAGTGATGAGGAAAAGGCTAGAGTTTTAGTGAACAACCTCATAGGGCCAGCAAGAGAAGAGATTCGCTATTGTCTGTCGGACGAGAAGCGGAGGAGTTTTACAGAGGTTGTAAAAGCTCTCCGTCTGTGTTTTAGTCGAGAGAATTCTCACTATTTGCGGTGTTTGTTCTATAAACGTGTTCAACGTGATGATGAAGACTTGGCAGGCTTCAGTAGGGCTCTCATGCGTCTTTATGCAAAATTGGTAGATGCTGCAGACGATGAGAAGGAAGCTGCGGCTCTGAGGCAGCTTAGAGACGAAGCTCTGTCAAGCCAGTTTGTCAGTGGAACACGGGATGAGAGGGAACGAATTTTGTTGAGGCGTTTGCACATGAAAAATCGGGGATGCCGATTTGAAGTGCTTAGGAGAGAAGCACTGTTAGCTCTCCGTGAAGACTGTATGCTAGAGGGAGATAGGCTGAAAGCTGGGAGTGCTGATGCTGGAACACAAGGAGTGTTCACTGACCCGGTTGCTCAGCAGCTAGATCTTTCCTCAGACATGTCAGGTACAGCTGGACAGGAGAAGGAGGATGCCATATCTACTCTTTTGGATGGGGGATCGCAGATTCTGGGTTGCGTTGATGTAGATGAGGGTGGTGCAGAAATTGATGCTGGGGGACATGGACATGAGTCATGTGATGAACAGGTTGATGCAAAGGATTTAGATGCTGGGGTGCTTCTAATTGCAAAACCTGTGGGAGAGGGTACCAAGAGGGGTCCCGAATTATCACATGAAGGTCAGGGTGTTCAAAAGCATGCAAAAGTGCAGCCACTGAGCACTCACTTAGCGCCAAAGGAGCGATCAATTCCAAAAGGGGAGAATATTTCTCATGGTGACGTTGTCAATGATGTAATAACAAGGGAGGCATGCATACCTATCTGTAACGTGTGGAAACATGGATGTCATGTTCAGGGAACAGTATGGGGGCCCTGGGAGTCCAATTGGAGACCGAATTTTCATGAAAGGTTGGTTGCTGCAGGTTAGAAATCCGCTATCCGTCCATGAAATTTGTTGTGAGTTGATTCGCTTACAGTGTATACGTTCATGACTGCAGCTGAAACTTGTGTACCATCTCAAGTAGCAATGGAATTAGGAACTATGCGCATTTAGAGATGCAATATAAATGCGAGAAATGATTATCATTACAATATGGTTGTTTTAATTGATATGTGATTGATAAGAAGTTTTTAATGAAATATTGGAATTGTGAAATGAAAGTATTTGAAATCACTATTACGTGGAAAAACGAAGGAACTGTAATAGCTATTGTTTTAAATTGTTTTTTTGGCAGCTGAACAACATGGCATTCTGACAATATTAGTGGTTGTTCAGTGAGTCAGAAACTTTTGATAATGAGAATAGTTGGTCAAAAATTCATGCTTTGAATGATCCCTTAATTTGTGTGAAGTTTTGTCAATGAGCAAATTGTCGACTGTGACGATATGACACATAAAGCGGGGAAGTTACCATAATATGCCTGCTAAAGCGGGGAAGCTTATTTTTGTTAGTAGTGAATTCTAACATTCCGTGACTTCACTTTGTTTTAGTTGTTGCATTTCCTGATATGTGTTATATTGAGTAATTGAGAAATTATACTTTTAGAAAATAGATTATTATCATACGGGTCGTATGATATAATCGCGGGGAAGTTGTCGTGTTGTTGTATGTACAATTTGCATATGTATTAAGAGACTTGTCTATGTTGTGCCTCGATATAAATCTTAATTACTACAGACATTAATGTATGGTTTTATGTACGACGTAGAACATGTTCTGTTACAGCATGTTTGGCGTGCTTTTATACATTATTTTCTCGGATACTCTGTGCATAACTGACAATGTGGGACGGCTGAGTTTTACATTGAAACGGAACTGAAGAAAACTGTAACATTGATGTGTTATTCTCTTTGTCCGGAATGTATCAAATATGAGTTTGTATGATTTACTGTAAATTTGGAAGGTTCAAAGAGTTTCAGCTTTTGGCAGATTTCATGTATAAAGTTCAATCTTGCAGTATTTCGACGTTTGTATATTTGACTTCAAAAGCGGGGAACACATATTTTTCTGGAATATATTATTTTGTAATCATTCACTGTTCTGCTCTATATAGAATTGCTCTAATGACTTGACATTAAGAGCGGGGAATTTTTTTGTTATGTATTATTATGTATGATATGAAAATGATATGACGTGATCGAGATTATATAACACATGGGTTGTGTTATATAATCGCGGGGAAGTTTGTGGTAAACGGGACAATGCGCTATTATTGCGTCAGTGCGCTAGGGCGCGTTGTGACCATGCCAATGACGCAGCTTGTGTGCGGTTGGCATCGTTGGCATGGACACAACGCAACTTTTATTTTTATGAGAATACACAAAGACACAGAGACGCAGATTCAATTCATTTTTATATCTACTTCAGAGACATTTGGACGTACTTTTTGTGCCAGCGTCTCGGTACATATTTTGTATATTCGTTACAAGCACTACGTACACGATAGCTGCGGGAACCCGGAGTTTAACGTAATCATTATATCGACAGACTGGTGAGTAAAACCCTTTCGATATAATATTATTATGATTCTTCTACTTCTCCTCCTTCTACTTTTTCTTCTTCTATTACTACTTCTTTATTAAGTCAAACTGGAATTGCTGTTAAACGTGAATTATTGTATGAAATCAAAATATTGAGTTAATGATATATGAAATTTATATTGATTGCAAAGTGAGAGACTGGTTGAAATCATTTCATTTGTGAAATAGTCACTGTTATAAATAATTGTAAAGTGTGACAATTATTTATGTTTGTTTACCCTTTATAGGGGCTGTTTTGTTTCCCTAATAAAATCTATGCAACGTCAACTGGAGACTATCACTCAGCGTCATCATTAATCCCGGCTTACAACAATACATGTCTAGGTAAATTTAGTATTACAATTATTAGCGGGTATAGAGCTCTAGTAATGGTATTAATCCAGGAGATTATTCCATTCAGTGAGTCGCCTTGTGAGAAAACATTTGACCAATTTGGAGTTTTGCATACCTGGTACTGTACAAGTCAAGTGGTTTCTTTCGCGATGGTTTTATTTTCGCGCTTTTCGCGTTTTGAGGTTGAACCGCGAATTTAACATCAAGCAAAAATGTTTTGAAAAGTCGTGCGAAATTGACCACGCAAGGAAATGTTTTGAACTTGCCGCTTGTTACAACGCTGTTGCGCACACGCGAAAATTCCGCGCATTGCAGGTATATTATGGTCAACACACACACAGATTTTGCTGACCGCGAATTCAAATACACGCGAAAAAGTCGGCACCAATGGAAACCGCGAAAGTATCTGTAAGCGAAAGAAACCACTTTTACAGTATGTTCTTCGTAATTTTGTAGTAAGTTGTACTTGTGCCTTCTACTAGTTCTGTTGTCTGTTCTCAAGTTGAAAAACTTGCTTAGTCGAATGTTTTTACAGTATTTGGAGTACAACACAAGTATCACTGTGGACCTGGGAATAACTCAGTCGGGATGTATGAAGGGCAGAGAATAGTTGGTTATCATCAAAGTAGTAAGCAACGTGTTGCGCATTCTGCATAGAATTTGAAGTTCTAGAGTCAGTTAAAAGTGCTAGCATGTTTGTCATATTTGACTGAAAGATCAGTCTGTATTGTTGGGGATATACAAGTAATTCCACGGATACTACATCTGGCTCCACGGAATTCCCTCCACTACCAGCTCCTAACAAGTTAGTGTTTTAGACCGGGAAAAAAAACATGTTTTAAAACTCCTCCAGACAGACAGATTTTTCTGTCTATTTCTCTTCTGTTTAGAGCAACAACTTGTTTGAAGTTGGTCATATGAATAGACCCTGCCAGCTTCCCTTGCCTAGGTCTATGACAACATTGTAATTTGTATGCCCCAAGAATCCATGATAGGTTGTTTAACTATTCTTTGCTGGGTTATACAACCAATATTCTAACCAAAATGTGATACACAGTAGCTTAGCACATCTTCTTCAGTGTATTAAACTTTATGTAGGCCTGTCGAATTGTATGGAACAGGATTCAAGTTAAGTGTCACGTTCAGACTGCTGGATTGTTTGAGCTTTTCATATAATGAGAAAATTGTAGTGAGGTTGTATGGGTGGGTACCGGGTGAGTATACAGTACATGTACATGTATGTGAGATTTCTTAAGATACAGAGTAACTCCTTATGTAATGCAGTCAGACTTAGAATTTTTATTAGGTGATCCGAGTATCCTCTCGGATCACCTTCTGTATCTGTACGGATTCTTTGTTCTTCTTCTTCTTCTTCTTCTTCTTCTTCTTTCTTTATTTCTGGACAAAAGTTGTGTATCTTCTTACTCAGAAAGTTTTCAGAGTATCAATTTCAAACTCATACCATATATGTATCATGTCCCAAAGACAACAAATCTAATGTATCATAGTGATCAGTCGACCGTGACGTCACTATGACGTCATTATGAAAACACATTCTCAATCATAACTCATTAATGGAATAGAATTTTTCAATGAAATTTACGTCACATGTATTTCAAGTTATGCGCATTCTATTCATATTCTCAAAATTCATATTTTCTCTTAAAACGTGCACGTACGCGCGCGTTGAAATATTTGTATGCTCAAATCGAGCTCAAATTTTTTTTGGACACGTTTCAGACCATTTGGAGCATTTTTTGAAAAATTGAAAAAATTGGACGGACGCGTATGCGCGCGCACATATACGCACGCACAGCTCATATGCAATAGAAATTTCCCATTTTTTCACACTTATTGGATGCCTGAAATGTCAAGGAATATTTCTACCAAGTTTCAAGTCAATCTGACTCAATATGACGTCATACGGACCCGTCAATGTTGAAATTCCGCGCGCGCGTCAATGGCGATATACAGTTCAACAATGCCAAAAAACCGCCAATTTTGAATCCCATTTTACTCGTCAGGATGGACGGTGATCCCCCATTTTCTTTACATATTCTGCAAGCTGATGAGTTGCACATGTCAATTCATGGGTTGGCGATGGTGGAAAAATGATTAAAAGATATCAAATTTCTTAATACAATTAAAAAAGTAAATTTTCAAAATGACGTCATCAAATTTCAAGTTTACTCGAGCGTATCTCACTTATCCTTTGCCAATTTTCACCCAGATTTCAGTATGTTGTAGCTTATTAAGTACTCTTTCATAAATATAATAACAACATTTTGATTGGATGACGGTATCACCTCGTAAAAATGGATTGAAAGTAATCTTGTCAAATTTGACCAGTTTACGTGTTATCTCTATGGGAGTGCAGTTTTTCTGGAAATGAAAATTGACATGACTGTCTTTTTCGAGCACTAGCTCACTTATGCTTCGGTGAATTTCTCCCAGATTTTGATATGTTGTAGCTGAGACTTTGCGCTATCGTAAGTGTGCCCTTCGTTTTTTCATATGGTGTCGGGATCATGTCCAAAAACTTGGTTGAAATTAAAGCTTATCTTCGATGTATTGAGATATTCCTTTCTTTTTGCAACTTTCTTTACAATAACTCAAGAAAAACAAGCTCTATCAGCCCAATATTTTGCACATGTTTAGTTCATGTCACGTACATTATTTCATAAAATAACAACTACTTGATCAGACGTCATCTTGTGTATGTAAATTAGGGTCAAAGGTCATAAATGTATCATCTTGTATCTTGGTGAATACATGTCCTATCTTTTCCATATTTTGCACACGTAACGACCATGTTACAAGGATCATTTCACAAAATAACCACTTTTTGCTCAGATGCCATCTTGGCTGTGCAAAGTGGGGTCAAAGGTCATATGTACTTCTTTCTTTATCTTCGTTATGACGTGTTATCTCTATGGGAGGGAATTTTTGTAGATGTGAAAATTGACATGATTGTCTTTATCGAGCACTAGCTCACTTATGCTTCGGTGAATTTCTCCCAGATTTTAATATGTTGTAGCTGAGACTTTGGGCTATCGGAAGTGTGCCCTCCATTTTTCATACGATGTCGGGATCACGTCCAAAAACTTGGTTGAAATTAAAGCTGATCTTCGATGTATTGAGATATTTTTTTCTTTCTGCAACTTTCTTTACAATAACTCAAGAAAAACAGGACTTATCACCCCCATATTTTGCACATGTTTAGTTCATGTCACGTACATTATTTCATACAATTACAACTACTTGATCAGACGTCATCTTGGGTATGTAAATTAGGGTCAAAGGTCATAAATGTATCATTCTGTATCTTGGTGAATACATGTCCTATCTTTCCCATATTTTGCACACGTAAAGACCATGTTACAAGGATCATTTCACAAAATAACCACTTTTTGCTCAGATGCCATCTTGTCTGTGCAAAGTGGGGTCAAAGGTCAAATATACTTCATTCTGTATCTTCGTTAGTGTATACGGAATTGTGTACCATAGATGGCAGGTCTGACTCCCTTTTCTAAATGAGAATCCAAACATCACACGGCCAATGTCCACTAAACACAGATGAAACCGGTATGGTCATGCCTATTGGGATCAGGAGACTCAAATCGTTGATTTACGAACAGATCGGATCACCTAATTTGTCAGTCTTGACAAATTCCGAGTCTAGTTAACTTTGGTAATTTACCAGATTTGGTAAATTTGGTAACTTTGGTAATTTGTCAGAGTAAAATGTAGTATGTTTTTGTCTTCAGTAAGGGATATTATTTTGTTTTGCTTTCTTTCCTGTTGAAATTTGAATAATAAAGTATACGTTCTCTGTCACAATATGATCTCCGTAGATATGGCCTCAGTGTTCAAATACTCGAGCAAAGACTTTGTGTCTCACATCCCTCCTGAAGCAGAGAGTAGAGAAGAGCGGAGTACAGTGAGTATGCTTTCCTGTCATGCCAGTATAATGCTTAAGGACTGTTCCTCTCAGTCTATGGTTATCAAGCCAGGAAAATGGTAATGATTTTTTAAAATGCATGCATTTTGCTGCCACTCCAGTAAGGAAAAGATAAAGATAGATAAATGAATCGAATATATTCATTTACCCAGGTTTGAAAACAAAAGTATGTAATGCTGTAATGTCAAGCCTCGTGGAATAAGTCCCTGAAGTTGGTACTGGATACATATTAAAATACTAAGAAATCTGTGTGTGTGGTGGCATCCTTATGGCAGCAATGCCTAATGAAATGAGATACATGTATGTGACCAATCTATGCCAATATGATTTCCCCAGTGAGAATTTTTCCCATAGTCATTGATGTGTATTTAGACACCAGATAGGTCAGTTTTTAAACCACCATATGTATTCATGCTCAATACACATCTGTGCATCCTGGTGCAGAAGTGATACATTTATCATGTTTTGAAAGTTTTCTTGTACTTCTGTATGATTTCTCTGCCTGTTGAAGTGTATTTGAAAATCAGTCATTTATTTGAGACTCTGATGCCTTTTAAAGATGATAATTGTTACTTTTTCAGCATTACAGAGGGTCTTAGATGATCATGGTGCATAATGGCCAAGTATTGTGTGCTTCTCTCTGTGTATTTTAGTGTTCCATTTATGGTCATACAATTGTACATGTAGTTGTTCTTTGAAACAAGAGTTCTCTGAGAAAATGTGAACATTGTAGCCATACATTTTTATGGCAAATAGAGTAATTACAGGAATTTGCCTTGCATGTTTGATCTGAATTCATTTTCTTCATGTTCTTTAGTTTGACAAAGAATTACTGTCGAGATGGGATGAAGCAGCAGAGAAAGGTTTCTTCCGGTATCTCCTTGGCAACCTCCCAACAAGGGTCATTGAAGGGTCACATGGTTTTGTTGCTCAGGTGAGTCCTTTAGGTTGTCATTAATTTAAACTGAAAACATAAAATACCAAGCACATTTTTTGGATTACAAATCTACTGGTTTTGCATTGATGAACAGACTTCCTTTTTGCAGACTCACAGACTATTTGTCATCTTCAGTTATTTATGATTTACATTTAAAACATTGATTACCTCCATTTACTGTAAAACAAGAAATATCGTGGCATGAAACTTTTGTGAATTGCAGCGGGCAGCTTTTTTGCGGCATGAAACTTTTGTGAATTGCCAATCATGATGGTGTACAGCATTCTGTGCATTGAGTACACAAAAAAATTTAATGAGCATTTTACTTTCGTGACTCTTGACTCCTTGCATAATTTTTGAAAGTTTCATGCAGGCAAAATTTTCAGTTTTACAGTAAATTTGCTCATGGATAAAAGTAGCCCATGGACTGGTGACGGCAAGTGAATATATGAGTTGTTGAAGTTAGAGAAAATACTGGATATATTTCTGTTCCCACTCTTCAACTGGGAGATGACTGTTAATTTCATGTGGGTTTGCTTCTGTGACTGGTGTGAAAAGTGACCCAAAATTGTGAAGTGATGCTATGTGTTTTATCCCACTCACACAAAATACTTACATACCAATATACATTGAATGGCTGTCTGGATATACTGATTGTGAAGTACAAAAACTAACTGTAATCTCAGCCATATGCCATTAATCAGGCAGGATTAGACCTGTAGTTTCAAATTATGCACATATTGATACAGAAATATGGAAAGATTCTTGTGTGCAATGACTACAGAGAGCAGTGAAGGAGGCATCAGTGTGCAGGCAATGTATTGTGGTTTAGAATTACCGAAATATTCCAATTCTCTGCAGTGCCACATGTACCATCCAGTGCCTACACTGTATCCCCTTTTCCTATCCAACTGCTTCAGTGAGCCTGTCGATTCACCAAACTCCTGAACACCCATAAAGTTATTGTGCCTGCCTTTTTAATCATTCAGCTTGGACCAGCTTTTGTCTGAAGCACCAATGGGTCATTTTATTCTTATGTAAAAGCAAGTTGTGGTATGTGGATTTTTATGCCTCCATTTTGTTGTTGTTGTTGTTTTGTGTGTAGCACCATCCTTTGTATACAGTATATGCTGAAAAGCCTGGCATGTTTGTTGCTGGGTTTTACCAGCACGATTGTTTGACCTTGTCCATGAAATAATCTCAGTCAGAAAAATGTGTTAAGGTTTATATTCTTAAATGCACAATAAGCTATATATTTACATGAACAAACGGAGATCCAGAAGATAGGAGGATGTGAAGCTGATTTATAGCTGAGCACATCTGTCAAGTCGACCATAATGACTATTTCCAACTAAACTAGCATTTTGAACTCATATCAGACAAAGCATCTATCTTATTCCCTATTTCTATTGTAAATCAAATTCATCAAAGAATGCTTCTAATATCAGAATGGAACTACCTTCGACTGAATGATTCGCATATCAGAAGTGACATGTGCATTAGAAGTATTCCTTTGAATTTTCTGAAGTATATTTAGTGTTCTCACTTAAACAAAAAGTGAGGCTTGCTTTTGCTCAAAATGCCATCCCAGTTTGTAGACTAATGAATGCATGAACAAATGAAAGAACAGATTGTGGAAATTTTGAGGACTTGGTGAGAGGGCTATGACTTTCAAGATAGCTTTTACACCTGTATGACTATGAGGAAAATTTGAAGATTTGTTGTGTTTCATTTCCAGTTAAACGTCAAACGGGCCACTGATCGCCGAGTACCACAAGAAATCAAGAGTACCAAACAACCGTTCAAACCACAAGAATTCAACTTCAACAAGGTCAAACCACATGAAGTAAGTTGAAAAAAGGAAAACTCTCTTTTGTAATACTCACTATCCTGTACCTTTTTATGTTTTCTTTCTTTCCATCTCAGTTAAATTCATTTAAACAGTTTTTGTATATGTTCACATGGTGTAAATGATAAAATGAATTCACTTCTGTTTTGATTGTTTGTTGAGTGACATTTGAATCTCAGATATATATATAATAACATTAGTTTTTTTTTTCACAGATATGGCATCATGGCAAGAGGATGTGCTGCAACAAAATACAAGCACTGCAAGCTTCTGAATTTAAAATTTGAAATGCAAGCACTGCTGTTACTGTTTGCTTATTGTAGAGGTTTTGTGTGTTTGCAGGGATGATTGTACATGAATCATATTTTCTTGATAGGTCAAAGAAGTCCGGGATGCATCTGTGGGTACTATACAAGTGTGTTAAGGTAAAATGTCTTAACTCTCGTATAATGTTTGATGCACAGATTCTGATGGAATTGAGTCATGAAGGCAGTGATCCAACCTCTCTGCAAAATGGAATCTCCCACGAAGCCAATGGAACTCATACGGAAGGGGGCCATTGCACTAACAATGATAGGGTAGAGAAGGTCCAGGTTATCATCAACATCAGTCCCCTTGAGTATGGTAATGTGCTTCTCGTCCCAAGACCGGAATTATGTCAACCACAGGTGATGAATGTTCCTGGAGGAGATAATGTATTAATGGAGAAGGGGGAAGGGGTTTGTGTCATGAGAAATGATGATCTGGTTAAATGCTGCTTTTTAACACATCTTTATTGCATGTGGTTACAGTATATTGTTCCACATACATATATTCCCACATAGTTTCTTTTAATTGGCCACCAGAATGTATGTTGCATTCTCCTTCTTTTTGTCTGATGAGAAAATATATGGATAACAATCAAACTCTTTAATGAGTGCCAAATGAATGGAGGGAGGGGTGTATTGCAGTCAGGGAGGTAATGGAGAATATTGTCCTACCTTACGTATGTTGCATTACCAATTAGTGTCTTTATTACGTAGTGTGCTGTATGTGCAGGCTGTGAAACTGAAAGATACATACAATACGTACATACATGTACATACTCATGGGCAGTTGTCAAAGGTAATCAGTGATAGAATAGTGAGGTGCAATTTAAGATCAGTATTATAAACTATGTGAAGGAGAAATCAGAGGTGTATAATTGTGCTTTTATATGTGTTAACATTCAGGAACTGTTTTGTTTTTATTTTCTGTCTGACATGATGGCTGGATAGCCCATGTTCAGCTGCACAAGCAGTTATGAGCCTTACCTTGGCATCATGTGATGTACAATCTATTACTAATCAGCAGTTGGTATAATGCATATGTATGACTGTATTTTCACTTTTTCTTGTAGATTGCTACACTTGAGATGATTCAAATTGGTGTGGAAACATTGCTGCTGAGTTCAAGCAGGTTTGTAAGATTGCATGTATTTATTTTTTCTTTGACTTGTAATGGCCAAACCAATGAATGCTTGCTTTATGTGTCATTGTACTGAAAAAAAAAAAAAAAAAAATTTGGTTGGGCCTTAAATCTAATGGACAATGTAACAGTGTTTGCTCTATCTGCAGCAATAGTGCAGGATTGTCAATGTGAATAACGGCTGATACGGTTCAGCTCTTTGCTTTGATACAATATTAAAGATTGAAAATAGAGATGTGCCAGTATTTTTAGCTCACCTGAGCCAAAGGCTCAAGTGAGCTATTGCGATCGCCCTTCGTCCGGCGTGCGTTGTGCGTCGTGCGTCGTCCGTCGTGCGTAAACTTTTTACATTTTCATCTTCTTCTTGAAAACCCCTTGACCGATTTTCATCAAACTTGGCAGGTAGCATCCCTAGGGGGTTAGGAATTCAATTTGTTAAAATGGGCACCATGCCCCACCCAGGGGGGCCCAAACCCCCCAAAATTAAGGAATCTGTAAAAATCTTCTTCTCTAGAACCAGAAGTGATAGAGCTAAGTTAATACTATGAGTTAGTACATTGATGACTGTAGTTTCAAGTTTGTTCATGGCAGAATCAGGGGTGCCCCCCTTGGGACCCAGGGGAGGGGGGTGGGGAGGGGTCCTAATGGGGCCTAAATTGTACATTTTCATCTTCTTCTTGAGAACCCCATGACCAATTTTCACCAAACTTGGCAGGTAGCATCTCTAGGGGGTTAGGATCTCAATTTGTTAAAATGGGCACCATGCCCCACCCAGGGGGCCCAAACCCCACAAAATGAAGGAATCTTTAAAAATCTTCTCTAGAATCAGAAGTTATAGAGCTAACATAATACTATGAGTGAGTACATTAATGACTGTAGTTTGTTCATAGCAGATGCAGGGGTGCCCCTCTTGGGGGCGGGGGGGGGGGGGGGGGGGGGGGGTTGGGAAGGTCCAAATGGGGGCCTGAATTGTACATTTTCATCTTCTTCCTGAAAACCTCATGATGGATTTTCGTCAAACTTGGCAGGTAGCATCTCTAGGGGGTCAGGATCTCAATTTATCAAAATGGGCACCATGCCCCACCCAGAGGGCCCCAGGGGGCCCCAATTCCCCCAAATTAAGGAATCTTAAAAAAAATTTGGGCCCTTATTGTACATTTTCATCTTCTACTTGAGAATGCCTGGTCAAATTTTAGTAGAGCTGTGAATAATTTAGATTAGTGACTGTGTGAAAGGTGAACTTGTGATACTCAGGTGAGCGCTAGACCCGCGGGTCTCTTGTATATCATAAATTCCAATAGGTGGGTCTGTAGTTATCAGGGAGCTTTGTTGAACCCTTTGTTCAGAGTCTGAAATGAACCCGCGTTTATGGTATTGGCATCATGATCAATGATGTCGGTGTTCACATGTCTTTGTTCATGAATCAGATCTTACCGGATCGGCTACAACAGTCTCTGTGCCTTTGCATCAGTCAACCACCTGCACATGCATGCCTACTATGTTGATCATCGACTTCCCATTGAATACATGGTGAGAGTATAGGGAGGCAGACTCCGCTTTTCGCAAACATTTGTGTTGTTGCTGATTAAATTTTTTTTGGAGGGGGGAATTATACTGTCATGTCAAAAAGAATAAACAAGTAGCCACAAACAGACTGAAACACACACACACACACACTCCAGTGGATCAACAATTTATGCATTGACATACAAAGAATAAAGCTATGGTGGATGCTATCTGCCATTATTGCATACACTTCTTCTTTTTCTTCCTCTTATTGTATGACATATGCATGGTTAGAGTGATCAGGCTGGGGTATCATCTGTTCTGTCTTTCGTTTCCTTGAGGCCACCTGGACAGCATCTGAAGGGGGCAGTCTTGCACAACATGCAGCACAATCTGGTCAGGAAAACCACAGTCACAGGCTTGGCTGTTGTTTTAACTTCTGCCTATGGCAGTGGTGGGCTGTCGTGGCATGGGTTGTGTGGATCCTATTAAGGGACATTCACAGCTTCCATGGAAGGTCAAAGCCAGTTGGTTTTGATGTGGGGTCCTTGATGAGGTCTTGCTTAGGAAATTCAGACCCTTCTCATAATCTTGGTCTTTCTTTGCATACCGTACTGTACTGGTAATTTCTCTACAATATCAATCCATCTGTATTCAGTGGGAAAAACAAAAAAGATAAAAGTGCTTTAGAAAGTAGAGACTGAGACAATACTGGAATATCAAAAAACAACCAATTGTTTATGGAATGATGGTGGTAGAATAGAAAACTTTACACATAATTGTGTAGTTGTTGATTTCAATGTATGAGCTGAAAATTTTTGTTTCACTCTTGAGTATGGAAAAAAAAAATCACTCCTGTTTAGGTGCAAACAAGGACATCCTATAGTACATTGATCACTGTCAGTTGGGGTGAGAATGTGAATTAAAGTGAGATTAACTACTTTGGGAAAGTGCTGATGAATGTAATCACCCATCCCTTTGCAAATTAATCAGTGTCATTTCTGCTTATAACCTATGCTTTGAAAGTTACGCATCAAAGCTCTTTACAATGTGAAATGAAGCCAACCCCACGGTCTCATTCATCGACTGAAGCGCATGGCTCACATTGGTTTCCCGTGAGACTAATGGCAGCATATTATATACGTGTCCTGATTTTGATCTCAGTCTTGTTTTGAGAGGATGGTTCCTGGTTGTATTGCTGATGCGTAAGACATAGTGTGGACCATGTTTCCATAAACTATCACAGTGCAGTAATGAATTGTCTAAAGAGGAGCTCTTTATCTCAAGTCCCTACACAGGCTCTTCCACACATAGTTGACTTGCAAGTGACAAGCATGTCAGCAGTATGACAGTAACAACTGTCAAATGAATACTTCAAATGTCATCACGTAGCTATAAGAGAAAGAGAGATTTGTTTGTTTGTGTTTTGTTTGTTTTTCTGTGCATGCCTATAACAAAAACTATCGCACATATTGATGACCATGAAATTTATGTTGTAATAGGAAAGTGGTTTTCACAAGAATGATCAAGAAAACTAAAGCTGTGCAGTGTCTTTGTCTTTGTTTTACCAGCATACCAGGGAAGTGATTGCCAACAGATTTCATGAGACTGTCGACTGGCCAGCTCAAAGCTTCATGTTGGGATTGACAAAGAAGAATTATAAATCTGTCATCAGGTTTGTGCTTTTATGGCAGAAGTTACATGTATACATTCATGGACTGTCACTTTAATGGCATGTTACCTTAAAGAGTAGAGTATTTACAAAAAAAATATTAAGAGTTATATTTGTGAAATCCCAAAAATTCACGTCAAGTATGAGGCAGTAACTTGCCCTGCTAATATTATCCGTTGCTCTCCATCGTTCTTTGGTCACCTCAGAGTAACAGCTTTGATCATGTGCCTGTTACTTGACACTTTAAACACCCCCCAATTCTTTGTGATCAGGAATGCAGCCCAGTTTTCCTTCACGTTTAGTGAAGAGGTTCACATTTTTTGCTCGTAGGGCATTGTTGGAGGAATATATATATATTTGTTTTTGCTATGTATTAGTTTATTTATTTTCATCCGTATGTTTCAATACATCATGCAAAGGCTCAACAAGGCATGAGTCAAAGGATATCTGCAAGTGCATTGATGATACCGAGTAATGTTATCACGTTAGTTCAGTTTTAAGCCTTGTGCATGTAATGGAGATTAATAAGTACCTCCGTATAGTCCCATGTTGTGACAAAATCCCTTGCCTGCTATCCTGGTGCAACTAAACCCACTTCTTGGACTAGTAATGAATAAGCACTTGTCAAGTAGGACTATGGGTGCCTTTAATAGTCTATTTGGGACTAGTGCTGAAAGTCACAGACATGTCTTTTGTAATGCCCAATAGGAACTACATGAATTACTGTAAAACATAATACATTCGCGGCATGAATTTTTCGTGAATTGGAGCAGACGGCCTTTTTTGCGGCATGAAATTTTCGGGAACTGCCACTGGCGTTCAATGCCTATACTGTAAAATGAGAAATGTGCATATTAATTTCGCGAATTTCGCAAGCACCAAGATTCGCAAAAATGAAATGCACGCGAAAGAACTTGTCTACACTGTATGTAAATTGAACGCCAGTGGCAATTCACAAAAATTTTATGCCACAAAAAAGGCCGTCGCCTCCAATTCACCAAAATTTCATACCGCGAATATATCATGTTTTACAGTAGTGTAGACAAGAACTTTTGCGTGCATTTTAATTTCGCGAATCTTGCATCCCTCGTTTTACAGTATATCTCTCCCTTTTCTTGACAGGGACCTGTTCGCCATGGTGAAGCTGCTCCAAGACAAAGACATTGCTCACAATATGTTCTTCAGCAGAGGACTCACCCTTGGCCCAAACCCAGAAGAGGATGGTCAGACCGTTCGACTCTTACTCTGGCCACGGCTGTCCAGTTATGGTATGATACATCTTTAATATCCTGCCTCCAAATAAAGAAAGCATCAGCCACCATGTCATTATTTGTTACGCTGTAAAGTTGCCCATACCAAACCAGTGCAAACCACTGATGGGAATCATGAAGGAAAAGGAAGACTAAAAACAAAACAACTGAGTATGACAATATTTTGTAGTTTTGTTTTGAGTACTTTTTTCTTTAATGCCCAGAGTAGAAGCCAGTCAGTTTATTTCATTCTGCTATCGCCAGAACTGTAATTATCACCAGAAATGTGATTATCAGTGTGGCGTATGTGTGGCAGTACTCTCCTTCAAAATAGCTTTATCTCTCTTATCCAGTGGAGTCTCAACATTGACCTTGCACCACCCCCCCCCCCCCCCCCCCCCGTTTAGTCATTGTTGTTATGCTTTGTTTGACTTAGACAACTGGTTAGATTGGTGCCACACGGCAACCATGGGACAGTTCTGTAGACAAACACCAGGAATATTTCAGTCAAGTGCACAGTAAACCTCAATTTCAAAACCAAATCAACAACAAAGTAGTTTGTGCAGATATGGTCACAACACAATGTACAGATCGAATGAGAATGATATGTGGACAGTCCAAGCAAGGAAAGGATTATAATGACGCTAAATGAAACAGACTGACTTCAAGTACAACTGAATGTTTGTAGACATTGTAGGAGTAAGAGGAGTATCTGAAATTCCGTCAGTTTCCGTCACAATGATCAATTTTGGTCATTCAGACTGTGATTATGAGATGTGTTTACATGACAACAATAGATGTTACAAGTGATGTCACAGCCCTCTTTTTCTCTACACAGGTGTGAAAGCCAGTGATGCATTCAATGGAGCTTGCTGTGAGCTAGGGGGTCATCTACCGGTCAAAAGTAAGTAGCCAAGAACTCACTCCCATGCTTTTGTTGCTCTCTGTAGAGCTTCCAACTAGTGTACTTCTACAATATTTTGTATGTTTTTTCTTCATCAGAATTTTTAGATTTTTTAATAAAATTATTGAATTGTATGTTTTTTACTGATATGATTTAGTGTTTTTTGTAAGTATTTTCAGTTGCCCTCATATACAAGTAAAATCCAATATGTAAAGACTTCCCAAGGTCTGTTCCAAATAACCAAGTAATGACACTCCAGCATATCTGTTTCTGACAGAATGTTTGTCATTGTCAGTCTTGTAGTGCCCTTTCCATTTGTTGGTCTCCTTGTGCTGCCATTCAGCTACTGTATACGCCATATATTCTGCGAGTCTAAATTTTCGCAACGCGAGTGGTTAAATTCGCGATCGTGGAGTCCTGCAACGAGCAGAGAAACGCACATGCGCACGTCACATTCACATCGGGATCATAGTCAATATTTTTGCGTGTCTTTAATTTCGCGAACAGCACCTGATTCGCGAAATTCGCGAAAATAAAAACCTTGCGAAATATTCGGCGTATACAGTATCAAGCTGATCCACCACATGTGTATTTTTTCTCCTGCACGTAAAAGTGATTTGATTTCATCACAACAGTTTGCTACATTGAAAAATGGAGGTTAGAAATGCATCAGGCCAGATTAACGCATATTTGTATTGTGTTTTCATGCTATTAGGGGAAGAAAGATTCAACAACCTGACCGAGAAGGAGTGCTGTGAGCTGCTCCAGAGTGATTCCCTGCCGGCAGAGGAGTACGAGAGGCTGAAAGCCGATATGAAGAATCTACTGCAGCAGTGACGACATCTTGGATGCTCTCTCTATATCTTCTCCAATGGTGTCCCGCATTGAGGAGTGTATACTAGCTCTTTGCTGAATCTCATATATCAGGGTCAGTGTCTTTGCAGAGTGCAGAGGCTTTCTAAGAATATATCTATACACTGTCCTATTGTCATGTACATCTTCTCTAAATATATAAATCATATGATGCTGAAATGACACATATATATGTGACTTCCCAACTCAAAACCTAGAAAAAGTAGGCCAAAATGAGTTTCCTCGTTTCTACATAGTTTAAAAGAGTAAGCTGTAAGCTTTGAAATGGTAATATAACTTGTTAAAATTGGACCATCCTAACCCATTCAAAAAGTAATTGAAATAGGAGAGGGGCAGGACGTGCAGTTTCATAGAAAAGAAAGAAAAGCAGATTCAAAGATTAGGGTCACTCATGCATGCTGTGCAGAAGTATCAATATCCCAATGAAACAGTGCCTGTCCCCAAAAACATGGTCCAGAAATGTAAACTTTTGAGGCAGTCAACCCACATGACACACAGTAGGACCTCAATTTTCTGGATTCTCTGTAATCTAGAAGTCGACTGGCTAATATTTTTTTTTTAATGTTTTCATTTATTTTCAGTACCAAGTCTCACTCAAAACAAACACTAATTCTACCATTTTTGTGCGAATGCATGACGGGACATATTCCAATCATTGCAACGGACTGTATCTGTTAAGTCAGTTCATTACGCAATGTCAATGACTAATGCTTACCGTACTTGTCACTGGAACTGTGTGCACAGCAGTTGTTACAGTACAATGCAGCAGTAGTATTCAGTCACAATATTGATCTCGTTGGTCAATATCAATCAAACAATCAATACATAAAAAGATTTTTTTTTTCTTGTGTTTCATTTTATTTCTCTGTCAATTTCTTAAGTATAAAGCATGACAGCGCCATACAGAAATCATAGTATTAGTAAATTGGTTTTAACATGTGTATAGCCCTAGCATGATATGCTAGGAAGTGCTGTATTTGAGCATATCTCTCTTATCCAGACAAATCCATTATTCGCATGCCCGTCGGTCTCGATGTGGGAAGATAATTGAGGTCCTACTGTATTTTGTCCATTACCGAGAATTCTAATCCGTGATCTTTCATAGGTTTTGAGCTGGGCAGTCGCATATACAAGATAGGCTTGATCAACACACAAGATGTGTTACTATTTTGTGGCAAAATATGCAGCTTTTGGCAATATCACTCTGAAGTAGGTACAGTGGGATTAAGCATACTTGCCTTTGTCATTTGTTTTTTAATTGTCAGATTGAATCAACATTGCAATCTTGTCAATTTCATTGTCATGCAGTCTAAATGTATTTATGCTTTCATTTTGTAAATAACCAGATGCATTGATTATATTCATATGGTTGGCATTGCAGTTGAAGTCTAAGATAAAAGTGTCAAATATTCAAAAAGGCTCTAGGTTTTCAGGTTATAATGTAAAGGGTCATGTTTGAAGTGAGGCCAAGACAGAGAAAATGTAGTTAGATGCATTGCATCATTGTGTGATCAGTTGATGGTTTTCCAACTGTTAAGTCAGGAAGCAATACTTCCATATATCTATTGACTTCCTGAGTGAAAGACTTTTCATTTGCTGATGATTGTATTTAAGAATGAAGGTATTCTTCCATCCCAAAAGGCAAAACGGAATTTCTAGACCTATTCTACAAAAGGCAGTCCCTATCACCTAGCATTTATGCAGTTGAGTAAAGGTAGAAGCCTGAGTTATGATGTGAAATATTTAAAATTCTGTTGTCACATGTTAGATCAAAACTTTTGTGAAGATTTTTGATGTTGATGATCAATAACAAATAGCTCATTTTTTTAGCTGAATTTCTTCAAAGCAGATGCAAAAGGGCACTAATGAGAACCATAATTTTATTTGGAGATTAAGATTTAAAAGAAAACCACTTCGGAGAGGTACAACATGATGCAAAGCTATGAAAGAGATGTTCAAAATCCCTGAATAGGTAGTCCATGAGCCAGCTTCAAAGATGGCCTTATTAATGGAGAATTTCTGCCCAGATAGGGACAATCTGAAAAGAAAGAGTAAGATGTTATATGCACAACAGTGAAAATTTTATCAAAATCAGATACGAAATTGTGAAGTTTCACTAATTTTGGTGCAACAGTTCTGGAACAGTTGATGTGAATATGCGTATGAGTGAGCTGATGATGTCTTCACCTCACTATTTTCCATTGATAGTGTACAGAAATTAAAAAAAAAAAAGAGTTTTCTGCTGTAAGATTGTAGAACATAATGTCATTCCCAGCTGAATAACTTCAGAATGATGATCAGTCAGATGTATTCAGATTTTAAACTGGAGCATAAATATGTTTGAACAAAAAAAAAAGAAGAAAAAGAAAAAAGAATGAGGTTCCAAGATTTTGTGTACAAACTGTAGAGCAAATTGTGAGGGGATGACATCAACTCATTTGCATATTTATGAATTGTATACTGACTGTTCGAGAAGTGTTTTGTGAAAATGAATGAAGCTTCACACTGTCATAATTTCTTTAATTCTTATCTGATTTTGATGAAATTTCCACCATTGTGTATATTACAAGATTTTACTCTTTCTTCTCAGACTCACATTTAAAAGGACCAGAATTCCTGATTTTTTTTTTTCACGAGCCTTTTAATGCGGAGTGATGGAAGTCAAAGGTGGAAGACATTCTATATATTTTTTTGTATGCTATTTTGTGTACTGTTTGAAAGTGAAGGTTTGAGGAATACAATCTGTGTGGTATGTGTTATATTATGTGATACATGTTTTACATGTTTTATGTTATGTTCTGAACTGGAGGCCAAAATTATTTTTTAGAGATGGTTTAATCTTGAAACAGAAGTTTTAAACTGTATGGAATGAAAAGGTTTAATTGGCACTTACATTGGCATATATTTCTCTGGAGAGAGAAACACTGAGTTTTCAGAAGAAAGCAGAAAGATTGTTTGTATTTTTTCACAGTGCATTAGTTTAAAGTATATTTAGTCGACTAAAAAGACACAAAGTACTTCAAACTGAGTAAAGATGTATGATTTTGTTATACCCAAATTGTGTCAATTCACATCTGAACTTACGTTTTGCCCACTCTAATGAAAATAATTGCTCAGTTCACATATCCCAATTACACCTGTGATGAACTTTGAACACTTAATAGAAGTGTTATCTTTCTTGTGATGCTGTATTCTGAGTAACATAAGTTTAATAAGAATATTTTATAGTATGCACTAATTATATCATATTTTGTGCCTTTTAATTGAAATTGATATGAGATGATTTTCTATTTATCATATTAAAGGCAAGTTTTATGTGAGTGCCATGAGAGTACTACCAAACAACTCAAAGCAATCGGAATCTGGGGAAAATATGCAATGATTTGTAAAATATGATGACTATGATGTTAGAAATTCTCAATTGGAATCAGGTAATGTAAGGTCAAATATGTGTGTCACTCAGTGAATTTATTTGTAGGAATACTCTCTCATAGTGTTTATGTACATTTGAATTCTCTTAAGCACATAAAACACCATGCGCACATTTTAGGAGTTGGATAACTGGAAGTTATGAGTTTTGAATTGGTTTAGATCATGTGCACTCTTTGCTCCTGAGTATGATTTTGAAAGATAGATAGTAGAATGCACAGCTTATTATAGATTTTGAAAACCACCCCATGTAAACATTTGCTGAGTATGTCTTTGTATTTTGCAATCTCCTGAAGGAAGTTTTGAGATCAGCCATACTTGTGAGGGTAAGGTGTAGGGCAGTATTGTTATATTCAGCAATAAAGTGGTAATCAATGTTCATGTACATCAAAATAAGAGTGTTATTTAGTCTTGAGCAATCAATCTTGCTCATATTGTGCTGTCCTATTTACATTTATCAATATTTCTAGTTGAAATATTTTGTATCTTTTCAAAGTAAAAGCTCAAGAATGGGTAAGGCCTACTGTCAAACTATATAGAATTGCTTCTTTGGAGATGGTCCACAAATTTTATGGTGAAGCATCACTAGTGGAAGTCAGTGTATCAACATTCATGTATTTCAGTGCTAGGAACATGAGGAAGACATTCCTATCCATCTAATATGTTTGTCACACCACACTACCTCTGATTTTGTGCTGTTATGCTCATTCAAAATGTCAGTTGCAAGAAGTTTTGTCATTTTGTCATTTTTTTCCACTTCTTGTAAAGTGGAGGTTTACTCACATTATGATGCTCAATGGTGATTTATCTCCTGCCTTATGTGCTTGATTTCATTGCTGGCTGCATTATGGTCAGTGTGACAGAATCACCGCTGTAGTTGATCATGATGGCTCAAGTGTGATTAGTTACCAAGACTGAAAGAAGCCAATGGAATGGCAGAATACTGGTGTATCATATTGTCACGTATATCAGTCTCATAAATATTAATATCTATTTGGTAGGCCCTAAGTTTCCCATTGTGCTAGGTGCTTGATAAAGACCAGTAACAGCATACAATAACTGACTTCAGCTTGGGGGGGGGGGGGGGGGGAAGAAGACAGCAAGCAAATTGCATGGGATCATTAGAGCTGTTAACATTGAATCTTCCATGATTCTAGCAAGATGTTATCATGAGGTTATTTCTCCCTCCAACTCATGCATACTGCATGTTATTTGCACCCTAATTGATATATGTATTTTTTCTCTCTCTCTTCCTCTTCACTGGAGAACCAAGGTATTAGTATTCCATCTTCCCCCAGCGTCAGATTTTATGTTAAACACTTGTTCTGAAATTAGGCATGTAAGAGATTTCTTCTCTCCCAGGCAGGTGTAATCGAATAACAGTGTAAAGATTATGTACATTTTCTTTCTTGATGTCAGCATAGGCATTTCAAGAGCCCATGGTGCTGAAAGTACAAACAAATTATATAATTTGTAATGTTGTTATTCTGTTGAATGCAAAATAGTTGTTTGAAAGTCTTAATTTAACAGAAAAAAGCCCCACACCTAGAATAATTCAGAGGAACAGGATAAATGCATAGGTCAGTCCAAATAAAGGGTGAAAAGAGAACAGTGCGTATTTTCCTATGATGTTGACAGGATGCGGAAAGTAGGAGTGTCTAATTCAAGGTGCTCACAGTATCCACCAAATATTGTCAAGAGATGGCATTGACATCAGCCTGCCATTATTCAGCTTTTAGCCTGATTGTTGTTTTTATCATCTTTGTTGTGTATGTCTCTGAGAATGATTGTCTTTATCATTGGGTACTATGACCAGTTGAATGTGTTCCTTTGATTTTCAGGAAAACTTCTCCTGCAAGTAGTGAATTAGCACCTTGACTTCAAGATGGTAGTTTGTCTGTTTTATAAGTTGTAGATTTCAGCTGGAACAAGCTAATGTTTTATCTGAGGATGCAGCACTCTGCAACATTCCCCATTCTGCGATGTGAACAACGACAACTTCCTGTGTCGTTATTGTGCTATAACTTTGTATGTGTACAACTGTAATTCTGTTGTCTTAAACAGAAGAAATGGTTGAGCCTTCTGGACAGTTATTAGCTGCAACTTAAAAGGACAAGTTCACTTTCATAAACATAAGGATTGAGAGAATGCAGCAATATTAGTAGAACACATCAGGGAAAGTTTGAGGAAAATGGACAATCGTTGCAAAAGTTATGAATTTTTAAAATTTTTGTGTTGGAACCGCTGGATGACGAGACTACTAAGGCTCGCGATGTCATATGAGTACAACAGTATAAAGAAAATGTGAAGAAAATTCAACATATTTTCACTTTTTTCGCATAATAAAAGAGCACTTGACTTGCCTCTTTCTAAAGGCAATGGGAATAATATTACCCATAACATATGTCAGTAACGAGTCAAGGGAATGTGTACTTTTTTCAAAAGATGAAATTTTGTGAAATTCTCTTTATATTTTCCTTATATTGTTGTACGCATGTGACATCATACACTGCAGTAGTCTTCTCATCCAGCGGTGACTGCACAAGGACTTCAAAAATTCATAACTTTTGAACGGATTGTCCGATTTTCCTCAAACTTTCAGTGATGTGTTCTACTAATATTGCTACATTCTCTCAATCCTTATGTTACTGAAGGTGAACTTGTCCTTTAAAGAAGAATGAAACTTTTTGCACTTCATGTCTGTGCAAGGTGCTGGTAGCATTGGAGGAGGCACTGTTGTCAAGAATCTTCTTGTTTTGCATGTTGCATGCCACAACTTGCCACATGATTTCTGTGCTGCATGCACTCTGTAATGGCAACTGAAATGTGGTTACTGTTGCTGCCAACCATGTGTGTTTGATGTCATAAACCAATGTGTTTTTGTTCAAAATTATTGCCTACATTTCCTACAGGGAGCTGCAGGACGTCTTTGAATGTGGGGGTAAAGGGGCAAGGTTAGTGCTTGTGGTTGGGTCAAGCATCAGTAGTACCTCTCCCTTCTCCTCCTTTTCACTGCAGAAAATTATATTTATAAGAGTGAATCTAACAATGCGCTCTAAATGTCCGATTATGTCCGGCTTATTTGTGCCATATTATCTTAGTTTCAAGAAGTAGACTAACCGTGGGATTTCGGCCAAGATTTCTGTTTGTTTGTTTTATCATTTAAAAGCCAAATGCTATCAACATTTTGCAGTTCCATAGTTTCTGTCATTTTGCTCTATTGTATCTGAATGTTGAGTCAAGATATCTCCGTACAAATCTATGTTTATTGAAAGATTTTTAAGCATATTTTTTATATCAATTCAAAGTGAATGTGTGTGAGAGAAGAATGAGAGAACACCATCTACCTTCCATTACTAGTAACTGATATTCAAACGTGATGTTTTTTAAAATCATGTTGAGTTTAATATGAGTAGCCCTTAGGTTCTTCTCTAAAGACTCCAACTCTCCACTCTCGTGCTTGAGTTTGAATTTCTCTTGCTTTAGCTGTGTGTCTCCTGCTGAAGACATATTTTCTCCTGCTTAGAATTTAGCTTTTTCCCACCCAACATTAGTTATGTCATATAAGCTCAAAATCAAGGCTAAAATAGCCCCCAGAGAAACATCTTGAATCTCAGAGCTTCGTGATGTGTGCTGCTGGCACATACTGTATTGTGCACATGATTGTGCAATCAATAGTCCCTAGTTTGCTAGGGATTTCCTGGCAAGAGAGTCTCTTCTTAAAGAGGTGCTTGGGGTTGAGGTTTTTGCATTGCCAATTGGTGTTTCACAACACAGAGTCAGAATACATGTACCCCGGTATTAATGTTGGTGTCAAGACACATAAAAAAAGGATTACCTTTGCAGTCATCTGCTCACGAAATACGTGTATGTAGTACATGTACTGCTTATATTCTCCTGTGCAAACCAGACAATGATGAATAGAACTGAAATCTATTTATTTGTTCTCAAAGTGTTTGTAATACTTGCACTTCTCAAGAGATCCACATAATTATTTTTCAAAATATCAAGGCTGTTAGACTGCCTTTGGCTGTGACCTCTCTATTATTTTTGGAAGCAGTCACTGTGCGTTCATATTTATAAAATTCTTCCGTCGAGCGGTTTTTATGCAGCTAATTGACAAATTGCCCTACATCGACGTAAATAAGCACCTATCATGGCTACTAGTAAAACACTGATCAATTCTGGGCTTATTTACGTCGATGTAGGGCAATTTGTCAATCAGTTGCATAAAAACCTCTTGACAGAAGAATTTCATGAATTTAAATAATTATGCAGTACCTGCTGCATGCTTTTAGGATTACAACCAACATTTGCTGTTGGGCGGAAGCTCGGTGGTCTAGTGGAGATGATGCCTGTCCGGAGATCAGGAGGTTGTAGGTTCAAAACCTGCTCGAGTACGTATGCCCATGATTTCTTTTATCATGGTTACTACTAAAACACTGATCAATTCAGTGCTTATTTACATCGATGTAGGGCAATTTGTCGATTAATTACTGTAGGTGTTATCATTATTGTTCTTTTACATTCCTGCTGTACTTGATTTTTGCTCCATGAGTAGAGGTGCTCTGTTGCATTATGTGTAAAAAAAAAACAAATGAACTTGCTGAACTTCATTCCTTTTTATATGCTGTAGTAATATTGTTAAACTATGTCTCTCCTGCTTCATGAAAACACACTATACCATGTTTTTCTCCTGCTGATGCCTGTATGGAAAACTTTCATGTATGCTCAAGGGAGAAATAAAAATGGTATTGTACTGTTTAGAACAGTGTATGCAAGATGAGTTTCTGATTTGTAGTTGTTGTGCCAGGTAATTATGAGTTTCATGCCACACAGTGTTTGTCAATTTGGTTCAAGTCATCAATAACAACTATGTGCAAATAGTTCCTTGTTGACTTACTGCTACAAAATGAGATACCTACGTACATTAACAATTACATTTAGAAGTGTGAAACCTGCATTCACTTATGCAGGTTTTGAAAGCCTTTTACCTTTGAACATGCATGCTCCTGCTTCAAATTGCACATGTTTTGTTCAGTCAGACATAACAGCAAATAATTCAACTTTTGTTTCACACTTGGGAGGAGAATAAGCCATGTAACTTCAAATGAGCTTCCCTGCACTTGAAGATCAAAAACATTTTTGTTTGAACAACTAGATATTTTTCAACATGCATTCTAAAATTCTGCCTATTCCAATCAAGGAAAATTCTGACACTTAAAGCCTTCGCCGCCCCATTGTTAACTCTAGCAGCACAAACAATCGCTATGTAGAAATGTTATTCGAGGACCAAAAGTGCGGATTCCAGTGATTTATGTAGAAAACCATTTTATTTCTCAAACTCCAAATGAGTGTAAAACGAATGCAACAATACTTTTAAGGGGGACTCTGCATATACTTACATGGAACATTTGCTGTTTAATTTGCCAATTATTGATTATTAGGGGGGAAATGCATCTTTTGTTGTTTTTGTGCCTGTTCTCTATAATCTGATAATTTGGTGTTGGCAGAAGTGTAGATCACCTCCCCAATTTGCTGCTTTACAGTCATTGTGAAAATTGTAAAGTCAGGCATCAGTTGATTATGACCTTGGTTCTCCTGCATATTATTATAACGACAGAATGTATTGAATTATCTGTCTTGTGCCACCTCAGTCCAATAGGAGTGAAAAGAACACACATAAGACATATAGATGGATAAATCACTTGAATATATCTTTATCAACTGCACTGAATGCATAAGTGACCTCTGTGATAGTCATCTTGAATGATTTTAATGACGAAGAGATAAAACATTTCGTTTTCACCACTTTTTGCCTCATATATCACACACACACACACACTATCTCTCTCGCTGTTCGTATCTCACTTATTCATCTCTTTGTTGAATTCAACCTTCTGCTTGCTATGTCGTCATGGTGCATTTCAGAATAAAGAAACTCGAGCAGTTAGTTGTGAGAGAAAGAGTACAAGATATCACTCCAATTGATGTATGTTGTGCTCTACAAGAAGAGATAAACATTCGGACAATCATGATAATCAGCTCCACGGGGAGGGGTGGGGGGGGGACAGTGGAAGAGAGCTAATGCATGCATGTGTATACTTGTTTGTTTGTTTGTTTGTTTGTTTTTTCCTTTCTTTTTCTCCCTTTTGATTTTCATGCATATAGCGATGATGGTGGGGTTAAATGTACCTACATTTGTGAGTTATGTGTGTATGTGCGGGTAGTTGTGTATGGGAGGAATGGATGGGATATTGGTAGGGGTTCTTTTATGTGGGGGTGGTGGTTAATGAATAAGAATAGGATTGAATTATCTCAATGTGTAAGGGAATATGTAGGTTAAAGAGATCTTTTAGATTTAAAGAGATATTAGTTTTGGTTGAGACCTAATTTCAGGTTTCCAACATTTTTGGGGAGAAAATGAGAAACCTCTTATGAATATGAAAGAACGTGTAATTCCAAGAGGAATTTAACGTTTATTTGATGAACATTGGTTTTGAAATGGCTGAGATATCCAAAAACAAGGGATCCTAAAAAAAAGGTGGGACCCACATTTTATTAGGATCACTTTGTTTTACTTTGTTTTTGGATATCTCACAGCCATTCCAAAACCGATTTTCATCAAATCAATTTTGAATTCCTCTTAGAATGGTATGTTTTATACTATTTCATAAGTGGTTTCTTGGTACAAGTATCTTGGAAAAAGTTAAAAGCCCGATCCTCATCTCTGCCAATACAATACTATCCCTTTAAGGGGGTAGGAGGAAGAAAAGGAGGTAAGGGTGGGGTATGTGAAAGGTAGATTAAGGGATTAATGATAAGTGAAGAAATACTTTTGCTTGTTTTTGGAGATGGGAAGTTGTGTTTTGAAAAATTTATTTGCATTTGTCTAGTGTACATATTGACAGGAGATATGCTCTCTATATTCACTTTGTATATCTGCATATTTGAGCATGCAATTCTTAAACAGTCTAGAATGATTCAAGTGTATGACAGGAGGCATTATATTTTGTATAATATTATGCATTTTGTAAAACATATCAATGGAATGTATAATAACGAATAAAATAGAAGTAAAATTAAAACGAAATTGGAGGAAAATTTAATAAAAAGAAAGAAGTGCGGGAGAAAGCAAAGGAGAAGGGAAATAAATGGGGAGAAGAAGGAAGAAAGAGAGCGGGGGAGGAAGTGGGAGAGAGGAAGGCTGAGAAAAAAAAAAATGGGAAGAGATTGTTGAGCGGAAGACGGGTAGGGACCACCAGGCGGCTGCAAAACCATGGAAACTGCATCCTCCCTGGACCGGAGATCATTTCGCAGCTTGTTGAGATGCGGCGATAGTGAGCAATCTCCGCTTCTACCGACAAGATCTTCCTCGCTCTTGGCCAAGATGCCGGAGGGAGACCGGGGCATCAATGCTAATGAGCGATGACTCATACCTACACAATGGCACATGCGTGCAGTCGGAGTTCCTTGGACGCAGCGGGATACCGCGCTTTGCTGATGGACATTCATTAATAGCCGGGGTTCTAGCGTGAATAATTCCTTGCATAATCCTTCCGAGCATTATAGTGCCTCTTGTACATTTTTCTTTCTGTCTTCCGCGCTCTCTCTCCCTTTCTTCCTTTTTCCTTATATGACTATAAAGAGAGAAGAGGAACATATTTGCACATAATTATATTTGGTGTTATGCATGCACGTATAAATATGATTACAACTATATTTTTTAATGTCTTATTTTTTAATATCTATCATATTTCTCTCATGAATTATACTTGTCATGTTTTTCTTCTTCGTATAAAGATTTGTCGTTACAAATGCGCGCCATCCTCGTGCAATTTGACTGTCTGTCTCTCTCCCTCTCGTATAAAAGCATCTTAATATCCCTGTATTCTCTTCCCCCCCCCCCCACCCCCAATCTTTGCAAGGGGCCGATGCCAACGCTTTCTAGTGATGTGATATTTGGTTGGTTTATACTATAAAAGTTATTTCAAAATTACATTACGCTATATATTTCCATTTAGCTCTGCTGTGATTCTATTAATTTCTTCTATTGTACACGATGATGGTAGATATAAATTGTTTACATTGTCCTCAGTTTGTTATCCTACTGTGTCACTCCTACAATAATAATGGTAGCAGCACTGAAACTTCAAAACTGAAAGATTATAACACGTATTTTCTCTTCCAAGTTCAGATATTTGTGCTCATGTATATAAAGGAGAAGGGGTATGACTGTATATCAGTCTAGTGATTTTACGAGTATAAGATATATATAATAATATACTGTGTAGAAGAATGAGTATAAACACAATGCTGGGATATCTCTTCAAAATGTTTCTTAAAACTCGATCATTCCCATTTGAATGATTAATGGTGTGTTGGAAAGAGCCTCCACCCTCCTCACCCCCCCCCCCCACCCCCCAAAAAGGGGGAGAAATCTGATGATAATGAGTGTTTCGAGGTAGTTAAGTTTTAGAAAAGAAAGTCAGAATGAGTGATACAACACTTTATCATGTCATAATTTGAGATGGTATACTGCTTGTATAAACACAGAACAAAGCACTGTTCGACTTCAATTCAATGGCGAAATAAGTAATTGAAAATGCGTAATCTAGCACTTAGAAGCAGCGGCACACACTTCTCTCAGTGGCACAAGGAGGCTCAAGAAACATACTTCGTCGAAGACAGCTCCGTCACGCAGAGCACAAGCTTACTGAAATTGATGGTTTTCCACAAAGAAGGAGAAAAAAATACCCGGTTTGTATATAAATTTCTGTCAAGCGTGTGTGATTAACGCTCTTGACTTTCCGCCGAGCGGCGTCCAGCGGCTTGTATAGGACAAAAGTCTGATTTATAGCTAAACAAAGCAACTGTTTGTGGAAGGGTAATTAGTGAAGGAAGGAAGCGGATGAAAAACCGAGAGGCGAAAAGACCGTCGCATAAACTCTGCCATTCTGAGGAACAAAAGTGAATCTGCTGTGATTACGCAACGCTCTGTCGTTTGGCAAGCGGCGACACAGCCTTTTGGCAGTGCGTATGACAGCTGTTACCATCGTGATTATTCATGGTAATCTAACAAGAGATGTACAGTGTTTGGCCCTCAGAACTTACGCGTGCTATGAACTCCTGCCGTGATATATACAGGTTGATTACTAGTATATAGGCCTACCTTATACTGTCCAAAAAAGCAAAAGAAGCTGGTACTATAACCAGGGAGGTGATATCCTCTCACCTCCCTGCTATAAGTGAGTGAAATGTGAACGAAAGGACTTAAACGTTAATAACATAAAACAATTAATGTGAAAATACGCTTTCGGAAGTAAAGTAACTGTTTTGGGATGACGTTTTGGTTGCATAGTCAAATCCAAATTTCTACATCTCTTTATCTCTCCCTCTCATTGTGTGTGTATATATATATATATATATATATATATATATATATATATATGAGATATGAGAAAGGAAGGAGAAAATCGGTGCGTAGCTTTGACATTATTATTCCTCTTACTGTTCCTCCTTTTCGGAAAAGCGCAAGAGTTGAAAAATTGGTGTCCGCCGGGACTCGAACCCGGGTCTTTGGCATGGAACGCCAACGCCTTAACCGCTCGGCCACGGAGACGTCATAGCGGTTCAGGCAGACCCAAGATCTAATATATAATATATATATATATATATATATATAGTTGAAAGAAATTGGACTGAGGCGGGACGTTGCTCTCGATCTTAGTCTCCCTTTTATTTGTCAAGCTTTCGGCCCGTCATTGGGCCTTCGTCAGGACCTACCAACAGAACGATTATTATATGAATAACCTGATGTGTCATATAATATATAATGCAATTTCACATATTACCAATCTTCTAAATCATTTCCTTTATATACACAAATCAATCATTCAATTCAATACAAATATCCACTCTAACCTCAAATCATCATCAGAATAACGTCCATTATGTCCAAAAAATATATAAATAAATTCTTATATCATAATGCTGCCATATAATAATCATATTGTCTTATAATTCTTAACATGATGATCACAAACAGAATCATTATACATATATATCATATTCATGTCTATTTGCATTGCGTATATGTATATATCAGCATACGCACACATAAATAAATTCTTATATCGGAATGCTGCCATATGATAATCATATTGTCTTATAATTCTTAGCATAATGATCACAAACAGAATCATTATACATTATATATCATATTCATATGTATATTTGCATTGCGTATATGTATACATCCGCATACGTACACACACACCCACATACATACGCACATATATACATATTCACATACACACACTCTCACATATGCACACACCCACACAACTCCGGTTGATATAATACTATCTAAATCAACATATCCTATTTTATTTCGTGTATTACCGAAATATAATAGCGTCAACCCTCCAAAATATATCAACTCTTAGATCAAATGTGTAAACAACAACAATTTCTGTAAATTACCTGCGTGGGACTCGTGTGGTTATCGTGCATCCCAGCACCGTGTGCTCATATTCTGTTCAAAAATAAAATAATTATCATTCAATCATTCGTAATACCTCTTATTTTGCAAATATAATCAAACATACTCATATTAAGACATCACAAGATCATGTTCACAAATCCATCATACGCTATTTTCCAAATTGTTGTTGTTTACACATTTGATCTAAGAGTTGATATATTTTGGAGGGTTGACGCTATTATATTTCGGTAATACACGAAATAAAATAGGATATGTTGATTTAGATAGTATTATATCAACCGGAGTTGTGTGGGTGTGTGCATATGTGAGAGTGTGTGTATGTGAATATGTGCGTATGTATGTGGGTGTGTGTGTACGTATGCGGATGTATACATATACGCAATGCAAATAGACATATGAATATGATATATAATGTATAATGATTCTGTTTGTGATCATTATGCTAAGAATTATAAGACAATATGATTATCATATGGCAGCATTCCGATATAAGAATTTATTTATGTGTGCGTATGCTGATATATACATATACGCAATGCAAATAGACATGAATATGATATATATGTATAATGATTCTGTTTGTGATCATCATGTTAAGAATTATAAGACAATATGATTATTATATGGCAGCATTATGATATAAGAATTTATTTATATATTTTTTGGACATAATGGACGTTATTCTGATGATGATTTGAGGTTAGAGTGGATATTTGTATTGAATTGAATGATTGATTTGTGTATATAAAGGAAATGATTTAGAAGATTGGTAATATGTGAAATTGCATTATATATTATATGACACATCAGGTTATTCATATAATAATCGTTCTGTTGGTAGGTCCTGACGAAGGCCCAATGACGGGCCGAAAGCTTGACAAATAAAAGGGAGACTAAGATCGAGAGCAACGTCCCGCCTCAGTCCAATTTCTTTCAACTATATGCATCCAACAATGCGGCACCGCGTACGTTCGGGACCCAGGGAACTATTTCTCACATTATATATATATATATATATATATATATATATATATATATATATATATATATATATATATATATATATATATATTTATTTATTTATTTATATTTATATAAATACATACACATACACATATACAGTACATAAATGAGGGTGAGATTGAGGGATGACGTAGAAAATATTGATTTGACTTATCATGACACATTCTGGTCTTGTTTATATTGTGCACAATATAAAGGCTAGTGGGACAAAGTGCTAAAACATTGAAGGGGATGCCCTCATAATTATCGCTGTGTATCCACTATTAGTCACAGGAAATTTCGATTCTCGTCTCAGATGAAGTCGTGGATTTTTAACAGCAGCCATAATGGGGCTGTGCATATGGATTTTACATGATACCGTGTAGATAACGCACGGAAAATAGTTGAAGTATCCGGCAGGGGGAAAGTTGGTTATCTTCCCTCATTCCTGTACAGGTATAAAATCAGAGTCTTTTTTTTTTTTCAGATAATATGAATACACACCAATAACAATGCATGATGTATTTTGCATGTGCATACTACCGAAAAAAAAAGTGCCGCGCATCCCCAATAACTCTTTCTCTCTCTTATCACTTGATCTTTTGTTTGACATCCACTCAAGATACTGTTCTTCACATCTCATTCGTGGCAGTATAATAAATAAGGGGAGCTAATTCACGCAAATAACCATCTCGAGCTCCGCCGTTGGACCTTAGACATTGACACTTTCAGCGTCGCCTGTCGATCGACGAGGCTGGGTGTTGCCGGGCGGGGTCATGCCATGTTTTTTTTTTTTCTCTCACTTTGATGCCGCTTCTCCTGTCTTCATTAGATCTGAAAGAGTATTGGAGTGTATTGACCGCTCCTCTGATACCATGGGAGTTAGTGTCGGATGTGAGTGTGTGCGCGTATATTGTGTATAGGCGAGCTTCTTTGTGTGTATGTGCGTGTGAACCAAGGAATGGGAAAGACAGGGAGAGCGAGAGAATGTGTGTGTGTGTGTGTGTGTGTGTGTGTGTGTGTGTGTGTGTGTGTGTGTATGTATGTGTGGAAGAGAGCAATAATTTATGCCGTTGCATATATCCATTGCAGTTCGATTTAAAGGCGGATAATCTTCGTGTCTTCTGCCCAAAATAGTAGTTTTGTCATTGAAATGGATAGCTGTATGTTTTCATCTATCCACATTATGTATGTGTGTATGTATGTTTGTAAGTACGCATGTAGTTGTATGTTAAGTATCATGTGTTTGAATGTTTGTGCATTAAAGTTGCATATTCATGATCTCTTTCTTTTTTCTTTTCTTTTTTAGCATGTATTGTTCTCTCCCCCTTCCCTCATATCGATTGTGAATGTGACTGCGTGATACAATCATCAATACGAAATAGTCTAGCTTGTGCAAAAAAAAAAAAAGAAAAAAAATCAAGCAAAAACAAGAACTGGTCGCTCGATTCTCAAGCTTTGTATTTCCTCGGCATAAAGCTGATATTGGTAAGCCACGTGCTTCATTTCCCGCCTGCCGGATTCCAGACACTGTCTTCCGCAAGGTGAACGGTATATGTACGGAAGCGCCAAAAGGAAAAGGGGAAGCTGACGTGTACATGCAACTGCACGGTGTATCCAGAGCCATGGCCTAGCTTTTGAGCTTAAAGGGATTCATTACTTCAAATAGATCTCGTGTAGGCCCCCTATACGTTTCTGCAGCAAACGTTGAACTCAGATCAACATATTGTGTGATCCGACAGAGGAGACTTTTTTTTTCACAAACAAGACATAGCCAGGGAAAGAATAGCCTGCTTCATATCATTCATGTTGTTACTAATATTTTTCTTTTTACCACGTGACGATGCAGTTCAATTGATAGATGTTATCTTACGACTCTTCAGAGTCGTAAGATAACTTCTATCAGCATACTGCACTACGCTTTAATTCCTGAAAGTTATCCAGCGCTTGCATCGCAGTCACAATTATCAATGTTATAAAAATTCATTGATAAAATGCAAAGCGGCTTAACTGAAACGCATGCGCAGTGTACGAGGAGAGCTGGTAATCTAATTGCATAATGTATTGCGCATCAATGTCTTTCCGCAAAACTAGTGTTCTTATACAGAATTCAGGAACGCTGTATCATTATTGAGACCGATACGAGAGCTAGCATTATGCGTACTGAAATGGCAGGGTGATGGACAGTCGCTCTTAGAATTGCCTGTCTCTTATATACAGTTGCCACGGGTTTGGGCTTTGTATAAAAGTGAGCAAATTGCAGAGCAAATTTTCTGGACATCAATATTATCACCAATTAGGAGATATATAAGGCCCTACCTCCTTCCTTCTCTGATATTACTTCGCATGATAATGAGCAAAACTGCGTACTCATTCCATTTAGTACTGGAATTAATCATCTAAAGAAGACGAAAGGAAGAACAATATTACATCTTTCACCAAAGACGCTTTGTGCCTTTGTAACCTTCTCAATTACAAACGAAAAATAAAATGATACAAATTATTCACGAAGTGCATGCATGCATCCTGATTTCAACACCAATGTCTCGATCCTCACGGATTCCTGAGGAGCAAGGAGGAATCATCTCATTAGGACTTCTCATACTTGATGTCGGGCAGAACGCAAATGGAATTATAGATAGAGGTTTCCTCATGTCTTCTTCCTCATTGCACCCTGCTAGCAGCTTATACTGTACAACCGGGTGATTCACTTTTTCCCCTCCACCATCTCTTCCGCAAGTTTACGTCACTCTGCGCTGCGTTTCACATTCGACGCATATTTCTCATTCTTGCAGCAGCCGGCTTATACACCGGACGTGGGACTCCAAGAGAGAGAGAGGGAGAGGGAGAACGTGCTCTGTAGCTGCAGCGCAGAGCTCCACTCCGAGGTACCTATCCGAGCTAGAGAACCTCAGTTGTGCTTTTAACGAACGAGTGCTAGTTAGTGCATACAAAACGCATTTAAGGTCTTGCCTCATGTTCACCTTGTTTTCACGTTATCTGGATCTTCATGGATGCGGCATTGATATCAGATACAATATTCACTGCTAGTTAATGCAAATTCGGTGTGTGGACATTTCTGTAAAATCTGATTTGTGATTTATTGTGAACACACCGGCCCACCGGATCAGCCTACGCGAGGGAGTATATCCTAATATACTTTGTGTGTCGGATTTACAGCTGGACGAACATAAATATACTTGCGTATACTTTCTAGGTTACCCCTGGAAGAGACCATCTGGTCATTATCACCCCGTAACATATCGCTCGCGTGGATCTCATATTTCACTCTCTTCGGATGAACAAAATTGATGCCCACATTCAGGCAGGTCATGTGCGGAAAATATCCAGGGCCTCTATTGATGATAATGAGAAGATGCTGTGTTTCTAATCAAAGTGTTTCAATATTTTGACCTGTGTCTTTGGATTACATCTCTGGGACAAGAAGTGGTATCATAACAGTCTCATTGCAGGAAACAAGAACTGTCGCGGAATTATCATCAAGTCTTGAGGATTTTTTCCTGTGTCAAACTAGTTCGCCCGTTTTTAGTTTGCCGTGCAAACAATGAGACAAGACACCCACTGTTTATCGAGTGACAATATTGATCTTCGTCAACTCCGTGTCCGTTTGTCGGCCATATGACAGTGTTTGCACTTTCCAATGAGAATTATCGATTTCTATTTACGACGCTTACAAGGATTTGGATTATAATCGCTGTTCTGTTAGTGGAGCAAGAAATATGGGATACTCAGTGGAGAGATTCGTCACTAAACCCGACCCAAACCTCATGTGCGGCATATGCGCATGCGTGCTTCGAGATGCGGTTTTGACGCGCTGCGGACATGCGTTTTGTCAGACGTGCCTGGATACTTGGCTTGCCCGGCCTCTGGCGGGGACCTGTCCTCAGTGTCGAACTTGCATCAGCAAGTTTCAGGTGAGCCCGGTGTGGGCCATCCGTGAACTCGTCAACGGGATGGCGATATTCTGTTCTAACGCGGATCGCGGGTGCGCGTTGACCGTGCGCGTTGAAATGTTGGATAAGCACCTTGATTGCTGCGGGTACGCACCTGTGGAGTGCGTCGCTTGCGGAGCCGTCGTAAATCGCTTGGAATATCCAGCACATACAGCTGAATGTGATAAGGCATGTTGTGAGAAAGGAACCAAAGAAACACCAAGCCAGGCAGGAGGTGGTGAACTCCCAAATACGGAGGAACTAAATCGCCGGCTAAACGCACTAGAAATTCAGCTCAAGCACAGTCGTAAGCAGCTTCACCTATGCCAAGCTGATAACCGCAAACTAGAACGCGAGCTTTCCAAGGCACGCCTAGATTTACAAAGAAAGCGCGGGGAATTCAATTTGCTGAAAGCGCAACTCTGCGAGTTCGATTCGGACTATCCTTATGGCTTTCATCCGGACAGTGTCGCTAAGCTATCCCTTCTCCTCGCCTGCCATCTCCATGCCAAGCCGGACCAAGTGGATCGAAATCGCATCTTCAACTGCATCCAACGTTGCTATGACAACTTTGCGCGATGTGGATCCCGATACGAACATGAGGTACACATGCTCGTGGCTACTGCGTACGCTAGTAACTGGTTTTCGGATAACCAAAAGATCAATTTCCACTGTTGGCTGCAGAGTATTGCACGCTACCGGAAATACGCCGACTGGGGCAGAGCTACCGTCCAAAACATCCATCGCCATGAGCATCAAGGTCACCAGCATGGAGAGCAACATCCGCAGACGACGATTCCTAGCCACCGATTTGATCATGATGCTGCCGATGCTTGTAATCAACGGGCATCTGCCTTGAGGGAAGACATGGCACGTGGGGCAATGAACGGCAACAGCTCCACTAACTCACATCTCCTCAGGTCCCTGTCCTTGAGATAGAAGGACGTATGTGCCTCATCTTGGAGGTTACCGAGTTAGCCTCTAAATCTACCTCAGCAGAACTTTGATTATGAGTATTAGCCTATACCCTATAACAATAGCGCAACCATCGTCTTACTTGCAGGGTATCATTAAAGGAAATGATCCCAGGCCCACTCTATGAGGCATTCTTTGAATACACCAGTGATGGTCTAGAATGGAAATATAAAAGCTACCTGATCAATATTCAATGTCATTTTTATCTTTAAAACGAATCCGATTTGAATAACCATTAATTTGCAGACCGACGTGTGAACAGTACTTTTATAGCTAGGCGATGTGAGTTTACGAAGGTTGGGAGCAGTGTGGGAGTTCTTGATTGAGACAGATGCAGCGAGCAAAGTTTAAGGGAAAATTTATGCTTCTTTTATGAGTGTGGGTGTAAACGGGTGCTGTTCGTTATTCCGAAGGTTCGCTATTCCGAAGGTTCGTTATTCCGAAGATTCGTTAATCCGAAACACACAAATTCCCTATACCTAAAGATTCGTTAATCTGAAAATGAAAAAGGGTTCGTTAATCCGAACATTTGTGGCGTTATACCGAAGGTTCGTTATTCCGAAGATTTGTTAATCCGAAAATGAAATTCGGAATGACGAACCTTCGGAATAACGAATCTTCGGACTGAAGAGCCTTCGGAATAACGAACCTTCGGAATAACGAGCTGTAACCGGTGTAAACAACGTATTGTCGATGTGAGTTCGGTATGGCGCGTTTATCTGTAACTACGTCATTGATGCAGAGTAATGTCTAGCGAATCTGCTGGTTTTGTATTCATCGAAAATTAAATGGAAAATTATTGCATTTGTGACATCTTTATCGATCAAGTTTGCCACAAAAAGTGTAGTAAATCACGTAGATTTGAGAGTCTTGGACCTTACTCTCCATAAATCTTTGTCGTCACTATTTGTCTATTTGTTACAGAGACCTTGTCCCATGAGTGCGTCTAGTGGATGTACTTTCAACACAGCTGTAATATGCACTAATTCTGCAGTTGTTATATTCTAGTGATATTGCTGCAGTCAGTATATGCTTTATTTGTTGCACTGTGGTCACGCACTAATTATTTACTGTGTAGGTTGTCTTGAAATTTGTTTCACAATTAACAGTAATCATAGTAATTTAAAATTGTAATGAGATAGTATCATCACAAAGTAGAGCAGGCCTATTTGACTTAACTCTCATCCGAGCAAAGAATCAATCTAAGACGTGACAAGACAGTGAAAACAAAATTGGTAAATAGAAACGTAAAAGCTTCTTATTATTGTTTTGTGTGTAAGTGACATAATATAAGGTGTATAGCTCATAGGCATTCATTCGCATTTACGTTGATCCATATTTGGGAAAAATAGAAAATCAAATACAAGCAGAAATTCGAGGGTGCCAGTATACGATAAGCACAGATTATACCATTATCATTCCATTACGAGTGTTTAGCTCTAGAAAGGAGTAAATGGTTTAATATCGAAATAATGACAATGATATTCGACAAAACTCGATTTTACTATGTTAAATGTGTTTGTTTCGCCGGATATTCACTCTGCACATTACACTTATCTTATTGACTCCCAAGTTCTGAAACCTCAGACATAACGATTTCATCAAATTAATTTCTTTTCTATAGTCTGCGTTTTGATTATTCCATCCTAGACTTTGTTTTCACTGCTTATATATCTACCCAACGGGAATTTAGTTTCCCGCTGAAACGATGTTGACATGGAGAATAATGGAGAATAATAATGGAGAATAAAAGTCGAGTATACATGATTATAAAAGAATATCTTACAAACTTTGAGAAATGACGAGACGGCAGCAAACGTGAATGTAAAGCATATAAAAAGGAATGGGATATGGACACGTAAGCATGGTAAATCGAATTATGAGTTCATTGGAAACAGCTAGTGCCGACGGAATATGAAATTTAGATATCACTATAACTGCTACTCGATCTTCGCTCGCATTTTAGCAATATGCATGATGGGTCATGATACGAATCATTACTTCTCAAATTTTCTTCCTCAATGAGTCACTGCAAACGACTGTTATATTTCAGTCATGTAGTTGTACGACAAAGAGCTTGTGTACAACCGTCTACTGCACTTATACATTAGTGTAAAAATAAAAACATGGGCATTGAATTATTGTAGAAATTATTTTGCCAATATGTGTTGCGTGTGAAATTGGTAAAGTAGCTGTGTATTTATTTATGGTGGCTGTACAATTGAGTTTGTTACCAAAACCTCTTCGCTATGAGCCCAGGGCTTAGTTCACCGACATTAGTCATGTACCCATGTCCATAACGTTCTTGCTGACTTTATGTAAAAAGCAACTGCCCCTTCCCCGGAAAAAATAGAAACAACAAGAACAAAACGTCATCGCATGACACAATAGTCCACACGCTTGTACCCATGGTGATGATGTGACACTCCTTTAGAGCCATTGATGACCCTTCTCAGGCAGGAAGTTACGCAGGTGCACTGTTGGTTTGAGTAATGTGTCCTCATAGGAAAGATCGTGATAAGCGTTTGAATATAATCTAGGATGAAACTTGAACGAGGATAATATCGGTGAATGGTGATTCGCGTCCGGGCTTATACTCTGCTGCGATTAGCTTGCCATGCAAGTGCACTGCATGCGTATGCGCTCAGTGGTGTTGAAATGAGAGAGGCAGAAGCTATGTATTTATAATTGATTGCAGGTTGATGGATGAAAACAATAAGCGCTAAATGGGACTGTCTTCATTGAATGGATATCTGTTAAACGAGTGATCGTCAGTTATGACATTATACATGTATAATCATGAATGAATCATTCGTCTCGACGCCTGTTTTCATGGCACATACAAAAACCTCAATTAAGTCAGACGATATTATGTTATACATGTTTTTCGTTGTTTTTTGTAGTCTTTAACAAATAAAATTTGCAGGTGCACTTGTATAGCAGAAATGTCATTGGTTATAATCTGTCTGTAAATCATTAAGGTCAGCGCAGTGTCTGCGATGCTGTGTTTCTCCTCCTCCTCCTCCCTCCTCGTCCCCTGAACCCCCCCCCCCCTTTTTTTTGGGGGGGGGGGGATGGGGTAGGGTGGAGATACTCAATACGAGTAATTCAATAACAGGCGCATGTGTGAGCGTGTGCATACCTCTATCCCCTATCACCGAAATTATTGGATGGAAAGAAAGTGATAATACTCTCATTTAGGTTCTTGTTTTGATTTGCTTTCACATCGATCAAGGCACTCGAAATTTCCTTAGCCAATCAGTGCCTCATTCTCTTCATGCGAAAGAAACAAACTATGCCATGGCAGAAGGATGTGCGTGTATATGGACATACAAGCCCATAGGATAGAGGACAGAATACAACGAATTTATAAACAATCATTTCCGGCAATTTAGAGTTGACATTCGTCATCTGGGTCGACGAATGAATTATGTGTCTTCTCGCATTCACTTTGAAATACGAGGGCTATTTATTTCATGACATGCCAGAGTACAAAGATCATCACATGGAGTGGAGTGCACATCACTTTTATGGGTTTGTCTGGAGTTTGACGAGATGTGTGTCAGTGCATATCAATATTCACGAGTGCGCCATAATGTGCTATACTATTACTTAGCGCCCCATTTGCTCACCGACGTAAGACGATGTCCTTACATTGATTGACTTTTTTTTTTAAACTCACAAAGAGTCACACTGATGAGCAGGTCGGTCCACTAAAATGAAGAAGCCACGTTCTCGTAGAAAAAAAAAAAAAAAAAAAAAAAAAAAACGTAGGTCCTATACATGTAATTCCTTTTTCATTCGTTGTCAATAATCTTTCGTAGATTGCTCCAATATTTGTGATGGTGTTCTATTTTGATGGGCTTATCTATAGCACTCTAAAATTCACTGCACGACGATGGTAATGTGTTCGCCTCGTAGTAATTCCAGAATCCCAGATACCATTAGATGACAGCCTCGACATGCTTGGAAGGTCCACAATGTATCACGAACTGAGCACATAGCACGTTTCATGTCCTGAAGGCTTACTGAGCATCTATCATTTTACTGAGATAACTGATAATTAGCCAGACGATCGTACGTATCCACCGGAACGCAGCGAACCTTGCTTGCACTACATTTGCGTCCTAACGTCTCGTATAGGAGGAAATAATCATTTGCACCGATGCATGCATGCATGCAGAACAAAACAAAACAGAAAAAAAATACAACAACGTTAAGATCCTTCCTGCTCTGGCGTGTGGGACAGTCTCTTTGCATGCAGAGAGCATTCTATTCCGATTACACACATATAACCCATTGTTAATTTTGTGCCAACGCAATAACACGCATCAATGCGTTCACACACACACACACACAAACACACTTTTTGTTTTATGATATTCTTTATTTGAGTTTCATTCAATATCAAATCCATATTGACAATGAAATTAATATTACCAACAACAACAAAAAAAGCAGCTGTATTCTTCTATCTTGTGCTGCTGAATCATTTTTCCAACATACAGTACAATAATTTATATTTGCGGTTTTTTTGTTGAAATCATACCATGTTTATATAAGAAAAATGACATGAAATTCTGCATAACTCTCAGAAAAAGCTATCTTGATTAACCTAATCAAGATAATCCAAATGTGCCTTATTACACACACACACACACACACACACACACACACACACACACACACAAAAGAAATCACTTTTTTTAAACAACTTCGTTCTTTTTTCTTCTTTTTTTTTTTGCAGAGCACACGCTTTATACAAAAAGAAATATCAAATTAAGCATAACTCTTAAAAGGGAAAAAGATATCTTTCGACACACACACACACACACGCATGATAACATATTGCCCACCCTAGCATCACTAAGTCTAAATTAGACATCCTTTTGCTAATTCCTGAATCCGAGAGAGCATTTTGAGCATTATAGCTCCCTTGGCACTTCGTATGACACATGACGCTGGGCATCTCCAACATTTTAAGTATGGGTGCACCTCGGTGGAAATAAAAAGCAGAAAGGATAAATGGTACGAATTCTTCGCTGACATGATGGCCTTCTTTTGATACAATCGATAATGAACAGATTGAACAATGCCCTCTTGTGGTATATGTACACACATACAAATAAGTAGATAACTATAAATTTAGATAGATAACTATAAATTTAGATAGATAAGAAAATGAATAGATAAATTTGTTAATCTATAAATTCATCTATAGATAAATAAAGGCATAAAAATAACTAGCAACAGTTCGTCTACAAAGATACTTGCACGCAGACGTTGAATGTACACTGTAGATGTAAAAAAAATAAATAAATAAATAAATAAATAAATAAAAAAATAAAAGTGAAATAATGCACCCAAAACACATAATTATCTACTGACGGTCCCGGGAAGATGCAGTCTAAAGAAATATAAAATCTCTGAAAGGGGGAAACTAAGGAGCGCCCCCAAAGGGACATTACAAAATTAGAGTGAACAAGAGAGCTGAAACCTGCGTGATCTGGAGGAGGAAAGATCAAACTCGTTACGTTGAGCCCCGGCATTTGCCGCCGGTGTTCAGCTCTCGACTGTCCACGACAGCTCTTCGCTCATTTTAGAGCCCTCTGCAGTCGCCCTCTTGTGTCGTATATCATAGAATCAATGACGACTTATTTCAAGATTTTGTGAGCTTTCCAGAGATACTCATATATATATATATATACACATATTATATACATACACATATATATAAAAGATGTTGAAGTAGGGTAGCAATGCATTTCAGTCCAACAGTGCTATTCATTCAAATTAAATTTTCGACGCATACACACGTCTTTATCAAGGTTGACATGAACAATTATGAAAATAAAAGGACACTATTACTACCCTCACTTCGTCATCTTTTCTGTACTGGTACCAAAACGCAGACTACAAATATCATTATATATATATATATATATATATATATATATATATATATATATACATGTATATATATATATATATATATATATATATATATATATATATATATATATATATACATGTATATATATATATATATATATATATATATATATATATACATGTATATATATATATATATGTATATATGATATATACGTATATGTAATATATAATATATTATATTATATATTATATATTATAAACTACATATTATATATTGTATATTATATAATAGGACTGTACAGTATCTTTCTTCTCTGGAGGACTGTTCAGACTACTAAAATGTTTAAATCTGAAATTTTGGTGGCCTGAAAGAGAAATGTAGGGGTCCAAAATAAATGGAAACATAATTCATTTGAATCTATGTGCGCGATCGGGCCACTAAAATTAAAACTGGCCCTGGGCCAACGCTAATGTTCAGCCCTTTATACATTGTTCAGATATGTACATGTATATTCGCACACACAACTCAAAATTTACAATTTCCTACAACAGATTTATAGCATCAAACTACACTGTATCTTCATGGGAAGGGAAGATCTTAAGATGGTTGTACAGTCCATACTTGTTATAATGAACACTGATAAAAATGTAGAACAAACCCTTGTTACAGTTTCTTTCAGTCATTTATTGAAAACAGATTATAAATCATATTTACAACCATACTATGAAATAGAATACCAAATGAAACGGTAATACACCAGATAAATATTTACATACAGTTCGACCTCGATTATCCAGCCTCCTTTTATTTGGACATCTCTATTATCCGGACGCGTTCATGCAGTGAAGGACATTTTTTTTCCATCCAAAAATTGAGAAAACTAGAAATGTCGCTACAGCGACTGGTTATACCCCCGCCAAACAACATTTCATAAGCTTTGGTCAAAACAACATTTGATAAGCTTTGGTAAAAAAACTGAGGAAGTAGTTAAATCCACACGATCTTTCCTTGATCTTCTGCCATTAATATGTCGTTACCATGGCAACGTACTTTCGGGTACTGTTGAAAAATGCGTCTTGCACATCTACAACCAAAGGCACACATCTGTACCAAGTTTCATGGAAATTGGGCAAAAACTGAGGAAGTAGTTTGCAACACAAAATTTTCCATCATTTTGGCTCATAATATGTGAGCTGTTACCATGGCAACATACTTTTTGTCACTGTCAAGAAATGTGTCATGCTGACCTTTATCCTAAGACAAACATTCAATATGAATTCCATGAGAATTGGAAGAACACTGATGAAGCAGTTTTGCCATGAAGCATTTTGCCCTATAATATTTTACCAATAACATGCCGTTACCATGGCAACGCACTTTTTGCCACTGCGGAAATATGTGTCTTGCACATTTACATATTCAGATGAACATCTGTACCTAATTTCAAAAAAATTGATCAAAAACTATGGGAGGAGTTCGCGACGCAAGATTTGTACCCATTTTTGCCCATAATATGCCGTTACAATGGCAACATACTTTTGGGTACTGTCAAAAAATATGTCTTGCACATCTACAACCCAAGGCACACATCTGTGCCAAGTTTTATGGGAATCGGTTGAAAACTGAGGAAGTAGTTCGCGACGCAAGATTTGTACCCATTTTTGCCCATAATATGCCGTTACCATGGCAACGTACTTTTGGGTACTGTCAAAAAATACGTCTTGCACATCTACAACCCAAGGCACACATCTGTGCCAAGTTTTATGGGAATCGGTTGAAAACTGAGGAAGTAGTTCGCGACGCAAGATTTGCAACGGACCGACCGCCCGACCGACCGTCCGCTGATTCCTATATACCCCCTTCAAACTTCGTTTGGCGGGGGTATAAAAAGAGTGACTTTAATATCTTTTCATGGATCTATTTCATTAATTTCATAAGATGTGCATGATAGGTTTCTCAATATCTAATGAGGTAAAACATGAATGATTTTCACATAAAGATACACTTTATTTTTGTGAAGGGACTACAATTTTGTGCAGGCTAGCATAGATTACACCACCATTGAGGGGTACGCTACCTGCCTAGCTGCCAGTGCACTGGGACGGCAGTTTGGACGGCAGCTATATACATTAACATTGTGTCTCCCATATCCGGCCAATTCGCTTATCCGCATGAGCGCCGGTCCCGACATGGCCGGATAATCGAGGTCGAACTGTATATCATCTTGTCACTATATGTATACTAGTACTCTTCTTGTCTCTTGAAAACCTTTGCTACGGAATGTAGACTTCCTTCCCCTTGCAGTATCTGCCAAACTAACATAACCAGTCTTGGTATTTTTAACTTGCACATCTTCCCATAAGCATATCTTCCCTAAATGTTCCCCCCCCCCTTTATGACAAAAAACACTCACTAGCCATTCTTGTTTTTGTCAGAACTATTCTGATATTATTATAGATGTGTACATTCCGTTCGACAAATATTTTGAATGAACCACAGTAAATCTCACCAAGTATTACAGAGTGATATTACTCGAATGCAGTACTGAATGACTGTTAACAAGCAATGTACATGTACATGTGTAGCAGTGTATAGAGATAATTCTGGCAGGTTAGGTTCAATCATTCCAATAATTTCTGAGAATCTGACCTTTGGCTTTTATTTCATTGTTTGTTTGTTGTTGTTGTTGTTGTTTTTCTTGATGCCAAAACACTCATCAGGAATCCATATTGTCAAAATTGTTATGGTATTATTATAAACATGTCCATTTTCCCATTGAAATAAGATTTTATGTAAACAATAGTAAATCTCACAGAAGTTTACAGAGTGATCAGAAGTAATGCATACAAATTACTTTGGCAGGTTAGGTTCAGTAGGTTCCATGAATTTCTCATCTGAATTTAGGTTGTTTCCCCAACACATTTGGTGCCTGTTATACTATACCTTAGTGATCTAGCAGAACTTTATACCGACTACTCGTTGACTAGTTTGACTAATGGGGTCTGTCTGATAGTTAAAAGGTCGTTGTACTAGTCAATCTAGACCATATACCCACACTCATATGAACTAATGAAATGAACTCGCATCAGTAACATGAACATTACCATGCATTCTGTTACACCAGTGTATAAGTGTAAATATGTAAAATGGTTTTGAACCACATCAATAAATAATGACAGCTATATATATACAAAGGCACAATCATTTCTTGTGACATACGAGTTGATTTATAACCAACATACACCATACACTATCTATTCAGAGGAAGAACCGTAACATACAGCTATGAAAACATGCACTGGACCACGAAGAATTCATCATTCATATTATGCAGGGTATAAAGTTAAAAGTAATGGGAAGTCTAGTTGAACACTAAGAACATTAACTGTAACTAAGAGTGCAACCAGAAAAGGATATTTGAAACTACACTCAAGAGCAATGACTGCATTATTGACTATTATCAAAGCTGGAATTATGCTATAATGGTTGTAGCCACAGAATTGTGGTCTACCAGAATGACAACAGCTTTTGTGTTTTGTTTTGTTTTGTTTTGCTTTGTTTTCTGATGAGGAATGAGATCATCAGAATTTTCACTCCCAGCAGTTTCAATTCATCATTTGTTCTCAATACTGTAACCATTCTTACTTTTTTCATACACAGTACTTGCACTGGACAAACAATATTGTTATTTATTCAGAGCATACCTGCTAATACATATTGTACAGCTTTACAATGAAATGGAATAAAAAAAACAAAAACAAAAACAAAAACTGACAACACCAAAAACAAAACCGGAAGAATTTGATATAAAACTCTCAGCACAACCAGCACAGACATATTTCAGAATATAAATCTTCATATAAGTTTCTTTCTTGTTTTAAGATATCAGAAATAATGCTATATTAAACTTACCATTCCTCCAATACAAACTGCTTCCTACATCATCCAGTCATCACTTGGTGAATTGGTGGGACAACATTAACCCATACGCAGAGTAAAACTATCATCTTAAATTGAATCTATCATTCTACGTTAACAATGGACAGCAAGCACCACTCTCATTGCATAACCTTTATAATTATATGTTAAATTGTGACTGAAAAACAAACAAAACAATCAAATAATATGATTAAAACGTGCGAAGATATTTTCTCTATAAAGCACTCACAGATTCATGTCGATTGACAAGACTTAAAAATACATGCATCATGCATGGAACAGATTATTGGAGTATTCTGAGCTTGAGCAATTAAGAACAGAACCAAATTTCTGTATCTAGGAGAAATGTTCTCTATTTGATGGAGCTTGAAAAATAAATTCACATAGAAAAGGCAGGTAGATTCACTTTTCACATTCTTATGTTCTCATTCTCATATTCTTACCTTGCAAAGCAAATTAAATGGTCGAAACTACATTGCACCTCTGCATTACAATGCATTTCAAGGGAAAAGGTAAAGGGGGAAAAAAAAGAAGTGAAGGTGGCTGTTATGCACAATACTGGGGAGACATAGAAAATGTGTGACAAAACTGGCTGAATTTTGCTCAATGTAATATGCGCTGAACTGATAGCATTCTTAGGCCTCGATCAGGTTCCAGAACAGCATTACAAACATCAATAGTTGAGTGGAACACTGCCGAACACATTAACTTTGTGTGTGTGAAAACTTTACAAGAATAAAGTGAACCACAAATCTAATACACAAAATTGGCAGAAGGTGGAGGTGTGTTCAAGTGACTAACCTGGGAGAACCATTTACCTGGTGATGTAGTACATTTCTCAACATAATATTTTGTAAAGCCACAGGATACAAAACTTAGTCTTGACTGCTCCTGATCAGCTGTGCTTTACTAGCTCCAACCCATAGGATTTCATAGGATATTTTTTTAAACAAATTGTTTGGTGAAAATGAGCAGGCATGATGTACTAATAATCATAGTTTTCCAGCAGTTTTGTTGCTTAGATCTAAGCGACATCAATTTCATAAATCATGACAGCATGCTTTCTGTTTGAAAGACATAAGCAGGCTTGATAATTTGGATGCTTTTTGTCCACTGTAGAACTAACTGCAGGATTTGCAAATCCTTTCTAAGAAATAGTTGCATGCAAAGGATAATTCATTATTGAGGTAAGACAGAGAAAAAGTCATAGGAAGACATGAAATGCATTCCTTGATGAGTAGATTATATCAGCCAGGTAGTTTGGTTAGCAAAACAGTAAAAATTATGATGATGATATCACAAAGACGAAGATATTTGGCACATTTTTTTTTTTTTTCAAATTTGAGAGTGATATTTGAGGAAAATAGAGTAAGGCAAAATTGCCAATGTCTGGCCTTTTACTAATAGCTTCTGTTTTTACAGTTTATGGTTATTCAAAACTGTATTCTGAGCAAAAGTAAAAGGGTAAAAGAAAAAAAAATGTCCCGTAGAACATCTCAGTGATTAAGACAAATGGCACCTATAGTGCAAATGGTTTAACAGCAATTTCAGCCTCTGATCTCCACCCATTAACTCTGTCTGTGCCATATCAATGTCTTGTCCATAGGTGTGTATGGGAAATTTGTGCACATTAGACTCATTGGCACATAAAGGGCTAATCACTCAAAATGAATGACCTGCCCTTAGATGACACTCTCCCTGCTGACACCTTAGCTACATTCCATACCAAAGAGAGACTCCGATAGCGAAATAATCAGACACACATTCATTGCCATACTTTGTTAGCTGGTCGTGGGCATATTCATGTCAGAGGTGTTTGGTGACTTTGTTCCATCACCCAATGCGACGTGAATCAGTGAGTGCTGGTAGGCAAGCCGGGCTCTGGCTGGTTCATCATCGCCTTCCTGTTGACTTCCTCGGCCGTCTGCATGGCAACACGCTCCCGTTGCTCCTCCCTCTCGGCCATCTGGCGGTCCAGCTCCTCTTTCTCCTACAATTGTACGTGATGATAGTGGGGAGGGATATTTGTGTGAATCATACTGATGCTCTTCTGACAAGAGATGTCAATAACATTCAGCCAATTTCAACCACATTTTAAACTGCACAAAAATTACAAACCTATGTTGGCTGATGCTTATAACGAAAGAAAACTGCCGCTTCCGAGAAGTTAGTTACACAGGAGTTGTCTGTATATCACTTTTTTTTAAGAAGAAAAGCAAGCAACATACAAAAACACAAATGCGATTAATATTGAAGTGACATTGATGTTCTTTTTTTAAGTCCACATCAATATAATGCTTTGCAATAGATACAGCCATAATACTACTGATACAGATATTTGTATGCCAATCACCCACATTAGGTGGTACTTACATCTGCTTCGAGTCTGTTGTATTCACTGATGGCATAGGCATACTTTGGTGATGTGATGCCAAAGAAGTAGGCAAGTTTTTCGCCCATGAAATCACACGCTGTGCATGAGAGACAATGAGAGATCCATACACAATATGGAATCAATCGCATAATACTTTTGTGAGTATCGAGACATACAGCTGAATAAATTACACAAAACATCATCATGCTGTTTTTGCAAATATAGGCTCAAGTTTGATCCTACCACAGTGCCATGTTATTCAACATTATCTACAGTTGTACCAAGATAAAGTAGCTGTCATACTGTAATTATCAATATACAGTCAACCTTGTCTACATTGAATCTATTTGGACTGAAGAAATAGCTTTGATTTAGATAAAATTCGACTTATGAGGGATTAAAATCAATAGAATATAAAGAGAAGATCTAGAGGACTTGAAAAGACTTTCGACTTAAGCAAATACTCAACTTATGCGAGGTTAACTAAAGCAAGGTTGACTGTATACAAGTACCACATTTCTGGAATTTATTTTTTTAAAACTTCATAATTTATTCATATTTACGTCATATTCATGATATTGAAAATTATGTTCTGACAGCACTCCTGAAGAAACAGACTAAAATAAACCTAAGCATTTATTTATAAACATACACATATCAAAGTAGGAGACATAGTAGAGATGGTAATGAAACCAGACGTAGTAAAGTCAGTGCATTTAGGAAATGCACACATACAATGTACAATTGTACATACTAAAAAGTTCTGAGACTTCTATGTGGCCTGGTAGTATCAGTAAATGTCAGCAAGTCACATTCACATGGAAGATAGTGGAATGCAACACAAGATAATCACTTTTTTTTTTTGATACCACAACTTTTCTTATCCTACTCCTCAAGCATACATGTTTCAGGATTCTGCTAGTGACTTTGCTCTATCTCACCTCGGTACGTGGCAAATGATGCTGCTACCATGTAGTGCCAAATGTAAGGCAGCCAATCCAAAGTTTTCTGAAAGCAGAGTCAAATTAATTATGGCATACATTAACTTGACATCTAGGCATTAAAAGGCAGTTGGGATGAATAAGCCCATTTTATGTCATGCAGTTCAATTTACATCACAGATCAATTCTAAATCAAGGGAAAAATACAAGCTTAGCTCTGACAACACATCCGCACTGGTGAAACCATGTGGATTATGAGTCGTTTGTATGGCTTAATGAGGAAAACATACTAAATGAGTTTTTTCCCCATTTAAACTTCCACATAATAACAAATGTTTATCTGTCAGTTATTCTGCAGTTTGCTTGATGCGTCATACTAGTGGCATGTAATAATGGTGCCTGTGTGGGTGGCTCGTTTATCCTACAATACAGCACACTGCTGTATGGTTGTTGTTTCATTACAATACTAGAAAATTTTCACAGCAATACATCATGAAGTTCTCTATCATTAAAAGTCCATCTTCAGACTTTATTCTTCCATGTCTGGACCCGTGGGAATCCAGATAATTGATTTGGCAGGTTAAGATATGCTCAAATAAGCACTTTCCAGCATGTTCTGCTGTGTGTGTGCACATGGTATCACCAATTTACCATTACTATATAATCAATTGCATGGTATTGTCATCTCATGTTTCATGATTTAGATAATACAGAAATGAAAAATAATGTGACTAATAGAATCCATTAATGTATGCGTGCTTATTTGATGTATATTGACTGAGAGTGAAACTGAGATTGTGACTCGTGGAATACTGCTGCTGTTATGAAATTGAAATCATGACTCGTCACACACAGCAGTGCACTTCTAGTGGACTTGCACAGCATCAACAAAGTGCCATCATCTCTCATAGTAAATATGAGTGAACTTCTAATTGCATGTACAAATTTTGCAGATTTCTTAAAGTCTAGAATAAATCACACAATGGTTAAAATTGCATGTACAAATTTTGCAGATTTCTTAAAGTCTAGAATAAATCACACAATGGTTAAAATTGCATGCTTTGTTTTTGTTTTTGATTTTATGGTGGGATTTGGGACTGAAAATGCATGAAAACATGGAGAAAATTGTAAGCCAGCCTGAGCCCAAGTCTGGATGATAGAGAGATCTGGATGAGTGATGGCCAGATAACTGAGACTGGACTGTACAATGTACACTCTAGTACTCTTGAAAATGCTGTACAGGGTACTTCCCCTTTCATCTCCAGATTTGCTTAGCTAGAAGTATAGGTCTATACAAGACCAAAACAGAAAGGACATCACTATATGGCTTTATCCTACCTGACCATAAAGACTATGGTGATGATGTCTCCTTTTCAGGGTCAGTCATCAGATAACTCATGATAAGCGCATTGTACATGCCATTAAGAGAATCAAACTTCCTAGCCACCAGTCCATTCATTTCCCTACTCACTGGATCCACAGATGGCTGCATCAATTTCTCCTCCTCCCCTCCATCTTCTTCGTCCGTACTATACTCTTCCAGGACCCCATCGCTGAAGTGGATGATCCTCCGGGGCTTCTTGTGTTCCTCTAATGAGATGGTCTCAAACTCTTTGCGGGCCTGACCGGATGAATCATCACCTGCTGCTCCTGGTATCAAACCAGGTGGGAAGATGGCTCCTGTACTGATTGTACTCAGTGGCGCCGAGTTTTCATCTCTTGATGGGCTGCCTGTTTCCTGAGTTTCAAACATGATTACCGGTACATAGATGTAGACACATTTTTAGCAATTCACGGTGCAGTGTAGGAATCCTTTGTTGTACCTCCATACTCACTTTTGTAATGAACACACTTAACGTTACAAATGAATAATGTAGAGTTCTAACGTTACATCTTTCCCGGTGACAATATTACAAATGCAGCAATCATGAGTATCAGAACCCCCCTCCCCCCCCCCCACCCCCACCCCAAAATAAATAGATCTAAATAAATAAATAAATAAATTTAAAATAAATAAATAAATAAATAAATAAATCATCAACTCTACAATTTACATAAAAGTACACAGGACATGTTTTGTATTGTGACAACTCAACTGTACAAGCCTTCCTGGCATGGGCCATGGGATGGCACTGCCACTGGGCGTCATCATAGCATAGGTAATTCAGGTAGGCCTAGGTAATCTCTAACAAATAGATATGAAGAGACTCAGAGTAAGACATACCGTTTCGAGTTTCACTTCAGCCAGGATGTCACTGTCAGGAATGTCACCAACTCCAAGTCCAACGTCGCTACTTCGGCTTGCACTTGGCGTTGCAACATTCATACTTTTCGCGATTTTCCCTTGCTCTGCTTCAGTGCTGGCAATACTTTCCGAACCAATAGCTCTTGATTCTGCTCCTGAGACAACTGAAGCCATTTCACTGATTCGCCGACTTTTTTGATCCAATAGAGTTTGACAGTAGGCCTAGATAGAATTATTAAAATTCAGAATCCTGCCAGTCGATAGGACAACATTAAACACTAACGTTAGGTTCGTAAGAATCAAAGATCGGAACAGGGGATCTTTGCTAACCCCAGTTACAGGATATCTTGGCTAACATACAACTTACAAGTAGTAGTAGTATGCGCGATGTTGAACACAGTGTACATCAGTAGTAGAACTCTAGTAAGACACTGTCTATACATACAGTATGATTGATGTGTGGGACTACATTTACTGTGTACTTCGAGATACCCAAGCACGAACGACTGAGAAGAGAATATGAGTCAGGCATTGGCAGGGCTTGCTACACGTAGGCAACTTCGACGATTCGCAGTGGTAATGTATGGTGGTCCTGAAGAAAGGGACATCAGTCTCGTACTTTACCTGTGGGCGCGCGCGGACTGCGTGTGCTTCTCTGAAGTTCTTGGTGGTTGAGTTTGCTTGCAGGGTCGGGTTTCAGTGGGTGTGCATCATATCAGTTTTTGTCCCCGCCGAACGAGTTCGAGCAGGGGACTATGAAACGGGCTCCGTACGTGTGTGTGTCCGTGTGTCCGTCCGTCCGTCCGTGTGTCCGTCCGTCCGTCCGTCCGTCCGTCCGTGTGTCCGTGTGTGCGTCCGTGTGTGATCAAAATCTTCAATTTGCTACTTCTCTGTCAATTATGAGCCAATTTTGATTCTGTTTGCTTTATATGATAGCACTACATGGGAGCTTTGAAACTTCTACACAGAATTTCAGTCGTGACCTTTGACCTTGACCTTTGACCTATATTGTACATTTTGCTACAAAATGCTACTCCTTCGCCATTTCTAACCCGATTTCGATTCCGTTTGCTTTATGTGATGGCACTAGGTGAGGGCTTCAAAACTTCTACACAGAATTTTGACCTTTGACTTCTTTGACCTTTGACCTTGATTTTTTGACCTATATTGTACATTTTGCTACAAAATGCTACTCCTTCGCCATTTCTAACCCGATTTCGATTCCGTTTGCTTTATGTGATGGCACTAGGTGAGGGCTTCAAAACTTCTACACAGAATTTTGACCTTTGACTTCTTTGACCTTTGACCTTGATTTTTGACCTATATTGTACATTTTGCTACGAAATGCTACTCCTTCGCCATTTTTAATCCGATTTCAATTCCGTTTGCTTTATATGATGGCACTAGTTGAGGGCTTCAAAACTTCTACACAGAATTTTGACCTTTGACTTCTATGACCTTTGACCTTGATTTTTGACCTATATTGTGCATTTTGCTACAGAATGCTACTCCTTCGCCATTTCTAACCCGATTTCGATTCCGTTTGCTTTATGTGATAGCACTAGGTGAGGGCTTCAAAACTTCTACACAGAATTTTGACCTTTGTCTTCTTTGACCTTTGACCTTGATTTTTGACCTATATTGTACATTGGCTACAAAATGCTACTCCTTCGCCATTTCTAACCCAATTTCGATTCCATTTGCTTAATGTGATGGCACTAGGTGAGGGCTTCAAAACTTCTACACAGAATTTTGACCTTTGACTCCTTTGACCTTTGACCTTGATTTTTTACCTATATTGCACATTTTGTTACAAAATGCTACTTCCGGCGGGGACATATGTTACGCACCGCGTAATTTCTACTTTTCCTTGTTTACATCAATGACCATGGTTTGCATGCGATCGGACAACTGGATCCACTTCAATCTGAGAGGATCGGTGCAATTATATAGTGCTAACCCAAACATTTATAAACGTTTTTGAAAGTTTGAAAAAAATCCATAAATCAGGTTAATGACTCGAGAAGGCCAATTTTTTGTTACATGAACTTTTACATACTCAAGATTGAATATTTTCTTAAAGAAATTAATATTTTGGTGTAATAAAGAGGATATTTAGAATCACATTTCAAATATGTGGCTAAGCACTCTATTGCAGCCAAATCCATCATATTATACACAAATATTCTTTATTCTGTGAAAACTCACAAAATATCGATGCCTCTTCGCTCAAAATGGAAAATTAATGTAAGATTTGAGTTTCCCTCGTTTGTGACGCGAAATTAAAACAAGATGTATATATTTTTTTTTCTACCAGTCTCTGTGTCACCGATTAGGTTTTCCCGGCCAATTTCGCACTTTTGTCAGTCCAATTCCTTATTGCTGCATTCAATTCAGCAAAATTTAGCGTAGATGACATTTTCGGTACTTCAATTTTATGATCTCTTCATTAAAATTCATTTTGGAGCATTCAAATTAACTTTAACCTCATTTTAATCAACACTTTTCAATTAAAATAGGTAAAAAAAAAGCATTCAATTTAGAATGATATACTAGAAGTCACGTGATCACGTAAATGCTGCGCTCGTTCATTCGAATTCATTTTTGGGCATCCAATTTTGTACGTGTTTATGCTTTGGTCCTTTCATTTTTTTTTTCAACATAGTTATTGTTTTGTAAGCATCAGTACATCTCATATTTTCGTATTCATTTTAGAGATTTTGGCAACAGTTTTTTTTTTCTTTTCAATGTGCCTATTGAGTCTCTCAGTCCGAAGATAGTGCATGTGGCCACAACTTATCTGGCCGTTGAGCGCTTGAAATATTCCGAGTGTGCATGTCGGCCAGTTCTAGGGAGTCAAGGTTACAGATCATTATTTTGTAATGTTCCTCTTTTTCTGTCTTCTTGAGATATAGGTTACGCAGGGGCGGATCCACTGTGAGGAATTCTGTATGGGGGGGGGGGGGGGGCGCAATTAAGCAATATTTCTGGTGCCACTTCCGGGTTTCATTTCTTTTTTTTTTTCTTTTTTTTTTAACGAAAAATAAAGGGGGGGGGGGCGTGCGCCGGTTGCGCCCCCTCTGGATCCGCCACTGCTACGCCTCTATCTAACTTGTGCTGTCATGACTGTAAGAAGATGAAGATAATATGTAGGGCCTAGTATTGATACATGTAAGCCTACTATGACATGAAAGAAAAGGGGCGTTACAGAACAACAAACTCTAGTTATGTGTCAAAAATATGATACTTTTACTGCTTAACAGTGCGTGGATGAAACAAAGAGTCACATGGAAATACACGTTTAAAATGTTCTCACCTTTAAAAAAAAAGAAGAAGAAGGAAATAACGTAATATGACGTAAATCTGAACGAAAATGTTTGGAATTTGACTGCCCATACGCGAAATTGAATGACTAAATTACCCTATTGGATGAGTGACGGCAAATCTACCGGGTTCACACGTACACCAATTAGCGGGATACAAATCTCGAGATTTGCATCGCGATCGTCATCCCGAGTTTTTTGCACGTGTGGACAGAAAAAACCCGAAAATTAGCGGGATAAGCATCGCGATGCTAATCCCAAGAAATCTTGCGCTGGTTCGTCAATTAGCGGGATAATTGGCCGCGCGCTGGTACGTGTGAACGGTCGGGATTACAATCTCGAGTTTTTACATCCCATCATGCAATGCGCACATCACAACAGCGAGGCCTCTGCGAGGAGGTCCTTCACCTCTTTGGAGAACAATAACAACAGCGCGCGAACCACACCACTGACGCGTAAAAGACAATAGACAAAGGTAAGTGCGCGCAAGCAGTGATAGAGAAGGGCGCTGTGTGACCCAGTTTGCAGGCTTTGTTGTTGTCTCTATCGGCAATTAGCGGGATAATTCGGTACGTGTGGACGCTCGCCAAATTAGCGGGATACCGATCGCGATCGCCATCCCGCTAATTTGGTACGTGTGGACGCTCGTCAAAAAACTCGGGATGAGCATCGCGATCGTCATCCTGCTAATTTGTACGTGTGAACTCGGCTAATATGAATGAACGTAGAGTACCAGCCAATTTGAATGCCTTTTTTACGAATTCGAAAGCCACATGTGCAAATTTCATTGATCAAAATGTTATTGTCAAATTGAACGCACAAGTTGCAATTTTGAAAGACAGACTGTGCGATAACGAGAGGTTTTGCTCAATTGAATGAACCTTCTATTAAATGGACTGGCAAAAGTGCGAAATTGGCCGGGAAAACCTATAGAAGACATGATATGCATATAACAAGCACAGGATCAATCATACACTTATAAAGACATCTTGAAATACGGAGATTTTAATTCAACAATTCAAGTTTTTACAAAGACAAAGCATTTACTGGCAAGAGAGTCACATAATTTGTGCACGTTTCAGACCACATTTCCTGGATCATAAACCTTGTACCTTGCTTGTAGTATAGTTATCCCGGGCCCGAAGACCTCCCCTTATAGGAAGGGTAGCTCAGCGCTGACGAGAGTGGTAGCACCAGTTTATTTTGCTTTATGAGAGCTTTGATTTTTTAGTTTGGTTCTGAAAATGTCTGTACTCGTGGATAATTTTCTTTTGGGAGGTCGTTCCATGGAAATTACATCTGGGAAGAATGAGTTTGCTAGCTGGCTTGTGGAAATGAAGGTTGATACGGCGTCGTAGTTATACTGCTCGTCGTGTGTCCGCCGTAGCCTGGTTACTTTCTTTGAGGTGTATTTGTGGAGATCTAGGTCAGGTTCACCATGGATGTGCTTGTAAAAGCTCTGACGAGGCGTAGATGGCCCATTCTCAGTAAAAGCGTTCAAATACGGAATTTTGGTGTCGCCGACATTCCATGACAGTTTGCGGTTCCCTGAAACCTATTAGATACTATTTAAATGTTTATAATATATCACGAGGACTTTATTTATTAAAAATAAACACGATCAAATGCGGTTGTCTGCCTTTTTGTATAAAATTTTGCTGTTAAACTTCGTTAAGACCCCCAAAACGCAGTGTCGCCGGCTATTTCAGAATTATGTTTTATTGCTCCTCTCCGTCCACAAACATACTTTCCAAATATCATTTTCATGGACGATGAGCATATCATATTATGTGCTAATCACAATACTCAAAAAGTTCCAAAATTTATGTTGACTTCTTTTTTTTATAGCCTTTTGAAACCTGTCGCCAAATTCACCGCCAGATACGTTACCACTTTCTTTAGTGTTACAGCATTGCGAAAATAACAAGACTATGCAATGACCCTGTGTATATGAAACCCTGAGGATATACTTCATATACACTACAAGTACTTAGATTTTTTGTGCAACAGCTCTTTATTGAGAATACAGTACAATGTTTGAAATATCGGTTTTCTACACTTTTATTTGGACAGATACGTTACATACTTTTCACGCCACCCACTGCGACAGATATTGCAATGTCAGACAAATTGTATATTATACATTACTCCTGGAAATGACGCATCGAATCAACATTAAAGTTTAGTACAAGTGAGAAATATTTGGTAGATATCGCTCTCATAATAATATGATCGACCATATACGTTACCACAGATACGTTACCCCAGATACGTGACCGAATTTTGCTCATTGGTCTTGTGCTTTCTGGGGATCAAATCTGGTCAAAATTCATCCCTACACATTACATGCTTCGTTTTGTTGGACCTCAGGATTATATTCTTACACCAAAAGGACAGAGAGGTGAAAAAGAGCAACACTTCCTTATGATTTTTCTTTGTGCGTCAGTGTCTCACAACTTAATGCCAAATTTTCCGACAGATACGTTACCACATAATCAAAATGCTGAAAAGAAATTGTAAATGTTTTTACAAACAAATCGTTGTGTGCTCATAAACTCCAAAGTTCTATTCTATAAAACCCAGCCACTTTCATATTCTATGCAACAACTTTGAACGTTTATTTTACAAGACGAAGCTAAGATTCAGCATATCAGTTTTTTCCTTTTCAGATTTAGCAGATACGTTACGTATAATTCAGGGCACCCACGGTGACAAATAATGTTATGTAAAACAAAGTGTTCATAAAACAATTCTGCATAGAATGACGCTTCCATAAAAAATTAAAGTTATGTTCAAATGAAGAAAATTCAGTAGAAATTGCTCTGTAACTTCACCGACAGACTCATTTACGGTACACCAGATACGTTACCAAACTTTGAAAGAGTAAAAAAGTAGTTTATGAAACGCTTCCGAGAAAAGTTTCAGTGTTCTGTTGCATAATTATTCTAGTGTTTTTCAAAATATGAAGAACTACTCAAGATTCATTGATAAGTTGAACAATTATTTATTCATTTTCATTAAAAGGGATGAGCCAAATACGTTACCATAGGTCAAACAACTGTTTAGCATATCGAGTTCACAGAGACTGTACCTACTTCCTTCTAAGTGCCTGCAAAAATATATTTTTTAAACCTTGTTTGCATTATCCATCAAAACTTAATGAATATTTATAGTCAGATGGATAAATACATTCAGACGTAAGATGAGAATATTCTGTGAATGAAGAACTCAGATTTCACATTTAGGGCTCTTTTCCACTACATTTCATAGTTTAAATATTACGTACAATGTTTAAAATGGTTAATTTGGGCTTACATCATTCATTTGTACATCAATTCATGAGGTAAATAATTAAAGAGGTGATATTTATTAATTCATACACAACTAAAATTATTACTTATATTTTACCAGATACGTTACCAAAGGTGATTCGATGTTTTTTCAATAGTTATTTCCCCAGGAAAGCAATTCATATTTGTTTCCTGTGGAAATTCCAGATCGGATCGTTCCCTTTGCATGATTTGTGGGATTCGAAACTTTATTTGTAAGCGAAATTTGCTAAAAATACAAAGTGAATCTTAAGGTTATATTTCATTTCAGCAAAAAGCATATTTCAACCTACCATACAGAAATAATTTCTACCAATTAGCAAGGGATGACAACATCTTTACCTCTTGAAAAACCCCAATATCTTTAGGGGGTACAGATGTCTTTTCCTGAACAGAAATTGGATCAAAACAATAAATTTAATTCAGAGTTAGGAGTCCATTACAACATGTAAATTTGCGGTAACGTATCTGATTGGTGATCAAAAATCATATATGATGCTCTATTTCAATTCATTTTTACTCAATGAATGGCCATCATTTAGAATGTTCCACTTTTTGTTTCGTATTTGACCGGTTTTGAAGTTTCCGAAAACACATCTTTGAATGTATTACTTTGTGGTTGATTTTTCGGTTTTACTCGCATGGAATTGAACACTTAATCTGAGAATGGCCCAGATGTTGTCTTCTGTCCTCCAGGGGAATCCAGCCAAGTGTGCTCATCATATTAGTGACGCTATAGACTCTTTAGAGAAGTCTCCTGTTATGAATCGAGCTGCACGCCTTTGTAACCATTTCAAGTAATTTGGTGTTCTTATGGCGGTGCCCGGATGCCATGCTATGGATGCGTACTCAAGATGAGGCCTTACTAGAGTGTGGTAGAGTCGTTCTGTAACTGTTTTGGAGCAGTGGTGAAAATTCCTTCTTATGAAGTTTAAGGCCCTTGTACCCTTGTTGATGGAGTGTTGGGTCTGTTTATCCCATTTCAGGTTGTTTTCTATATGTAGATCCGTAAGTACTGGTGACTGTCGACTTCTTCGGAGGTGTTGGCCAAGGAGTGTGTATTTCGTATGCCCTGGGCCGCGTTTTCTAGAAATTCTCATAACGGAGCATTTCGTTGCATGGAATTTCATTCCCCATGTGTTTGCCCATGTGACTTGATCATTGTCAAGATCTTCTTGCAAGGATTTTTCGTCTGAGAGGTTAGATATTGTACAGTAGACTATGCAGTCATCTGCAAACAACCTTATTGTGCTGTTGACTGCATCTGATGGGAGGTCGTTGATATACAAGATGAACAAGTGAGGACCGAGCACAGTGCCTTGTGGTATACCGCTCAGTACTGGCTTCCAGTCAGATGTTTTACCGTTGACGACTATCTGTCCTTTGGTGACGGCATGTCAGGAAGGATTTTATCCAGGCAAGGTTCTTGTTGCGGATACCGTATGTGAAGCTTCTGTAGTAGCTTCTGCTGTGAAACGACGTCAAAAGCTTTACTGAAGTCGAGGACGGCAATGTCACATGTATCTTTGTTGTTGTAGTTTGAAGCAAGATCATGGATTGTATGTAGCTACCAGTTGGGTTTCACATGATCTACTCGGTCTGAAGGCATGCTGGTAATCAGTGACCCGATATGAGTTAATGGAAAGGTGCTTCATCAGTTCAGTTGGCTGTCCAGTACAATGTTCCATCAGTTTACAGCATACACTGATTAGGGATAGAGGATCCCTGGTCCTAGATCCCTAGTCCTCGGGACAACAACACATGCCCCGAAAAGCAGGCCCAATTTCTGACCATTCAAGGCGATGCGAAACCATTGCCTAGCGCTACACCATCTCTATAGAGACGAATGGATGCCGATGTGCAGTGAAGTTTAGTTTGCGAAGACGACGCACAGAACTCTTAGAGTTCTGTGAGACGACGACGCGACGATGAGATGTGAATACACATACCAACAGAGGGCGCTGAACAGAAACAATGATACACCTCTTGAATCAAATCACGAGACCTTTACCGATCGATCCTGGGCTGTGCGTCGTGTGCGTAACCTGCATGCTGGCGAGAGCGACGGGGATGTACAGTGCGAAGTACTGTCGGCGGACGCACGGCGCGGCATCCTCTTCAAATCACCTTGTTTTTGTAGGATCAGAGCGAGAGCGCGGCGCGGTAGTCAGATTGCCAGTCTAGTCGAGTGCTGTGGAGTTACCCGTGGCGGATGCGAAATCGTGACAGAAAAGCTGAAGGCAGTCTCGGTAAGTTTATAATTTTCACTCCTTTGCGTTATTCTGTCCATATGTCATAATATTAAGCTAAATTGTCTGATGTTGTCATACTGAAACACAAAGCCCAAACAGTAACACAATGGCAGGTAGGCAGCACTGAAATCTAGATTCTAGATCGTGTGGCTCATCAGTGTTGGTGACAATGGTGTTTGTCTTTGTGTCGTGCCGCCGGTGGGATACAAAATAATGTGGGGACACACGCACACACAACAGCGGGTTTGTGTCGATCAGCTGATTCTCACATGCTTTGTTTACGTTTTCTGTCGGACTTGGCTTTCCGTGACGCTCAAGGGTCGGGCCGGGGCCGAGCTAACAGTTAGATGGTGGAGGAAATCAAACGGCAGATATACCTACCGGTCTTCAAACGCAACGCCAATGCATACGTGGTAGCAACGGTTTCTCTTCTGAATTCCCCCCCCCCCCCCCCCCCCCAGTTTTGTCACTTTGTAATTAGGTGATCCGAGTAGGCCTATCCTCTCGGATCACCTTCTGTATCTGTAACTGGTTACTGATTCTTTATTTTTCTTCTTTATTTCTCCACAAAAGTTGTGCAGAGGTGAGCTCAGAAAGTCCTCTGCCTATCAATTTCAAAATTATACCATATACATGTATGTACCGTGTCCCAAAGACGACAGATCTAGTAGAATTGTTGTGATCAGTCGACCGTGACGTCACTTAGCTATGATGTCATTATTTGAAAACACATTTTCATTCATATCTCATTAATGGCATGGAATTTTTCAATGAAATTTACGTTACATATATTTGATATAGTTCAAGTCAAGTTGATTCTACACATATTCTCAAAATTCATCTATACCCTAAAAACCTGCGCGTACGCGCATGTTGAAATATTTACATGCTCCAATCGAGCTCAAAAATTTTTTTGCACACGTTTCAGACCATTTGGAGCATTTTTTAAAAAATTCAAAAAATTGGACGGACGCGTACGCGCGCGCATATACCCACGCACAGCTCATATCCAATAGAAATTTTCCGTTTTTTCACACAGATCGGATGTCTGAAATGTCAAGGAATATTTCTACCAAGCTTCAAGTCTTTATTTGTTACAAACTCAAAAAGCTGCATCACTTCGGTGATCCCTCGCATTTATCCCCAAGTTGAATCATCCTTCGGGTTTATGCCAGGTTTAAGTGTGTGCGTGTGTGTCACACACAAACACACTGCTATAGCTTCTGACCACCCGAGCATTGAGAATTAAGGGTTTCTAGGATGAACACTGTACTAGGGCTTTCTATAGCTCAGTCGGTAGAGCACTGTGCTAGCAATCTGGAGGTCTCGGTTTCGACTCCCGATGGAATCCCATTTTCTTTGCTCACTTTTCCACTAATAAGTTTCAAGTCAATCCGACTCAATATGACGTCATACGGGCCCGTCAAAGTTGAAATTCCGCGCGCGCGTCAATGGCGATATACCGCGAAAAACCACCAATTTTAAATCCGATTTTACTCGTCAGGATGGACGGTGACCCCCCATTCTGAAAGCTGATGAGTTGTACATGTCATTTCATGGGTTGGCAATGCTGAAAAAATGATTAAAAGATATCAAATTTCTTAATAAAATAAAAAAAGTATATTTTCAAAATGACGTTATCACATTTCAAGTTCACTCAAGCGTATCTCACTTATCCTTTGCCGATTTTCACCCAGATTTCAGTATGTTGTAGCTTATTTAATGCTCTTTCATATGTATGATAACAACATTTTGATTTGATGATGGTATTACCTCGTAAAAATGGATTGAAAGTAATCTTGTCAAATTTGACCAGTTTACGTGTTATCTCTATGGGAGTGCAGTTTTTCTGGAAATGAAAATTGACATGACTATCTTTTTCGAGCACTAGCTCACTTATGCTTTGGTGAATTTCTCCCAGATTTTAATATGTTGTAGCTGAGACTTTGCGCTATCGCAAATAGCCCTTCGTTTTTTCATACGATGTCGGGATCACGTTAAGAAACTTGGTTGAATTTAAAGCTTATCTTCGATGTATTCAGATATTTCTTTCTTTCTGCAACATTCTTTGCAATAACTAAAAAAAACCCAGCCCCTATCACCCCCATATTTTGCACATGTTTAGTTCATGTCACATACATTATTTCATAAAATAACAAGTACTTGATCAGATACCATCTTGGGTATGTAAATTAGGGTCAAAGGTCATAAATGTTTCATCCTGTATCTTGGTGAATACATATGTCCTATCTTTCCCATATTTTGCACACGCAAAGGCCATGTTACAAGAATATCATTTCACAAAATAACCACTTTTTGCTCAGATGCCATCTTGTCTGTGCAAAGTGGGGTCAAAGGTCATATATGTACTTCTTTCTGTATCTTCGTTATATGACGTGTTAACTCTATGGGAGGGAATTTTTCTAGATGTGAAAATTGACATGATTGTCTTTATCGAGCAATAGCTCACTTACCCTTCGGTGAATTTCTCCCAGATTTTAATATGTTGTAGCTGAGACTTTGCGCTATCGTTAGTGTGTCTTCCGTTTTTTCATACGATGTCGAAATCATGCCGAAAAACTTTGCTAAAATTAAAGCTTAGCTTCGATGTGTTTTCATATTTCTTTCTTTTTGCAACTTTCTTTGCAATAACTCAAGAAAAACATTCCCTATTACCCCCATATTTTGCACATGTTTAGTTCATGTCACGCACATTACATGTATTTGATAAAATAACAACTACTTGATCGAACACCATCTTGGGTATGTAAATTAGGGTCAAAGGTCATAAATGTTTCATCCTGTATCTTGGTGAATACATACGTCCTATCTTTCCCATATTTTGCACACGCAAAGACCATGTTACAAGGATCATTTCACAAAATAACCACTTTTTGCTCAGATGCCATCCTGGCTGTGCAAAGTGGGGTCAATGGTCAAATATACTTCATTCTGTATCTTCATTATAGTGTATACGGAATTTAGTACCAAAGATGGCAGACCTGACTCCCTTTTCTAAATGAGAATCCAAACATCACACGGCCAGTGTCCCTAAACACAGATGAAACCTGTATGGTCATGCCTATTGGAATCAGGACTCAAATCATTGATTTTTGAACAGATCGGATCACCTAATTTGTCAGTGTTGACAAATTCCAAGTCTAGTTAAATTTTGTAATCTCTCACTATCCGGCCCTGCTTGATGATATGGGCCATCAGGCATCATGGTGGGCAATCTAACACGTTAAAGCTGCAACAATGTAAATTTATTTGTGGTATATTAAACTATAAGGCTTAACGGTGCACCACATATTCTTTCTAGGGTAAGTGTGTGTGGCCCTGAAAAGGGCCTACCCAATCTCGATGTTTTGGCAAGCACGTTCCCTTGAAGTTGAGAACGAAGAATTCTCATTCCTTTCAGAACGGCGAGAATATGCTTGCCAAAACGTCGGAATTGGGCAGGCCCTTTTCAAGGCCACACACTAATAACCTAGACAGAATACGTGGTGACCCGTTCAGCCTTCTACCACCCAACGTTCTACCGCCACGGAAGCCATCAAAGATGTCATTATGCGTGGTATTTATGTCAGGCCGGCGGGTTAACAAAGTTAGACCAGGGAGGTGGAAGAGACATCGTTAGACTTTTGTCTTTAGAAACGATCTAGACAAAACTGTGACGAGCCTGATCGCGATGGAGTGCCCCGGGGTATTAAAAAAGGATCACGTGCAGTGCCAGTGCAGTGGGCAGGGCTGGGCATGGGCAGTACAACTCCTTGCCGGGCTTCAATATTTGAAATCGGGTACAGATAAAAACCATTTCAATCATAAAAAGACTAGATTCTATACTCAATATTGCCTGTATTTAGTCATCTGCTCATATAAACACTTTTTCTTTCAGGAATGTCGAAGGAGAAAATCTTGGCAGATCCAAAATATTAAAAGTTAAAAAACAACTAAAGTTAGAAAAGCACTTTGAGAGCACAGATCTCTGCCAAGCAGCTCATTTCCACCCATATATGCATGCTGAAAATCGCCCAGTTTCACACATACAAAATAGTGGGATATTTATACGATCACATTCCAAATCTCAAGATTTGTGTAGACGTGAAACTCACTAATGATAAAGAAGCCTTGTGTTTATCAGCTGACTTCCTGCATGCTGTGCGGTGCCTGAGTAGAGCACATGTTCACAACTTTTTGAATTATTTTGCACCTAACAAGTCAACAAACCAATGCTGACAAAAACATAACCTCCATGGCAGAGGTAATTGAAATTGATGTGCATACAGTAACACTACAGGGGCCACAGAATGGGGGGGGGGGGGGGGGGTAGGGTAGGGTAGTAGCACCCCCACTTTTTTTGGGCTTGTCAAAGAAAAAAAAACACCCATGAATTTCCAAAGGTTCTGTCCTTGGATTCTTCCTGCCTAAGTGGGGGGGGGGGGGGGGGGGGGACCTGGTAAAGTAGCTCACCTCAAAATACATCAGACCAGTCTGTCAGTATGAGTATGAAATAATAATCCACCCAATGGTGGACTGTAAAATTAAGTCTAACTGGAAGAAGAAGTTCATTTTATTACTGAATATCTTCATGTGTTCCCAATGGCCTGAATGGGACCATACCTGGTTACCAAATGTGATAAACAGCATACACTGGACATACCGTGTACATTGTTCCCCCACCCGATCTCCACAAATAAGTTTCACTATCACAATTGCTAGTAGAAAAGAAACAACATCAAGTTTTTATAGGATTAAAGATTATCAGTGCAGCTGATAGTATATGAGCACAACTGAAACATGCGTACATGCTTGTATTAAGAAAAACACACAAACATTTTTTTTTAGTTTAAATGTTTTTATTGATTTTCAAGATCCATAACAACATCTTTAGCATAACAATAAACATATCACATAAAACAAAACAAAACAAAAACACAGAATAACAAAGAAAAAAAGGGAAAAAAGGTGATGTAAAACAATTATGTATAACACCTATAAAGACAATGATACACTGCACAGTTTCAGTGGACATGTACAATGTAGTGCAGCATGGCATTTGATCTACTGTATATCTGATAATGGCTTGAAAGAAATGAAAGTGTATGTGTACAATATGAATTTAATATTAATGAGTTTTGCATCTGCTGATTGTATATGAGCAATATGTAATATATAAAAATAGAGTTATTAAAGACAAGTACAAAAAGAAAGTAGTTTCTCACCTTTCACACATCCAATTTTGGCACCACATCATTACCTCCGCCAAGGAAGGAGGAGGTTAAGTGATCATCGGCGTTGGTTTGTCTGCTTGCAAAATAACTCAAAAAGTTGAGTAGGTCCTACAGATTAAAATGAAACTTGCATTAAAAATTGATATTGAAGCAAGGAACATCCTCATTCAATTTTAGATCCGGGAATTTTTATGGATTTTTGGAGGTTTTTTTTCATCTTTTGGCATATTAAAGGGACCCAAACCCAAAGAGCAATGTGGAATGAGTGAAAGCAACAACATTAGTAAAACACATTAGTGAAAGTTTTAGGAAAATCAGACAATCGATGCAAAAGTTTTGAATTTTTAAAGTTTTGGTGTTGGAACCACTTGATGAGAAGACTACTAACTAGTGATTATGATGTGTGTGTGGACAACAATATAAAGAAAATATAAAGAAAATTCCACAAAAATTCACTTTTCTAGCATAATGAAAGAGCACTTGACTAACCGCTTTCAGGAAGCAGGGGGAATAACTGCTACCCTTAACATACAACTGTCAGTATCAAGTTGATGGAAGGTGTAATTTTTATGAAAAGTGAATTTTTTGTGGAATTCCCTTTATACATGTATTTTCTTTATATTGCTGTCCACACATACATCATACTGTAAAACATGATATATTTGCGGCATGAATTTTTCGCGAATTGGAGCCGACGGCCTTTTTTGCAGCATGAAATTTTTGCGAACTGCCACTGGCATTCTTTGCATGTAGTGTAGACAAGAAATTTTGCGTGCATGTTAATTTCGTGAATCTTGGCGCTTGCGAAATTCATGAAATTAAAATGCATCCAGCGGTTCCAACAGCAAAACTTTAAAAATTCATAACTTTTGCATCGATTGTCCGATTTTCATGAAACTTTCACTGATATATTCTACTAATGTTGCTGCTTGCACTCAATCCACATTTCTCTTGGGTTTGGGTTTCTTTTAAGGTCAAAGAACTTGGGGTTCAAGCTGCATGTACTGGAGGTTTACATGCGTGCACTAAAGCGTGTGCTCTGCTGATAGGCAAGGTGCCATGTAATGCGTAAACAAAATGCTTCTATTTTGGGAATTTGCATGCGTGTAATAAGGGTGGAAATGAGTTGCTGGTTTGGTGGAAGTCTGTGCTCTCTCAGCGCTTTTCTAGTTGTCCCCGCCGAACGAGTTCGAGCAGGGGACTATGAAACCGGCTCCGTACGTGTGTGTGTCCGTGTGTCCGTCCGTCTGTCCGTCCGTGCATCCGTGTGTGATCAAAATGTTTCATTTGCTACTTCTCTGTCATTTATGTGCCAATTTTGATTCTGTTTGCTTTATATGATAGTACTACATGGGAGCTTTGAAACGTCTACACAGAATTTCAGTTGTGACCTTTGACCTTGACCTTTGACCTATATTGTACATTTTGCTTCAAAATGCTACTCCTTCGCCATTTCTAACCCAATTTCGATTCCGTTTCAATGTGATGGCACTAAGTGAGGGCTTCAAAACTTCTACACAGAATTTTGACCTTTGACTTCTTTGACCTTTGACCTTGATTTTTGACCTATATTGTACATTGGCTACAAAATGCTACTCCTTTGCCATTTCTAACCCGATTTCGATTCCGCTTGCTTTATGTGATGGCACTAGGTGAGGGCTTCAAAACTTCTACTCAGAATTTTGACCTTTGACTTCTTTGACCTTTGACCTTGATTTTTGACCTATATTGTACATTTTGCTACAAAATGCTACTCCTTCGCTATTTCTAACCCGATTTCGATTCCGTTTGCTTTATGTGATGGCACTACGTGAGGGCTTCAAAACTTCTACACAGAATTTTGACCTTTGACTTCTTTGACCTTTGACCTTGATTTTTGACCTGCATTGTACATTTTGCTACAAAATGCTACTCCTTTGCCATTTCTAATTCAATTTCACTTCCGTTTGCTTTATGTGATGGCACTAGGTGAGGGCTTCAAAACTTCTACACAGAATTTTGACCCTTGACTACTTTGACCTTTGACCTTGATTTTTGATCTATATTGTACATTGGCTACAAAATGCTACTCCTTTGCCATTTCTAACCCGATTTCGATTCCGTTTTCTTTATGTGATGGCACTAGGTGAGGGCTTCAAAACTTCTACACAGAATTTTGACCTTTGACTTCTTTGACCTTTGACCTTGATTTTTGACCTATATTGTACATTGGCTACAAAATGCTACTCCTTTGCCATTTCTAACCCGATTTCGATTCCGTTTGCTTTTTGTGATGGCACTAGGTGAGGGCTTCAAAACTTCTACACAGAATTTTGACCTTTGATTTCTTTGACCTTGATTTTTTACCGATATTGTACATTTTGCTACTAAATGCTACTTCCGGCGGGGACATATTTTATGCACCGCGTAATTTCTACTTTTCCTTGTTTTTTGTTTTATTTTGATATTTATTGTTTTTCAAAATGGCAATAGAAATTATCACAAATTTGTGTTTCTCGTCCCCGTCCACATCGATTTTGAGTTGCCACGTCTATCGTGGGTGGCTGAAAAAAACCAATGGAAATTCACCTAACTGATTGTGATGTCATGCAAACATAGCATTGGAATCTCCTCTTGTAATAATTTTGTGCATATTCTGGACCTGAATGGGGTGCACTGTTGAGAAAGCATTTGCATAGATATGCCTGTACAATTGTAGATTGTATATCACATATATTATGCAGATTTTATGTGGTATGGAAATGCATGTACCGATATATTCTAGTAATTCCAAATCATAGCATTGATTTCTCAACATCTTGCTTCTTGTGAAAAGAAATCTGAAGTTGCATTTTGATACTTTTGTTGTTGTTATTGTTCTGGAATCTTTTGACAGAAAATGGCAAGACTTGGGCTCTGTGCAATCATATTCATTGTGCTAATGACAGTAGCAGCATGGTTGTCTGCTCTGCTGCTGGACTACTTCATGGTCCCTACTCCTTACCACGGGCCACCCCATCCAAGGAGTATGCAAGCCCCTTTCCCAGGGGAAACAGCAGACAACTTGTGGTGGTTCATTCATGTAAGTTTACATTATTATTATGTTTTGCACCAACTGCCCTATTCATGTTGCCACTGTGTTTGAGTGCTTGCTTGTCTCTAGCCAGGGGTGGTCACCAGTATAATATCTCTCTTTTGCTGATTTGTATCTGAGTCACGCTCATTGGCTTTACAAATAGGGTGTAACTGAAATTTGATATGGCTCACCAATACTTTGTTTTAAAGGGACTGTACAGTACTGGTTGAGGTAAGGGATTCATGTTTTGAATATTTCTAAGTGAGATAATGAGAAACCTCTTATGAAATTTGAAAGAACATGTAATTTTAAGAAGGATTCAACGTTTATTTGATGAAAATTGGTTTTGAAATGGCTGAGATATCCAAAAAAGTAATAATAATAAAAGGCGACAGGCCACAACTTTATTAGGATCTCTTTGTTTCACCTTGTTTTTGGATATCTCAGCCATTTAAAAACCGATTTTCATCAAATCAACTTTTGATACCCTTTAGAATTGCATGCTCTTTGACATCTCATAGAGTGGTTTCTGAATATCTCGCAAAACGTTAAAAGCTAAATCCTCACCTTGACCAGAACTGTACACACCCTTTAACTTTTTAATTGTTACATACATCTAGGTGTTGCTGCTGTCGTATCAAGCAAGTAAAGCTGTTGTATCAGTAGCATGCATCTAATCTAAGGTACTGTACAATGATTACTTCTAGAAGTTAGTACCAGCATGTGAAAGTCTCCAGAAAGCTAAGCTATGAAAATCCTCTTCCTTTGTATTTAATGCTGAGATCAGACAAACTAAATTTGATATCCAAGAAAATACATTATTTATAGGATGACACATTGTTACATGTATGTGTGAAACATTTACCCCCACGGTTATGACTAGAGAATGACATATGTACAGGGATGTAAGTAATTTCACACAGATTACTTCGTACAAGATCGGATCACATATTTCATTACCTTTTGACACTTTTGGAGTACAAATGTTCTATAATGATTAAACACAACATTTGACCATATTTGACCATTGTGCTTTGTTATCAATCTGCCTTCCATTGTGCAACATGCAGAAATTCACTGGCTGGTTGAATTGTGGTTTTGCTTTGCAGATATCGGATATCCACATATCCCGTTTCAGAGATCCATCACGGACAGCGGACTTCAAAACATTTTGCAATGAATACATTGACATCATAAATCCCGAAGTTGTCCTTGTAACAGGTGAGTGTGAAGTGTCAGTTCTACTTCTTCTTCTTCTTCTTCTTCTTCTTCTTCTTCTTCTTCTTCTTCTTCTTCTTCTTCTTCTTCTTCTTCTTCTTCTTCTTCCTCTTCCTCTTCTTCTTCTTCTTCTTCTTCTTCTTCTTCTTCGTCTTCTTCTTCTCTTCTGCTTCTTCTTTTTGGGGTAATCTGCCTCCTTCAATCCTGAAGAATATTGCAGCTTTCAGCTGATGTTTTGTTCAATATCCTCTACTTCTGCGAAAAACACTGAGGCCTCTTGAGATAAGCTGTAGATTTGTTTTCATATTCTGAAAACTGTGCCTCTTAGCCCGTTGTTGCAGTCAGGAGGGGAGGAATAAATACTGTATTTGTTTTTACTGTGAACTAGACGATGGTGTTCAGTAGCTGACATGTACATTTATTAGCTCAAGAAATCCGCTTTTGCTTTTCAATATATTTATACAGTACAGTGCACTCCCGTTATAACGAACACGGTTATAACGAAATTCCGGTTACAACGAAATAAAATTTAGGGCCGCAACATTATCAACTCTATGTATTTTTATTGTTTATTCATTCGGTTATAACGAAATTATAACGAAAAGTCCCGAGGACTTCGTTATAACGGGAGTCCACTGTACATGTATTTCTGTGAGACCTCTGTTAGTTTGTAGATTTTACAGATGGCCCAGCATCGAACTATCAAAGGGTACGTTTATGCTCAATTTGCAAAGGCAGAATCAGTGTTTTGAACGTTGATTCAACAAAACACTGTTCATGGGAGTACTGTTTGAATGCTCACTATTTTTTTTTTTTTTTGACGTGTCTGTGTACATACAGTATACAAATGTACCAGCAGGGAGCTCAAGTTAAAAAGCACAACCCCTGCAAATTACAGTGTGTGTGATTTTGCATTTATATACTTATCCATGAAACGTGATAAGGCAGAATCACCGAGCATACTCGTATGTATGTAAATGCTCCTTTTTGTGCGTTTTGAAACGACATTCTGAAACGGCGTTTATATCAAAATGAGCATGGACGCAAACTCGTTTGCACTAATCACGTTTCAAAATGCTGATTATGGCCCTGAAAAGTTGAGCATAAACGCACACAAAATTTGCTTTATCGTATCAGCACAGGCCAGACTGTGGCATGAAGAAACAGCTATGCAAAGTGTCATGTGGCTTGAGCAAACTGTTAATCCCATTTGCATGCCTTAAATGAAGAGTTGTATAAACACAGTGGTATGGTGAAGAGAGTATCATTTTAGAAACTCCCATAAAGTATTGAAAGTGGAAGGTAACATTTAGTATATTTTTTTACCGTTAGATTTTGAATTGAATTCTTTTCGGGGCTCACCGTAAATTCCAGTACATTACTAGGCTTCCTTTGCAGACCCATGCACTGCATGTGTGTCCATCATGTATATTTTGTGAATAAAGTTCATCAAAACTTACAAACATTTCTATATACATTCTTGCCACACACTCTGTATGTTATTACATCAGCTCTTATACTTTTAGATTTGTGTTTATAGATAAGAAATACAGAAGACTGCAACAAAAAGGTTAAAGTGTGGCTGACACACAGAACTACTGAGTAGTTGAGTTTTGTGCATTATTCAAATTGTAGATAACTGTTGACTTCCAAATTTCTAAGTAGTGGCCTAAACAAATCCCCTGAGGTTCATATTTAATGTTTTGCTGCATTTTGGGAGTTCTGTAGAGTTCTGTAAAAGGTATCCCCTACCTTTAAAGCAATTTCTGCACACATAAAAAATGCAATGAGCTGTGTGTGAAAAGCACACTTTGTCACACTTCATGTTTTATGGGAATACTTATGGGCATCATGCACCCAAAGGGGACCACATCAGTGTCAGTGAAGCATGTCATGCCCTGGGATGCAGGCATAGGCATGTACCTGTAGTTAGTTTCATGCCCCGGTGCTCCTTGTACCCAGTGAGATGTGTGGATTCCTTGGAGAGAGTTTGTAGTGAAATATGACTTTATGGTGTATGTTCCTTAAGATGCAATATAAGTTGGAGTTTGATGGGTTTGGACAATAAAAAGATACCTTTCTGAATACTTGATTTTCTTCTTCTCCCTTTTTAAATGAATGGTATGATCTGAAATTATATTTAGAGCATGTGGCTATCCAGAGAAGAAAGTGCTGCATTTAAAACAAACCAAGAAAGGAATGGGTTTGATTGATACCATGTTTAGTGGATACTTAAAAAAACCCTCATACATGTAAATACCATGATTACACAAGTTCAGATTCAAATGATCCATCACAATGTACTTCACACATTTTTTTTTTTTCACAGCAAGTAAATTTTACATTTCATGAGGTATTTACACAATGAACTTTATTTTAAAAGTGTGTGTGTGTGTGGGGGGGGGGGGAAGCAGTTAATATTTCTGTACCACTTCGGGGGGGGGGGGGGGGGGGCAGGGGAGGGGTTCATCAGCTGACAAGCAAAAGAAACAAAGAAAAAAAAAAGCCTTCAGTGGCAGTTTTCTGTTACAAATTCTGGGGTTGATCGGCTTGAAAGCAAAAGGTTGATGTCACTTTTGGGGTAAAAAAATTTGGGGGGGGGGGCAAGTGGTTAGACCCTATGTATTCCTATGTATTATACAAAAAAAAGGGGGGGTAGGACTGAGCCTCACTTCACTTAACCTCTCAAAACATTTTTTTAGGGTTGAGCCATCATATATTCAAACATGTCATTTCAATTTCATGCCAATCATATCATGTGAAACTTTTATATCACATTGTCAAGATGGTGTAGTATAAGTTACGTTCAGATGACAAGCCTTAACCTCGAGGTTAGGAAACCTCGAGGTTAGAGCTTGTAGTTAGGGACCATGAAGACGCACTCGTGGTTAGCTAACCTCGAGGTTAGCTTGATGTTAAGAGCCACGAGAAATCTTATGGTTAACGCTCTAACCACCAGAGTGGGGGGGGGGGGGGGGGGTCCCACTTGTAGTTAAGCACCGTGTGGACACAAAAATCAACATACTCAAAGGGGCAGGAGCTTAACCTTGAGATTTCCTAACCTCGAGATTAAGATTCGTCGTGTGGACGCACATCATAGTTTGGGGGCAAGAGCTTAACCTCAAGGTTTCCTAACCTCGAGGTTAGGGCCTGTCGTCTGAACGTAACTATAGACAGGTCTACAACTTGAACTGGGAACACAATGCGAGATGGCAGAGGCATACCAGTCCCCAAAGAGCATCATTTTAAGTTTTTCTTTAACAAGCAGCTTTCAGTATAGAGCTCATATTTGTTGAAGGAATGCCAAAGTAATTTTTTTTTTTTCAGAATGATAAATGTTGCTACCTTTTTAATCTACTCACAATGCCTGATATGGGCCAAAAATTCCTACAGATACCATCAAAATGCTCCCTCAGTATAAGATTATATACATACATTGTACCCATAATCACTTCTTACATCATGCTGACTTGCTCAAAATGCTATGGACACTACGTGCTAGCAGTTTGCCAATGGTCATTACACTCCTTGTTTTGGCATAAAAGTATGCAAGTCAAAGCCACATACAAACGTGTACCAAAGGTTACCCACCATGAGGTTGCATAAGATTTGAAATTGTGATATCACATTATACCAGATCAATAGAATACTGTGTCAATACTATACTGTTTTTGCTATACGTATTCTGTGAGATTGCAAGAACCTGATTTTCTTTCTTTTTTTAATTTATTCATTCATTCATTCATTCATTCATTTATTCATTCATTCATTTATTCATTCATTCATTTATTCATTCATTCATTCATTTTTCCATTTCCAACAGAACAAATATTTTACAGAAATTGAGTACATAAATTACATCACAATACATACAAGATAAGTACAGAATATTTTAAGTATACGAAAATGCTGGAAATGGGGAGGAATGCTAAAAAGCATACTTTTTTTCTTTTTTTTTTTTGAGGGGGGTGGGATGTGATGTAGTGTGGGTATAAGTAATAATGGTATGTTACACACATAGATTGCAATGAAGGTTTGAAATTTCACTGCTGAATTCGAGATTTGTTGATGAGAAATTTGATGGGTATCATCATCAGGTACAGAGTGCCATCTTTGGAGTTAGAGAGGATGAAAATCAGATAAACTTGAGAGAGAGGGCCACAATCGCATGAAGATACTCAGTAGCCTACTGTCAATTTACAGACTGTATGCTGAATGCTTGAAAGTATGTATTTAATTCCAAGCCAGAGCAACCCATAGGTCTTCAACAGACAGTGTTACGGGTATGTTAAAAGTTATCATGGACTTATTTTTCAAAAATTGATATCACGGATGAATAGCAAATTGTTATGCTAAGAATCTGTGAGATATGACTTTGGATGGATTTACACACCTGAAGCATGACTGCAAGTCAATTACTTATCAAATACAAGGATTTGTTTCATCCCTGAGGCTGTACAAATCATTTATCGCATGTTTTCAGGTACAGTTTGCAGGTTGAAAAAGAAGCTGCATAATTCACACACAGGAGTTATCAGTTTTTGCATCATGTTGCAAAAATTGATTTCTTTTGTCACTGTTCACACACACGGCATAAGACAAATTTTTACAAATGTTGTTTTTTTAATTGCAATGTTCACACACATTGCACAGGGTAAATTATTGTGATGTTTAAAGAAAGAATAAAATGGGACCAATATTTATGTCAATTTGCAACAATTAGTTAACGGTTCTTAGTGTCCACACACAAGATTTAACATTTTGCATTGCATTCTAAATGTCTGTCTTTAAAAACTTAATTTTTGGTATGTGTGAATGCAGCTAGTGTGAGTTTGAGTCAAATTATACAATGTTGATAGTTTGTGATGGACACTTGTAGCTGCATCAGTTTTACCATTTGAAGGAATACCATACATCTTTCATCCAAGAGCAGTTACCACCAATATGTAAATGAGCAGGTCTATGATGTATAATACATTGTAGTAGATACAACAGTAGTACTGTGATACATTACCAGTTCTTGTGAAAATATTCATTAACATCGACAGAGATTTGTTGTCCGTATTTGATATATTCAGTCCTTAATTGGAACTGTGCCTAGCTTTCATATCCAGAGTTTTTTTCCATGTTATTGTACAGCAGCTAAAGATATTTCTGGCTGAATATGAATTGCTGATTGGTTTGAAATATCCTCATTTTGTAGGTCTCGGCCTGTTGAGCAACAGAATAGTAATTGCATTACATTATGCTGATACCTGCACTTGTGTAGGTGCAATTATATTGTTGGATGTAAAATCAAATTCACAAAACATCATGTGACAAAAGGCATTGAAAATAGCCAAACTGTTGACTGATTCACTCTGTTGTGCTAGGATGATTAAACTTACGGGAAGAGGGCTACACATTTAATTACACTTAACGTGCCAATGTATTGGATACAAGAATTGAAACAGCCTCATGTGGCCACATAATCAGCATGCGGTGCTGAAAAGTGTGTGCTGGATTTATGTGCGCTGGTTGATGACATCACTGCACATGAAGAAGACAGTGTGGTTTCGACTATGCTGAGCTTGTGAAAACCATTACTCAGCTCAGCCGTACACAACTTCAAACACATTTCCATGCATGTGACTCACGCATTAATAGTGGGACATTAATTTTGAAAAGTTCATTGTATTCTTGCGTGATATGCTGAGCTACATACAATAAACGCAGCATTATATTGTGTGTTGATGAAAAGAGAGTTTTGTACTCACACTTCTGCTCCATCAATTTGAGTTACACTGTACATTTCATTAACATAATTAATTGTTGTCAGAGGACTGCAAATAAATGAACTCTAGCTCTTTCTATGAGAAATATGGTTCCCAGATAGTGATTAGATTTGTGCCAAAGTATGAAGTTGATTCATTACAATATAGATGGTGACTGATGGTGACTGGAAATTCCATCTCCATATAATTTTTTTTTAAATCATCTGGGTGCACTTCATGCAACAGATGAGGCAGTAGTGTAGAACAGAAAGTACCTACATGCATTCATTTTTGTACATTGTACATGTATAATGTTTGCTTTGCCTCTCTATCCATCATATCTTGTATACAGTGTACATGCATATATGTAGTATCACAATGCTATTAAAAGTGAGATGTATCAATAGAGAGTGATTATTAACTGAGCACTTTTCTGTCATGCATCTTTTTTTTTTTTTTTTTTTTTTTAATATGATCTATGTAATAGGGATCTGAGAAGGAAATGACTGTAGGCAATTCATTTCTCTCAGTTCGACTGGTTGCCTTTTGATGGCCAGGTAAAGCTGTATACTGTTAAGTGTTATGTCAAAGTGCCTGCACAAGTCAGGTGAGCCATTGCTATACAGCTCAGGGTTTGTAGGTGACCTGGTATGCAATGCTGCAAGGACTCTGTTTAGCCAGGCATACATGTAATTGTGATGCAAGAGATGCTGGCCGGGGTATGTACAAAAAATTGTAAGCTGTGTGCGATCACACACACATTGTGAAGAATCGAAAAGTGTGTGTCTGCAAGAGAGCATCAAGGCCATTTGATCATTGACTGGTATTTAAAAAGACAGTGCAGATTTTTATTTAGTGGGAGAATCTTTTGGTTTTATTTTTCATAAACACACCATAATTTGAACACTGACAATCTTGTATCTAGAGTTCATTATACATTGTGAAGGTCAGATGATGGTAGTTTTCTCCAAGCCTGGTTATTAATATTACATAGTGTACCTCAATTTGAGATAACCCGATGCTGATGCCTTCATCATTCAGTGAAGCTTCACAGTATTCACATTTAAAATTGTGGTTAGAGTATTAAAAAAACAACAACAATGAATTATAACGTTTTGGTGCATAAGAGCTACAAAGAGAAAGAATTGTATATTGGTGTGTTTGCATACAGAAATTTATCAGTCTCAGATTCATATATTTTCTGTCCAAATGATAAAATACATGTGATGACGTATTGTATGACATGTATTATTTCATCTTGATGTACTTCAGTTTTATCTTTATCTCATAATGCTAGCTGCTATCAGATCTAGCTATAATATATGAAGGCCCTAATGGGTTTTAAAAGCTCAACTACTGTGAAAGTGGATATTTTTTACATCATTTTTTCATGCTTGGCCAGGTAAGATGAGTTTCACATGTTTTTAATTCCACAGAATCCAGACATCAAACTGGAACATTATGGCAAGCAAAAATATTTGTATGCTTTTATTTTTGCACTAATTTCTGGTTGCGCAAAATACATGAAAATTTCAACACTGAGAAAATTTCCACTTTTACAGTGATCAGTACTACTGGCACCACAACAGCAACAGCTAAGCCCACTACATACAATTGTATATAAATGCAATTGATGAAAGTCTACTACTATTATATTAAACAATGATTTATGAAAAATAGAAATGTTTCTGATTAAATGAAGGTGATGACTATGGCAGGGCTGTACCAATAAGTGTAATGAAATGAGTGTAAGACTCGCCTATGTACAGTAATTTCCACACGTCTGCTCAGGTTAATCTTCCATAGTATGCATGTCTTTACAGGTAGAAAACCCTGATAATAAAAATGTATGTCAGTACCTTCACTGAAAACCTGAGAAGTGTACTAAATGTACCGTAAATGTTTCATGTTCACGTCCCTAGAAAGGAATGTATACACTGTACACTGTACTTCATAGGTAATTATGCAATTTTTGATCAGAATAAATTGAATCCTAATTTAGACACAAAATACAGTCCCCAAAGTAATGCACTTGATCACACCACTTAGTGATGAAAAATGCAGAAGCTCTCTCCCCATGGTGTGTAGACTCTGCACCCCCCCCCCCCCCCAGGTTGCTCTCACTCCCGTACAAATGTCTCTTTCTCACTTCTTTATTTGATGTTGGCATCCCTGTAATGAGACGTGTAGCACCGGTACTTGAAATAAAACATAATGTGTTAAGCCCATTTACTAAGTTTGTACAGACTTACACTACTTACAAGTACATGTGCCAGTATGTATAATTCATTATAGTCGGTTGATACCAGTAGCAAAGTGAAGGTACATTTTGTACGGTATGACAAGTTACAGACTCTGTTGAAAAAAATAGTAACTGTTTCGTGCCATTGATATGGATACATTTTCTGTCTTTTTTTCCATGCAGCTGAGTGACATAAATATCATATGTTGGCTGTATATTATGCTGATTCCTGACAGTTAACAAGGTATAATAGAAGTACAATTTCGACATCCTGGACAAAAGAGGGAAAATATTTTTTCTTATTATTATTCTTTTTATTTCGTACAGGTATCACAATAAAAAAAAAAAAAGGTGTGAGGAGATTTCTTAAGAATGAAATATTCTATGTTCATGGTGCAATCAAGTAATCTCAGAGCTATTTGAACATGGTGTACAACTTCAAGCTACCCCCAGAAGAGTAAATGTTACGTAAATATTACCAGCACGTTAGATGTGAAAATAGAGTGGAAGTATTCAGTGTGAGAAGATAAAATGAAGGTAGAATAAACAACTGCTGTACAAAAACTCATTGACCATGTGATATAAATTGAAGGACTGGACAATTTGAGAGATGACTCACAACTGCACTTTTGTGTTGATTCAGTCAAATGAACTACAGCTTGATAGTTATCATATAAAATGTATGTCCATGCAGAGCAATGAAGGTATTTATGGTATCAGATCAATGCTAACAACCGCCCATTGTGTAGACAATACCGTGCAAAATAGGAACAACAATATATCATACCATCATGATATATTATGCGTTACTATACTGTCTGACACCGGGTTATATCTCAGTTTCACCACTGAGTCATCGCGGCGATGTCAGTTTTGTTCAGGGAGATGATGTTGTGAAGTATGTTTCAACAGTAGTATCAAATCATCACCCAAGAATGAGTGAAATTGTTTTGGTCCAGCTGGAGCAATTATGCAGAGATTAAGTAGTTTTATTGCGATTTTATATAGTTAATTCTGCAAAGTTCTTGATGACAATAAACATACAGATGGACTTCTTTTCATCAAGAACTTTGCAGAATATAACCTTAGAAACTCAATATATATTTTGCATTTTGAAAATATATGAGTGGAAAAATAGTATTCAGCACTCAGGCAAAAGCCCTTCCACAACCACATAGAAGACACATACAATTAAACTCGCATAAGTCGATCTTCTCGGGACTGAGCAAAACACATCGACTTAGGCGATTTTCGACTTGTGCGTAAGTCGAAAAAAAATCGACTTACAGTTTCACCACAGATACATACATGTATGTTTAACGTACATGTATGTTGTCTACTCTGGAGCCGAGAGCTGGAGCGGTGTGCCGCAGCACGGGTCGCCCAGCAGGGCTGCGGCTAACTTTGCATGGACAGTGCATTAGTATTGGCACAGGTCTGATTACTTTACACCCTTGTTAAACCTTGGGGAAGTGAATATGAACGATATTTGAGCAGTGATTGATTCCAGTTTACCATACCGTGGCTTGAAATGCGTGTAGAGGTGCAATTCTGATTTACCCGTGCCTGTAACTTTCCCCCTACTTTCCGCTTTGAAAACTCAGCAGCTTCATCCATTATACCACTCCACTGCACAGCGCTGCAAATGCCAAGCTACATGTACACTGCAAGCTCAATACTGTACATGTAAATAAACGCATGTGTACTGTACGAACGCTGTACGTACGTAGCGCGACAGCTGACAGGACTGTACCAGCGGACCTCCAAATACGAAGAGAGTTAAACGATCCCATGCGATCGCTTTGAATTTTGATTTTAGATCATTTTTTTTTTGTCACCTCAAACTCATCTGACAAACAAAATAATGATGAGTAATAAATAATGAATAATGAATGACAGTGATTTATTACACAATAAAATCTTATTCGACTTAGGCACAGTGAATTCAATGGTTTTTCCGTGAAAGTTTTCTTGGAATTTCATCGACTTAGGCGAGTATTCGACTTACAAAATTCGACTTGTGAGTGAATTAATACACGTACGTCAATGGGGAAAAATCAGGACTTTTTAAAATCATCGACTTACGCGATTATTCGACATATGCGACGTCGACTTAGGCGAGTTTAACTGTATGCATTTGATCTGTTGCCACATTGGTACAATGTAGGTCTGACTCGGACCCCTTTCAGACTTGGTAAATTTTCAAGAGATCAACATAGATTTCTTCACTGATAACAAACAAAATTCTTCCCATTTAATCATCTGGATTTCAATGGATGACCAACTACAGTATCTAGTGCAGGTAGTCTTTTTTTTTTCTTTCATTTTAGGGATATGAGATGTGAAGAGTAAATGTACTGGTATGCTGACCACATTATATGGCCAGTAGAAGAAGGTTACAGGCTTAGCTATCTTGTAACAGTTGTATACCACAGTTTGTGAAGTGATCACAGAGCTGGAGGTTTACTTGAAATATGTGAAGTAGGAGTTTGATGATGTTTCGTACATGTACACTGTACATTGTATGTGATGTGCTATAGACAAATGATTTCCACATTGGTTTGGGAAACTCCCCTGTTTCCCGTAAGTTATGTTTACTCTTAGGGATATAAACAGGTATTATACATTGTACAATTGTTTGTGTTCTGTGTAATAAAGTTATTCTTTTAAACTCATGAATACCAACTAGTGGCTTGTGATAGCATACATTTATTGTATAAGCTGTTATTTTTGCAAATTTCTTGAATCAAAGTTGAATTGTGAATTCAGCAGTGCGTGAAAATGCTGGGGGAATAGTGCATTTACCATAGCGTTGGTGTCAATTCGCGAAAACAGCATCTTGCGAAAATGATTGTGACCTCATTTGCGAAAATATCTGTACACAAAAATAATGCCTGCAGTGAGACCCCCACTTACAGTGGCGGGCCGGCTTTGAGCCTAAGGCCGGCCCGCCTTGCGGTCCTCGGACTCACATTTTTGTGTGTTTACACTGCCTTGTCAAGCAGCGGCCTTGGAGAGATATCCCCTCCCGGATGGGACTTTTATAAACGAAAGGTTTATTGTATTCTGTTAATACAGACGACATTACTCTGACGTTTGATTACAGAATTTTAATCGTAAAAATAAGGATAAACAAGTCGGATACATACATCTATAAAGATCTGTTCTTACCTTTCAAGAAGGAAATAATCTAAAAAATTAATGAGACAGCAGCCGGTTTTCTATACGCAGGTCCCAGCTGCACAAAATGACACAACGGAAGTGAACACAAAATGAAACCGAACCGGTGCATGACGTCAGCGCAATTTCTACACATACCTGAGAGGGCAGGCCGTGCATTTGGGTCTGCTTTACGGCAGTGAAAGGTTGGCCCATTGACGTAGTCTCGGGCCACCATTTGGTACCGCAATTTGGTACCCCATGTGGTACCGCATTTTGATTTTAGTGCGTTTACATCAACCGAAAGGCCGGCCTTTCGGTTGGTGTAAACAGGGACTATTAAAGTGGCATTACCAAGGAGGCATTTGGCTTTCCTAGTATAACATCTGTTCATCATCCCATTTCATGCAAATGGTAACAGAGATTGTGATTTTGGTTTGTAATGATAAACTTTATGAACAGGTAGTTGTTTTGATCACAACTGTGTGTTTGTTTTTTGTTTTTTTTTTTGGGGGGGGACCATGCAATTCTAAGGGGTATCAAAAGTTTATTTGATGAAAATCGGTTTTGAAATGGCCGAGATATCCAAAAACAAGGTGAAACAAAGAAATCCTAATAAAAGGCTTGGCCTGTCGCCTTTTATTATTATCACTTTTGTGGATATCTCAGCCATTCGAAAACCAATTTTCATCAAATAAACGTTGAATCCTTCTTAGAATTACAATGTACATGGTCTTTCATATTTACTACTGTACGAGCTGAATCGCCTTTGAATTGCGAAAATAACAACATGCGAAAAAAACAACGCGCAAATAACTAAGTTCAGTTAGACCCTCGCAACCGCAAAATTAACAACATGCGAAAATGTCCTCCAAGTAGAAAGAAATTTCAGGGAAGCTTGGCCAGGGTCTAGGCATGTATTTCAGGTTTTCGTTTCTCAAGTGTTGCACAATAATGTTTACTACATTTTATTTTGAGCATGCCACCAATACTCAAGGATATTGCATAGCATGTTGCTGGCTCTTGAAAATGTTGCACAAGAATTCAAGCACTTTGCAGCGACATGCTCAAACCCCTCGTTGATCGTGCCATACCCCCTATCTCACAAAGTAGCCATTTTGATATCCCTTAATTGTTCTCTTAGGAGACTTTTGCTTTGAGTCAGTGCTATTATCACATAAAACCTTCCTTTTCTGCATAAAAGTACATAAAGATTTTGTGTGTGTGTGTGTAGTTAGTGCCCTTGATTAACTAGATTATTCTGTACAGAAACACTGTTGCACATGATGGGAAAGAAATGTCAGTTGGAAAATTGGAAAAAGAAATTTCAGTAGGAAAATTGGAAAAAAAACCCCACTTAGTTGGACAAGTGAATATGCCCATAAGCAGGCGCGGTGGAGCACCCCAATTATCTCGCAGAAATCCATCGGCAGCCGAGCCTCATTTGCATAAAGTAAACAACATGTACTCGCGTAGTTGAGAAAAAGTAAACAACTTCTCAAGCTAATAACAATTTAAGGAAACCTATTTTCAGATTGAAATTGAGTTAGTTTGAATTTGAAAACATGTCCGAATATGCACATATAACATATTAAAGGATTTGACAATGATAAAATGTGAAATTTTAGCGAAAACCTGGCGAGCAAAATTACCAAAAATATGCCTCGAAAATCATCCTAGAATTCACGAAGTGTGATTGCGGAACCAAAGCGCCATTCGAACAAAGTACACCGAAATTTATTTATCTGCTTGCATTTTAAATGTCATACCGTAATATTCCCGGCCATGGTTGTGTCGGAAAAAAACAGAAGGTGATGTCAAAAATGACACGAACGCAACGCGTACAGGTCGGTCCCATAATCGCGTCACTGTAGCGTTGCATGTCACAGCACACATAACGCTTTGCTTCATGCAGCGTGCGCGGCAGCAGCTCAGCAGTCACCGCCGTGCGACACTCAGCAAAATTGACTGCGTCACATGCAAACCAACAATGAGCACGAAATCCTGAATCTCACGTACCATGCATGAACAATATTACTGGAAAAGAAATGACGTCATTTTCAATTGTTTCGCTGACTACAATTTTCTATTCCAAACCCTGTAGAAACAAGTTGATTTCTCAAAAAGTTTAGGTGGAACCAAGCGAAAACTTTCACCATATATGGATTGAGGCCTGATGAACTTATGTTGCCAATTTCGGACACATTGGAGCCCGGCCATAGTCCAGTCGGAAAAAAAACAGAGAGCATGTTTTGCGAGAGGTAATTTTCAAAATGCTTTAATATCTCAAGTTCTAGTGCAGCAAATTTCATAATTTTTTCATCAAAAGGAAGGTTTTTAAAAACTTAGATAGTGTGGGAAGTTTGAGTTTACCAGCGGCACGCATAGCGGCACAAGGAGAAGGTAAAGATTTGACTTTTTCATGCACACAGTTTCGGGCAGCCGTGGATGCCCGTTGGAAATTCAAATAGAACGGGGCGATAATGAGATGCAAATTGGGGTGCTCCACCGCGCCTGTAAGGGTTGTGAAAATAAATCATGTTCAACTCTGACCTGTTAAAGGGACTGTACAGTACTGGTTGAGGTGGGGATTCATGTTTTGAACATACGTAAGTGAGATAATAAGAAACCTCTTGCTGTACGAGCTGAAATTTTTGCGTACAGATATTTTCGCGAATTGCTACTTGGAGGACATTTTCGCGTGTTGTTTTTTTCGCGTGTTGTTATTTTCGCACTTCAAAGGCGATTCAGCTCGTACAGTAGTAAATATGAAAGACCATGTACATTGTAATTCTAAGAAGGATTCAACGTTTATTTGATGAAAATTGGTTTTCGAATGGCTGAGATATCCACAAAAGGGATAACAATAAAAGGCGACAGGCCACGCCTTTTATTAAGATCTCTTTGTTTCACCTTGTTTTTGGATATCTCGGCCATTTCAAAACCGATTTTCATCAAATAAACTTTTGATACCCCTTAGAATTGCATGGTCTTTGACATCTCATAGAGTGGTTTCTGAATATCTCCCAAAACAGGTCTCGGTGTTTTAGTCAAATGCGTACGCGGGCGCACGGCGCAAGTTTCATATAGAGACCTACGCTATCGACTCCTCTTTAGCGCTTACGCTTTGGCCCACTTTCCCGAGTCCGAAGAAGTCCGATCCACTGTAGTCAGTGGTCCGATCACAGTTCGGCTCATGATTCGGCTGAGGGGGATGACAGCTTTAGCAATTTTCTTTTGTAATGTCATAATATCAAGCACATAATGCACACACCCTGGCATTACAACAGACTGCGCGATGCGCAGAGAAGACAATGAAGGCAACGTTACTTAGCAACACCTACGCACTTTACTCTTGATGACAGCTCAACTTCAGTAATCTTCGTATAAATGCTAACAGTGATCGGCAGTATCATCAACAGCGCCCCCTACACTACCGGGACTATGCCCCTTTAAAAGCTAAAACCTCACCTCAACCAGAACTGTACACACCCTTTAACCAGAACAACTTGGTCTGCAATCACTGACAATGCACTCTGAAAACAACAAAGGAACAAACATTTTTTGTCATATAAGGGTCAGCAAACTTTGTTTCAGTCATGTGGTCTCATTAACCACAAACAACAGACACTATCAGACCAGGTATTTGGTTTACAGAAAAAGTCCTGTGACTTCCTGTGACTATAGCAGGAAATCTGTGGCATTGTGGTGGCTGGAATGATGAAAGTGTTAGTGAGAAGGTGAAGTGTAGGTTAAAATGCAAGAAAGGTAGGCATGTGTGTGCATATGGGGAAGGGGTGTGGAGTGGGGCTACGTACCGTGTAAGTGAGACCAGTGGCGGATCCAGAGGGGGGGGGGGCGCAACCAGCGCACGCCCCCCCCCCCTTTATTTTTCGTTAGAAACAAAAGAAATAAAAAGAAAAAAATGAAATGAAAACCGGAAGTGGCACCAGAAATATTAGTCACGCCCCCCCCCCCCTTTACAGAATTCCTGGATCCGCCCCTGGGGACTGCAATCAAGTTAAATACTATGCACTTTATGTTTTGATATTGACAACAATGATCTATGATTCTATGTCTACAGAGATATGAATTGTGCTGTGTGTGTTAGTGTACGGCTATCCTACATTGTACAATTATATTTTGATATAGCCATCAGGTACATTGTATAAGAAGCAGTGTACGAATAGGTACATTATAAGAAGACCTATATGTAGGTCCACTTTCCCAACCTCCTCCCCCTTACCCCTCCCCCATCAGGCAGAGACACCCGTGATGTTCAGAGAAATGTTCATGTTTCTCTTTTCTTCTTTTATACTGAAGAAATTAGTGCTACTCCAACAGTTTTGTTCTCCCTCTGATTTTGTATACAAATCTAATGAAGAAGTTGGTAATCTGTCTCTTTGCACACATCTTCCCATGTCCCCTCCCCCTAAAAGAAGGGGAAATAATAGTCCCAAGTCTTGTCATACAAAATCGTGCAGACACAGTATCAATAGATTCCTGGCATCTAGAGTTGTAAGAGCTCCAGAATTGAATCAGAACAATCATGTCTTTTAATGAAATACCAGAAATTCTTTGAAAAGAGATCTGCATGCCATATTGCATTTTATACGTCATTGTGTAGGGCCTATGTTTTTACACCTTCTGTTAAAGGAGATAGAAATGATTTTGTAAGGTTTCATTGCGTGTTACCATTGTTCATTGTGCAATGGTGTACAAATGCAAGGAAAAGGAGAGATAATTCTTGACTAACATGTTCTGAGAATTGCACCACTGTATTTTAAAAAGCTCCATCATCCAGTATCTGAGCTTGATTCTTTTTTTTTTTTGGGGGGGGGGGGGGGGATGAAGCTCCTGGTAGTGAAATGATGGTAAAAAAAATATCTTTATCTTCTCTCATAGAAAGTTTCATTTATTTGTTTTTATTATTATTTTTATTTTGTGTGTGTGTGTGTGTCGTGTTCTCATTTTCATTTCATGAGCTACAATAGTACGTGTGTATACTTCAGTATTTGATTTTTATAAGCCTAGAAATTATGTCACCTTGTGCATCGATATTTAAAGTGGTTGATGCGCAAGCCTCTTGCCCTGGACAGGTGCATCAGTAATCCCCATGGCCCGAATTCATGAAGGTGGTACAATTGAAACCATGGTTTAAACCATGGACAAAGACCGTAGTTTTTATATGGGGCGGCAAGTGTCGCACAGCGTATTTCATCATGAAATGGTCATTTCGTCGACAAAATGACCATTTCGCCGATGAAATGTTAACATTCAGTAATCGAAATGACTGATTTCGTAATGAAATAGGCCATATAAAACTATTGTCTTTGTCCATGGTTAAAACCATGGTTTCAATTGTACCACCTCTGTGAATTCGGGCCCAAATGTTTGGCACAGCTGTGAGAAATTTGCATAATTTATGACATTACTGTATGATATTTGTTATTTCATAATATACAAAACAGTGCAATGGTATGAGATTTCCCATGAGGTGAAAGATAGAGGCGCTCTATTCAACGAGGCGAAGCCGAGTCGAATAGTGCGCCTCATCTTTCACCGAGTGCGAAATCTCTTTCCATTGCACGAGTAAAGACCATACACTATTTGTTTTATACAACACCTCGAACGTCAATGAATTTGGTACTCACAGATTCTTGAATTTAGCACAGAAATGGCAACCATTTTCCGTGGAAGACAAATGAGTAGCCTCACAGTCACAGTCACCGTGTATGTACATGTTAACGTGTATGTACGTATGCAAAACGAAGTTGTTTACAAAAAATAGTGACAAAAGTACGCGCTTGTAAGCGCGCTTGTAGTTGTTGAGTGCGCGCGGCACATGTTTGTTTATTGTGACATCAGGGCGCATGCAATAGAACATTTTGATTGAACCAAAATTGCACGCTGAGACAGCCAGAGCGTGCAATAGAACCTTTCACTAAATGTCACTTGATGGGTAATCGACCAATTGGATAGCTACATTCTAAATAGGTGTTGTATAACATACATTTACATGTACCCTCTTACAAATGGAGTGAGGACTTTTTGAAGGATTTTTCCACATATCTTTCAAAATTCTTCCTCATAGTGAAATCATGAAATGATGGGAATTCAGTATAGAAGATAGACTGCTCTCTTCTGAACACTGTATTGTAAAACACCAAACAAACAGAAGATATCACTTGCTGAATACAGAACAATGTGCAGCTTTAGCGGATGGATTTGATAAGAATAATGCCTGATAGTGATATACTGCACAATTATCATTGGAAGCATCAACAGATATCCTAGCATGATATATTGTGGTAGAAAAGTGTGCTTAATCTTGGTATGGCATGGATTATCACAATACCTGCTCTTTGACCTCTGTGATGCATTGTTCCATGGTGGAGAATGTCAAACCTCTTTCAAGAGTCAAGACCTCACTCTACAAAAGCTTAGACAGCTCTGTAATTTTGTCAAGGATCAACCAAGAATGAAAGATGGATACTCCTACATTGTATTTTGTTGCATAAGTGTTTGTTTGGCTGTGGCCAAAACGCCTTCCCTAGTGCAGACATTTTATCAGTACGTGTGCTAGGGCAAAGAACCTCCGTGTTTATTTATTACTACCTCTGCCAAGGGAGGAGGTAATGTTTTCATCGGTGTTTGTTTGTTTGTCTGTGAGCAAAATAACTCAAAAAGTTGTGAAGAGATTTGGATGAAACTTCCAGGACAGGTTGAGAATGACACAAGGGACAGATGATTAAATTTTGGTAGTGATCTGGGAATTTTTATGGATTTTATGAAGGATTTTTTATATTTTGGTACGAAATCTGTAGCATGTTCAATAAACTTCAGAGTTTAGGCTGCGCATTTTTTGAGATTTGCATGCACGCAGTGTATGCTCTAGTTTCTGCGCTAAATAAAGTGCATGCTCTAGTTTCTGCTAGGGCGAGGTGTGTCGCGCAGCTGGAGTCGATGACATAACAATTAAAAGGCTTCTATATTGGGATACCAGGCGATTTTCAGCATGCATACGTGTGGGTGGAAATCACTGATCTCTTTGGAAGAACAAGATCATTGGTGGAAATTAGCTGCTTGGCGGAGGTCTGTGCTCTCAGAGTACTTCTCTAGTTTTTATGCCTCCGCCACGAAGTGTCGCCGAAGGCATTATGTTTTCGGGTTGTCCGTCTGTCAGTCCGTCCGTCCGTCCTTCCGTCCGTCCGCCCTTCCATCTGTTCGTAATCAATTTTTGTGGACAGCGTAACTAAAAAACTGTTTGAGGTATCCTAATGAAACTTACCATGTATATGTGTGAGTGGGCGAAGTTGTGCCAGTAACTTTTGGGTGCACATGCTCAAGGTCAAAGGTCAAAAGGTCAAGGTCAAATACTCAAAATTTCACTATTTCCCCCATATCTATGCAATGCCTGAAGGTATTTTCCTGAAACTTAGTGTATTATATGTATTGCTAAATGAGGATTCTTCAGAGAGAGTTTTAGGTCATGAGGTTAAAGGTCAAAAGTCAAACGTCAAGTGAAAATATTAAAATTTCACTTTTTTCTCCATATCTTGCAAATGGTTCAAGGTATCTTCATGGAACTTAGTACATATGTGTGTACTGACTGGCAGTGATTATGTAGGAAATTTGGTGTCATGGGTCAAAGGTTAGGGGTCAAAGGTCAAGGTCAACTCCTTAAAATGTCAATATTTCCCTCTTACAAGATTTGTATTTATGCAATGCCTACAGGATTTTTCTTGAAACAGATGTCTTACCTAATCTAGATTCTCTTGGAAGTTTCTTGCCAAAAGGTCAAAGGTCAAGTGAAAGTGCTAAATTTCACTTCTTCCACCATATCTCGAAAGTAACTCAATGTATCATTATGAAACTTAGTGATTATCTATGCATGTTCTACCTGACAGTGATTCTCTTTGGAATTTTAGGGTCAAAGGTCAAGGGACTAAAGCCAGGTTAAAATGGTAAAATTTTACTATTTGATACTGAAATTACACTTTTTCTCCATATTTTGAAAATTACTCAATGCATAAACTTATTACAAGGTCAAAAGTTAAGTAAAAATCCTCAAATCCCCAAATACCTGCACTCTTAAACAATGTAGCCATTCATCCAATTATACCTAGTTCAAGGAAAGTGAACATTCAACACATTTGTGACATGCCTGTCATTTTGATATTTTGCTAGTAATGCGAAACTATCATCACACATTGCCAAGACATTGTATTATTAGGAGAACCATGCATTATGGCGGAGGCATACCAGTCGCCATAGTGACATTTCTAGTTTTTGTTTGTTTATTGCTATACTATCCCATCATTTTTGTTATGTATAAGGTATCAGTCAGTCCGCAGCACCCGATAATTCGCTCGTATTTATTCAACTCGTATGCAAGCCCGCTCTAGGCTTGCATACGTAATAAGGTGCGTAAGGGGATTTTGTCCTTGGGCTTTCGACAACAAAAATACACCTTATGTTCACAAATTTGGTATCAAATTCAAGGAAAATATGTAAACTATCGTCACGTGTGACTCAAATTATTGTAAATGAAAAATATCATAGCGTAATTTGAGCTTGAAAACTGATGAAAAAAGTAATTCGTGCAGTACACGTTCAAAACGTCAAAAAATACCAAATTCACCTTGCGTCTCAATGAAAATGCTTTATTTGGTAGTCCATCTCCTAATCTTTGTATCCATGTAAAAATCATGACAATTTGTTGCTTAATCCGGTCAGGAACCAGTAAAATATACATCGATGTCAGTGCTGATCAGCTTGAAACCGTGCAGATCTCAAGAGTAAGCTCTCTCATTGGACAGCGCTTGCATTCAGCGCTTGCATTACGTCATTACGCTGCTACATAACGGTTTCATGCCACTTGCGGTTTCTTGGCACGCGTGTAGTTCAAGCACTGAATGCAAGCACTGTCCAATGAGAGAGCTCTTTCGCGCCACCGTACACTTTGTATGGAGCATACTTCCGGCTTAGGAGTGAATTTTACAGACATTTCAAAATGGAAAAACAAGCATAAATCATGCTTGCGTCTCCTTGACTCCAATATATGATTAGCATCTAAGTTTCCTCTCTACGAAAAAGCCAAAATCAGAAACAACAGTTTCTTAATCCGGTCAGGAACCAAAAAAGAACTTTAGACGACAAAATTTTCCGTGAAAAGCAGGTAAAATTTACGCAAATTCAACTGATTATATAGTCATGATAAGATCCGATATTATACGCAAATTTAGTATCAAAACAAAGATTAAAGTCTGGAGAACAATTTACCGTGACTTGTAGCCATGACGAATGTATGTACAAGTCGCTACACTGTGAAAACCATAGCCCTATCAAAGTCTCGCAAAATCTCGCACGACGAGACACCTTTCGAACGCAAAGATCGTCAACGAGAGTGCTGAGAATAAATCTTGCCGGATCGGCTCATTAGCATACGTGCTGCGGACTGACTGGTATCATTTATTTCAGTGAATGATGATGTTTCCTTCGCAACATTTGAATCATAGTTGTTTTGTGCCCATTCATTTTCTTGGCAAATTGAAAAATGGCAAAGGCTCTGACATGTGAAATTATAATTTCTAAACTTGATCATGTTCCATGTTTAAACAGAGTTGTCAATCTAACAACACACCTAAAACTGAGAACTGATGATCTGATTCCTCTACTCCTCAATTCTTGTAGGTGATCTGACTGACGCGAAGACTTATGATAACATCGGATCGACGCAGTTTGAAATTGAGTGGCAGACTTATCAGAATGCTATCAAGCACGGTCATGTGCCGGAGAAGACTGTGTGGATTGATGTCAGAGGCAATCATGGTAAGTGGACGTACATCCCCAATCAATCACTTGTTTGCTTTTAGTTTCACATTAATTTGTTTAAAACTGAAACCATCTTGTTATAGGGTACTGCTGAAGGAGAGATGCCACAGGTCCATTAATTAGCAAGATTGCATCGTGGAAGATTAATTCTCGTACCTATTTCTATCGTCATGGGAGGGCTAACATTGTGTGACTGTGGAACTGGTCACATTTATCATCCAGGACATAGATGATCGGGGTTGACGAATTATCCTTATAAGCACTGTCCATCTTGCTCCTGATTAGATGAACAATAATAGTTAACACTGCGTTTATCAACTTTGCCGTGTTTGAAGCATGTTTCAATACCCAGTACCAAAACGTCTTTGCAAACACCTTTTGGGTTATGTTTCTCTAGTTATTGCATTTTTCAACTCTGTTGTGAGTCGACAAGGAGGCCTTGTCACTGCGCAGCTCCATTACGCAGTTTGACCCGAGGAGTGGAGGTGTGTAGTTGGCAGTGGTTGGCGTGGCTAGGTATGAGCTATAAATGCATTTCAATAAAAGTTAACGTCTATCAACTGTAGTGTACAGAAAAGCAATTGTGGCTCAAATGTGTTTGCGATGGCACTTTTTGTGTGTGTGCGTGTTTCAGAAGTATGCTTCTAACCCTATAATCATAACAGCCTTGCATTTATCAACTGCCCAAAACTCCCTTAATGTTGTTTGAAAACCTTAATTCTGCACCAGAAGTGAGTTGATAAATGCACTTGAACACATAGATATCAGGGTTGCACCTCATAAGCACTGTTCATCTTGCTGATTAGATAAACGATAATAACAACAACAAATGGTATCTGCAGAATGTTTTCAGGCATTATAGGCTGCATTTTTTTTTTCAAGAATTGTACCTCTATGAAACATTTTGGTGTACATGCAATATTACCACAAGTATTCTCTTTGCTGTGCAGTCAGCACAAGTTTGACAAATATCATAGGGGATGGAGAGCAAAGGGAGTTTGTACAGGGAAACTTTGAAGTGTTGACATTTCTCTTGAACTACAGGGTTGTATAAAGGGTCATTGAGATATTACTGTTTACTTCTTAAGTATGTGACCTCAATTCACACAGCTAACTTCAATTCTCAACTTTATTTTGCTCGTCTTTCTCTCTTCTTTTCGTAATGTTGGCACATCTTTTTGGAATTCATATCCAGTATGCATATTTTGTCTCTCTTTATGTAATTTCATTATGTTTATTAATTGGACAATACAGACATTTAAAACAATAATATGTTATTGATTAGCATCAACAAACACCAACGCAAAATTTAGATCATATACATGTAACAGAAACTTGTATGGTTACACCTTTATACCTCTTGACTAAGAATGCAGCTCTGAGCAAAATTAATTGAAGTATTTGACCAAAATGTGGTGGATAGCCTGTAATAAAGATTATTCTATGTTTCTCAGAAGAATGTGCCTAACTGTCTGTCTCTTTTTGAATAATTTGTCTCTGTCACCTTACCTTATTTGTCTCTGTCACCTTACCTTGCTTGTATGTTCATACTTCCTTGGTTCCACCTTCTGTCAGTCTCTCACTTCCCATCTCTCTCTCTCTTCTCTCTCCCCTCCTTCTCTTTCTCTATGACTTTATTACAGATTGTACATTTTATATCTCTCAGGATGTGACATATGTATGATTCTTGCTGTTGTATCGCAGGAATGTCAGCCAGCATTGACAAATTACATTTTCTTTTTTTTTTCTTTTTTAGAGGAATATTAATGCAAATTTTAAAAGAAGAAAAAAAGGAGAATGATAGAGCAGGAGAAGAAAAAAGCTGCACTTATGCGCTGCTCTCCAAAAAAAAAGGAGTAATAAAAGATATTTCTTAGCTATGGGTAAACAAATTATAGCCACAGCCATTTATCTAAATTAATTAAGTAAATTTGTGCTCTCAAATTATGTCTCCATTATATTGGCTTTTATTGCACATTTTGTTAAAACATGATCATCATCATTTTGTCTTTTTCTTGGGGGGGGGGGGGGTAGGGTCAGGGATAGAGGCGGAGAGGAGGTGGAAGAGAGGTCTAGTTCTGTTAAGTGCTGTATACCTCTTTCTCTGTCCTCTGGTTGTTCACACATTGCACGAGCCATCTCGTGCATTGGTAGGAATACTACAGGCATACCATGATATACATACACATTGTATGGATGTGTATGTTTGGACATGTTGCCTTAATATTCTTGAGTGGATTGATATAAGGAGCATGCTCCCTTCCCCAGGGTTTGGCCGTGACGTCTTTTTCACAGTCATGCATAATTCCAGACCCAAGCATGCGTATATATATATATACAATATATATGGTATATATGCTGGTTACCGAGAGACCTCGATTCTGCTCCAGCGGAGTGAAATTGATCAGGCCATTTCACAGTTGGCATCAAGTGTATCTAAAGGGGGATGAGGGAATCTCGCCAGAGTGTCTTATCCAATAATGCAGATGAGGGAGCAGGCCAGGCCAACAAAGAGAAACATATTTTGTGTCATGCGTGTGAGATCTGTGCAGATTTACTTTTTCTGCCATCTCTCAAGACTCTCACAGTGGAAGAAAGCACAGGTGTGTGCATGGGGTGGGGGGGGGGGATCTGGAGGGTACCTAGCATTCCATTTCGCATTTTATTGAACATGGTCACATGAATGTGACTGAGAACAACAGCTTGATTGTGACTGATTAGTGAAAATGTTTGTAGAATTAATCTTATGAAGAGAAGAAAATAGTCATCAAACATTACACCCAAATGGGTGACTCAAAGTTTGAATCATCAGTTTCAGCTTCATACCTGAGCCAAAGGCTAAATTGAGCTACCTTTCATTGTGATCATTCATATTGTGTCATGGGTTGTTTGTTGTGGACCATGCATAAACTGTTTACATTTTCAGCTTCTTCTTGAAAACCTTTTGATGGATTTTCACCAAACTTGGCAGGTAGCATCCCTATGTGATAAGATCTCAGTTTCTTCAAGTGGGCCCAATGCCCCCTACCCCCGGAGGGCCCCATAGCCCTGAAATTGAGAAATCTTTGAAAATCTTCTCTTGAACCAGATGTGATAGAGTCTAGAGATAAGTTAGTGCTATGAATAAGTACATTAGTGACTGTACACTCAGGTGTACATGCATAGATCGAAGTATGTTCATGATGGATCCTGGCCAGGGTGATAGAATATGATTGAACTAATGGGCAACATGCCCCCCCCCCCCCCATCCCCTAAGCTAGAGAATCTTCAATAAAACCTTCTATAAAACAAGAAATGCTCTGAGTAAGTACATTAGAGAGTGTGATTTAAAGCTTGTAAATGGCAGATCCAGGGTTGGCTCCCTACTCTGCTGGGACCAAATTGAGGGACAGGAGGTTCCCCAAGGCCTCTTAAGTTTGATGTGTTCCTCTTAGGTGATAGTCTGCAAGAATGTGTAAAAGGTAAACTTGGGATACTGGGGTGAGTGTCTGACAATGAAACCCACTGTGGTACTGGGTACTGGGCAAAGAGGTTCTATATATGTAATAGAGTAAGCGCTCACCATTCAGTGCGTACAAGGGGCCAATTGAACAGTGGCGCGCGCGCACGAAAGAGGTCGACTACCAGAAGCCTGAACCCCGAAGTGCCTATAGTAATACACGTAAAGTACAGCTTCGAAGATGGGGTTGGGTTGGAAAAATCATTCTAATTTCGAGGAAAATCAATATTTGTCCATATGCCTCCGGATTTTATAAGAGAGATACATTCTCAACACAGTATACATGTTTTGATGAAATAAGGACTTGCTCTAATACGTCAAATATGTGCCTTAACATGAAGCCAAAATTGCCAAACAGGCATTCATGCATTCATACTACATAATTATAAAGATTGCAGAAAGGTACAGTGTATACTCTTTGGTATGGGAGTACTGATTTCACATAATATATGTCACTTTAGAAACATCAGACGCACATACGAGACACACTTCCACACACACCCACACACCCACAACAAACACACACACTCACAACAAACACACACATACGCACACACACGTACACACCAAACACTTTTTTGTTTTTCAATTTCAACACGCACACACACACACACACACACACACACAATGCGTATGTGTGTGTTTGTTGTGGGTGTGTGAGGGAGTGTGTGTTGTATGTGTTGTATGTGTGTTTGATGTTTCTAAGTGACATTATGTGAAATCAGTACTCCCATACCAAACACACACAACTGTACCTTTCTACAATCTTTATTATGTAGTATGAATACATGAATGCCTGTTTGGCAATTTTGGCTTCATGTTAAGGCACATATTTGACACATTAGAGCAAGTCCTTTTTTCATCAAAACATGTATACTGTGTTGAGAATGTATCTCTCTTATAAAATCGGGAGGCATATGGACAAATATTGATTTTCCTTAAAATTAGAATGATTTTTCCAACCCAACCCCACCTCCGAAGCTGTACTTTACATGTATTACTATAGGCACTTCCGGGTTCAGGCTTCTGGGAGTTGCTAATGGCGGCGGATCGTTCAATTGGCTCCGCTTCTACAATGTATGTGAGCGCGCGCTCTATTACATGTAGAACCTCTTTGGTACTGGGTCTCTTTTTTTTTCTTTCTTTTTTTTTTTTGGTGGGGGCATGGACCTAGGTCCATGGTGGGGGGGAGGGGCGATTATCACTTGTGTCCTATTCCACATGTTTGTTTGTTTGTTTGTTTTTTGTTCACTTTAAGTCCTAGAATTGGGCTGTTTATTGTTCTTTTATTTTTACAGACATCATTGTCTGCTATAGAATTTAGTGCAAATGTGATATCCTTGATTGATCCTGGAAATGATTATACAAAAGAGGATGTAAAATTACTTACATTCACCTTGAAGTTATAAAAAAAAAAATCAATATGACTAAAGCTCTTTGAGATATCATTGAGATGTTATTGCAAACGCTTTTCTTTTAGACCATTTATGTAGCTGTGACTTGCTGGTCAGTATAGCGCTTGTTATCTCTCAATGTTGGCTGTTGCATTGTTCCATTTCATTATTTGAATGGGGAAAAATCTCTATGTGGGAAGAGTTATCCTTTAATACACTTGGACAGGATGTGAGTGTAATATCTTGGGCAGTACATATGTGTAGGTTGGCCACACTGAAAGCCTACATCCAACAATGATAATTTGCTGCATACTCCCTATTAGATTTAGCCAGTGAAATGTTGTTTGCATTTGGCTATGACACATGTACTTCATGTGAACCTACAAATTGCCCATCAAGAGACATTAAAAACATCAAACAATACATTTTCTCTCTCTCTCTCTTTCTTCTTTTTCTCTTTAAAACAACAACACCAACAGTACATAATATCATATTCATATGAATAGTTTTTGGTCATTGGAGAGCTCGTGTGCTGGTTATTGCTTTTGTTATTATTGTTAGATTACTGGTAGTATCAAGTATTAGTAGTAGTGATAGTGCAAGTATTCATGTTGTTTTTAACTCCTTTATACAACAGAATGTATAACAGTCAGCATTGATATCTGTCCTATGATATTCTACCTACTTTGTAGGTGTACCATCTAATCCCAATCTGTGATTGCTTCATTGTTTTCCATGACCTAAATTTAAATACACTGCATAAGTAATGGATGTATTTTCTATATGCTGCCAAAGTAGATTTTACACTGAGCAATGTACAATAAGTCATCGATTAGAGAAGAAACTTTGGTTTTCACTTGTTGCCTAACATTTGACACATATGTGTTTGTACTTCCTGATATGAGTGTGTAATGGTCATTATCCATATAAATTTGAGTTCTTCAAAATATTTTCTCATGGACTCAAAGGACTATTATGTTCAAGGCTTAGCATAATCTGCAGAATCATATACAACAGGGCTCGACACTAACGGTGGCCCGGTGGCCCAGGGCCACCAAAACTGAAAGTCGGGCCACCAAATTTCAAAAAAGGGCAAATTTGGTGGCCCGTCTCGGGCCATCAAAATTTTTTGAAAAGTATGTCAATAAATTCATAACTTTTTGCGCCGGAAATTAGCAGTTAAATTTGTTCAAAGGATGGATGAAAAGGACTGAATGAATGCCTGAGATTGAGTGTTGTAAGTTTGTTGAAGTTTATTTATGAGTAGATATGTCCAACTTCTAATTCTTACTCTCACAAATCTTAAATATTTAACTCATCAAAAAAAAAAAGGACTTTTAATGTTTTTTATTGTTTTTTTTCGGGACACCAAATTTTTCTCTCGGGCCACCAAAAATTTGAAATTTAGGATTTTGGTGGCCCCATCGGGCCACCAAACAAAAAAGTTAGTGTCGAGCCATGTATACAACCATCTATTGATTCTTTCTGTTCGTGATAAAGGATTCTGTTTCAGTGTACCTGTACACATACACACACAAATCTCTTTCCCTGTGTTCATGTTGTCATTCTATTATCCTGTTGAGGACGGACTAATTTTGCTACAACACGCATTTCCGTAGCTCCCTGCCCGAGTATACTCGGGACTTGTCCTCATCGGGTTAATACATACAGTACGTGTATCAGTGGTCTAAAGTGGAATCATAGCAGCAACATAGACTGAAAAGTGAGCTGTTGCATTCCAAGTTCTTCTGATTTCACTTCTTGTTTTATTATACCTAAATTTCATTAACTAGCAAAACAGAAAAAGAAAGAAATGGATAACTCTTCAATCACCAATTAATACAGCTTTTGTGCTATGAGGATTATTGTTATTACTTTTTTGTTTAACAAACTTTACATATTATATCGGCAAGGGGGAAGTTATCTGTATCATGTGCACATTGTGAGACCTTTTTGTGTGTGTGTGTGTGTGATTTACCCAGCATGAGTTTCAATGTATTCTATAGACCAAAGGCAAACATTTGAAACAATTTGGTCAAAAAAGAGTGGCAAGAAAAAATAGTGTCCATAATTATGTATGAATGTACCATTTATGTACATTTACATGACTTCATATATCTTATGACTCCACAGTTATTTTTCTGATTTGTTTGTTTTTTCCCCAGATGCGTTTGATATCCCACATCTGAAACATGAGACAAATTATTACAGGTGAGTTATATTTCATGTCGCAGTAATATATTACATGATCATAAACGGCATGATTTATGATCACATGTAAATCGGTAAAGACTGGTTTAATATGGTGATTAAATTGTCAAAAATGACAGTCCTCAGACAATGCTAGATGCCATAATAAGCACAGGTACAAAGAGCATAAACCAGAATATGTTGTAATTCATACCCTGGGTCCATGTGAATGTGCAAGTGTCGTCATGTTTACAGGAAGAACTCACATTCAGGGCATTAAAACCATAAATAGTCATGATAATACACTGTACATCTGTTAAGTTTTCAGATCAGTGAAATCTGTCACTCATGGCTCTTAGGGTTCTGAAACCATGTTCTTTTCCCCCTTCTGTCTTTGCACACTGGATGTTGCTATTAAAATCCTTGTGTTTCTCCACCACTCTGTTCTGCGTTTTTCTTGTGTTTTTTTGTTTCCTATCACATTTGAGCGGTCACTGAAACAAGTACCTTTGAAAATCCCTGCACATTGATTTCCTGGTTTTTGTGCATGTATATCCTGCAGACTCTCAGCATCCTTTTGTAATCTAGAATTTGTTCTGCTTTATTTCCAAAAATCTACCACAGAAATGATGAGAAATTTGTCAACCAGCTATACACAAGTTCAAGGAGACCACCATTTAAGTTTAAATGTGTTGCCAAGTGTGCAAAAGATCTGCATTTGAACACTATCAAGTTCAAGACATACATTGTATATCTTGGTCTTATCAAAGTATATTATGAAAACCTTTACAAAAATGAATTTCAAGAAATTCTTAGATTATGATGATGGGCAGGGATGAGGTAATATTTCAAACTTTAATTTTAAATTTCAAACCATACTTCAAATTTTGAGTTATTTAAGCAAACTCAAAATTCTGACATTGTTACATTTCATCTTGTTTTTGCATTTTTAAGAAGTGTATTCTGTGACATTACATGGGTAAGATGATGATGGGTCAAGTGAGGTATTTCTAAAGATGCAATTGAAGTCTATGACTGATTTTAAGCACTGAATCAGCAAGAACAGTCACAGGGAAACGAAAAGATGAAATCATTCAACCTACAAATGTGCTCAGATGTACACTTTGACCATCATATGGGCAATTCCGCAGTTAGGTGGACATGACATGGATAAAAGAAATGTGCCTCTTTATCTTACCCTTTAATCTAGGTATCAACTAATGCCATGGATGCTCACCAATCATTAGGGTCTTTCAAATTCAGTAGATTTTATTTTTCATATTCATTGATTTTGTGAGATCTAAAACCATCATTTAAAATGTACATGTGGGAGTGGGGACGCTGAAATTCACTTAAATGCAAATTACAGTGGGTTCCTTTGAAATTTTTTCCTCAAAGTTTTGCTAAAGGGTAAAAGATGAATACATTTAAATACTCCAGAAGTCATGTGACATTTTGTCAATTACAAAAGAGTGAAATGACCTGCGGAATTACTCTGGACAAATGTAACGTTACTAACCGTAACGATACTAACCATGCTTTTGGGGGTCTAGCTAAAAAATTATTGGTCGAACTGCTAAAAAAATTTGCATGAACATTTGTCATGATGCAATAATTGAAATTAATGCAACACTTTGTTTGAAGTAACTTGAATTTTTGCACATTTTTTGTTACAAGACATTGATTTTTTTGTCATGTCCTTTTTTTCGTAACGTTACTAACCAGCCCTTTAAGTTGCTATAGCAATTCTAATATTTCTTGGATTGTGTTCATTCTTTTCTGTATCATAAACCTGGGAAGGATGAACATGTTTTTGACATAATTTTGACTTGAAATGAATAAATGGTAATTTAGTGGTAAAAACAAATATCTAAATTTGTTCAAATGTAACGTTACTAACCGCGGAATTGCCCATATGCATCCATTTCCTCTGCTATAGGAAATACTCTGTCCAAGGTGAACTGGGAGATTCAACATTCATGTACCAACACAAAACATCATTTGGTACCTACTCCTTTATCTCGGTGTACGCCCTCCTGGATCCCGGTCCAAAGAGGCCCTTTAATTTCTTTGGAACCATGCCAGAGGTAGGACTGTTGATAGCAAATGAAAGTCAGTTCTAGAGTTATGTGACAATGGCAATAAGACTGTGTTCAAAGTGAAAGTGTGTGAGATATACAACAGTGTATATTATTTGGAGAGAATTTCATGTACCGTATGCAGGGCTGCACACTAACCCATTATATTTTCTACTGGTCCGGCCTGTATGTCGGACCAGTGTAGGTATAACATACCCAGTTTTGCCATATATGTCTACTGGGCCATTCCTGAAAAAAGTTACTGGTGGGACGGTGATTTTTACTGGTCAGGGACCACTGGACCAGTGCCAGTGTACAGCATTGCAGTATGAGTGTTTGTGTTTGTTTCTGGTGTCTGTGTGTATGTGCTTGTAAACATTTTTTATGTGTAACTGTAGATATAGTAGCTGTCTACACTGTATATACCTATTAATATAGATTGTGTGCATACACTAGTGTTGAAATCTCTCTCCTTCTCTCTTTGTCTTTGTGTGTTTGTGTGTGTATACTTTGTGTGTTTGGGGTGTGTGTAAAGGGGGAATGTATATGTATTTATGGCTTCTGAGAGGGAGTTGGAGATAGAGTATGTCTTTGAGATGGCTAGACATAAACTTGTCACCAATGAGAAATGACGGCCCAAGAAGAATAGCTTTTGTTGTGTTCAGTGCAGTAGATGTAATTTAGATTGGCATTTACCCATCATAAAGTTTTAATGGATGACAGTTGCTGCAGCAGACAGGGATTATCAGAATGGGCTAGCTGGTGTAATGTTTCAGAGAAATATTCAAAGACTTTACAACAGCCCAAAGGGAGGCTTATGATATAATTTGCGACCATCTTCTCTGGAAGAGAATATCATAATGTATTTGGAAGAGTAAATAGTTCTGTGCAGAGAAGAGACCATATGAAGACAGATGGGGCTATGTTTGCATAAATCAAATTAGTCCAAAGTATTTACGCCATATTAGTTGGGTAGACAGTAGCGGTAGATGGAGGGGGGGGGGGGGGGGACCAGTAGAGCGGATCTCTCCAAGAGAGACAAAAATGTGGAAAGAGATGAAGAGGGTTTGCTTTGATAGAATTGGTAGAGAGATAAGATGGAATGTAAATAAATTAGAGAACTGACGTGTTGATGTATTACAGACAGGGTATATAAACTCACCTTGACAAATGACACAATTTATTGGAATGAGAGGTTCTCGTTTCTAGCCTAACAAATGGCATGGATGCCAGTTAATGCTTCAGCTGTGACCAGAGATGAACTGTGGGTATTATAGAGGAAGAAAGACAGAGAAATAGAGAGTGGGGGGGGGGGGGGGAGATTGAAGGAAAAAACAAGAAAAGAAAGGGAATGCAAATATCCAGGTCTATTTCATGCATGTATATATTCTTTTGTTGGGGGGGGGGGAACAATTTATGTCTAAAAAAATCAATAAACCTCTGAAATGTATTGACATACTAATGTCTTCTAACATTAAATGATATGTGCAGCAGTAAAAACATTTTTTGTCAATGTGGCTGGCTAAAATATGACAGAATGAGGCCCTTTTTTTAATATTCACAACAGCATGAGTTTGTTGTAACTAGGTATTTGTGAATATTAAGTGCCATTTACGCAGTTTCCTATGAGCATGTTGTAGTTAAATACTGTAGCATATTACTGCTCTGTTGTTATTAACCTCTTCATGTGACTATATCATCTTCTTATACACTTCATGAACCTGACAGGAAGAACTTGACAGGCTGGACTCGTATGTGTCGAAGGCCGCACAAGGTCCAAACAACCACACGGTATTCTTCGGCCATTATCCAACATCCACCATTATCACATCTCACCAAAGACTCAGCCGGAGTCTGCAGTAAGTCATATCGTGACTTTCTACTCCAGTTTCCCATCCTGTCTCCTTGATTTCAATTACTCGCCTTCGTCTGCATCAAGCGTGTTTGGCAGTGCCCCACTTTAAAGTGGGCAGTTGGAAGAAGGATCAAATTTTGTGCACCCCTTAATCACATTAGCCCATCTCCTTGCCAACCAGTATTGTAACTTGATTGTCCCCCATTGTCAAATGTCATACCCAATAGATCATTTTACACTCTATCTCAGTGAAGTTACTCCATTATCTCATTTCATGTGCCGCTTACGTCATTGTGCAAATTTGCAATATATTTCACCCTGAAGCGTGTACACTGTATGTCAAGAATTAGCAATGATACTAGCCCATATTACAAATGTAGCTTACTGAGCCGTGAAGTACATGAGCAATGCCATGCATTAGTTGTGAGCCCTGAGTTAGAGTTGTTTTTTTTTTTTTTTTTCAACCCTGAAGTAGGGTTGTTGTTTCTTATTCTATCAAAGAAAACAAACAAATAGATGATTCCAAACTCGCCAGTGAAAGACTTGTGAGGTAACGACATCGATATCTCCACTCATTTTCACACGTGATCACAATGGTAGCGCTATTTGGAGAAAGATAGTAATTTTCAGAATTCTCTAACTTTCATTTTATTTGACTTTGATAAAACCTGTAAAGAAATCTGTTCATCTGATTTTATGCTATTTTGTAAAATCAATGTAAAAATGGTGTGGAGTTTGCACTTCATTCCAGTCATTTATAAGTTAGTCTGATATGAAGGAAAATCTTACAAGTATAAAAGCACAAATTTAATCAAAATCGGATGAAAATTAGGCAGCTATGAAATTGTGAAGCTTTGCTAATTTCATCAGAACAGTTCTCATACAGTTGATATGAATATGCAAATGAGGGAGCTGATGATGTCATCACCTCACAATTTTCCATTAATATGTGTACAAAAAAGTATTAAAATTCATAATGTTTTTGTTATTAAAGTGTAACACATAATGTTACATTCTTATTCCCGAGTGAATAACTCCAGATTATGATCAGTTAGGTATGTCAGGATTAGAGATAGGGGCATAATCATGTTTGAATGAAAATCTTGAAACTGCAAAATTTTATGTACAAACTATATGGCAAGTTATGAGGGGATGACATCATCACTTAACTATTTGCATATTTTTATTGACTATTCAAGAGCTGTTTCCTGAAAAATTAGCAAAACTTCAAAATGTCGTAACTTTCTTATTTTTCATCTGATTTTCTTTTTAATGAAATCTTCATTGTGAGTGCTTAGAAAATTCTTTTCAGACTAACTTTCAACTGCAATGGAGTTCCCCTTTCAGGACTTCACTTAACCACATGTTTCTCATATACATTGTTGTACACTTTACCAATGTTGTTAGCCACACAGTCATCTTGGTATTAGTAAATATACTTTGTCTAGATCAAAAATGATATTGGTAATGCCAGACCTACAGAAAATGACAAAATTTCATAGTTGATGCAATAGTTTTGATACTTTTAGATCAGACAGAAATTGTTCTGTGGAGTCAATTTGCTGTGACGGTGTGGTGTGTATTGGGATAGAATGATCACTGTATTGCTGACATCTTGTTGCATTTTGCCTCCTAGGAGCGGCATTACCTATTTGTGTGGCCACCTGCATAGCTTAGGGGGATCTGTGAGACATATGGAGGCTTTGCAGAAGACTGGATCCCTGGAACTTGAGATAGAGGACTGGAAGAAGAACAGAATGTAAGCAAAAAGAAAAAAATACACACACACACACACACACACACACACACACACACACACACACACAGATGACAGAAACTTCATCTCTGTCTTCCATCTAAGATTAATGTAAATCTGTTTGGATTGGTATGTGTAGCAGTACAACCTTGCTTATGTTGTTGTTATTATTGTGACTTTAAATGACAATATGATAGCTCGGACTAAGAAGGATTGTGCAGTGGAGATGCCCAAGCTACTAAATAGGTATAGTGTTTGGTAATTCTTCCCTTGATATATATTTCTCTCTTATTTCGTGTTGAACCAATGAAAAAATAGATAAATCATGGAAATCTATGTCACCTATTACAATGATCTGTAATCCACTACACCCATGGTTCTCTCTGTGATAAACTTGTCATAACTTTACATTCATATAAAATGTTCTACAACATTTCCTGGCCAATCTGTCAATAGACATTTTAATAGGTTCATTTTGTTGCCATTTTGTTACATCAGTACATGCCAGTGAACTTTCCTGCACTAGAGCCACAATGTTTTTATTTTTGTTTTCTATTTTTCATCCTTATATGTGAATAAGACATACAGCTGTAGTAAAGAAGGGCTGGGATGCAGTGGATAGCGTTCTTGACAATAGAAACAGAAGGTCTGGGAGTCAAATCCTGTCTGATGTGGACATTCTTAGAGGAAACTCTTGGACTCCTGGTGTATAAATGGTGATTTGCCAGTGCTGGGAAATATTGTAAAGGCAGGAGCCTCTGGGAAAGCAAAGTTAACACTTAAATCAATTCTATGTGTGCCATGGTGTTATCTCCGTGTGTGCCATGTTATTCTGAGACTACAACCTCATGAGCGCTTTTAGAAAACATCCAGTTTTTCAAAGCCATATGACTTTCTGCAGAAGTGTTTATGCTAGAAATATAGTACAGTCAAATTGTAGAGATGACGGCAAGCTTTGCTGTGATGCAAATGTGTGTGAGGGATGGAATCACGTGTGACGCTTTCAATGTATTGTTGCATATTGTGATTTATTGATCGGTTTGTGGGCGGTTGTGCATTTGAGCAGAATATGACTACGGTTGGCAAGTGGTCATCATGTGAATGTAGCACACAAAGAGTTAAGAGAGTGGGCAAGCGCCCATTTATTGTTTTGTATACCAGCGATTAAATTTTGTGAGGTTGTTGTATGATGCAGATTCTTGTGCGATGTCCAGCTGTCATGTCTCATTCTTTGAAAATATTAGTCGCTTGCAATTTTATGTCATGACTACCGTTTCTCTCTTGTCAGGTATCGAATCATGGCTTTCGACCATGACTTGCTGTCATTTGTTGACGTCCGTTTTGACGAGTGGCCGGCTATCCTTATCACCAATCCTAAGAGAGCACGGTTCATGGTGCCCAGGCATGAGCCCCTCAAAAAGATGGCCCACTCAACCCATATCAGGTGTGGTATTTGGTGCTGGTCCAATCATGCTATACTGACCTGTACTGTACCTGCATCGGAAGTGTGACTTTAAGTCTGTTTGCATCTACAACTACCCCTCTGACTCAGTCTTACTGGAATTTCAGAGGGAGACATATGATTAATGTGGACAATTGTTTCCTAGGCTTCAGAACAGCTGTGATGATAAGGAGTAATGAGATGATTAAACGTTTGATATTCTTGTTTGTGTACAGTATGACTACAGCTGTATGCATCTCCTTGTTTAAGATACCACTTCTGTGTCAAGCATGCAGGCGCATTGTTGTGTATAATCTGTGATGGTTATGAGAAAACTCTGTTGTAAAGGCGTGGCAAGTCATTAACTTCATTTTAAGTGAATATCTTGCAGATTGACTCTATATCGTTACGGCAGTGAATTTTTAACCCCAATCTTTATGACAGAAAGAAAGAATTGAGGAAAATGATATGTTCTTATATCAGCATTCATTCAAATCTTTTGATTAACAGTCACTGTTTGTTTGTTTGTGTGTTTGCTCTTTCAGTGTCATAACATGTGCCAAGAAATTCGTACATACATTTTTATGTTTTTTTTGCATAATTTCTTCAGGGTTCTAGTCTTTTCGCCAGACCCCATCAAATCTGTCACCATCAGCATCGATGATGCAGTGATAGGGGTTGCCAAGCATGTAGAGGGACCACTCCATGTGTTGCCGTGGAAGCCAGATGCCTATTCAGAGGGACTTCACTCTATTAAAGTGACAGCAGAGGTAAGCAGTGATGCAGTCAGGCTGTTGGAGCAAAGCCTGTCTTCCTACATGAAGATCTCATTACTTTACAGTCTTGTTTTGTATACATGATTAGTAATAAAACAGCATCAATAATGAAACCATAAAGATATCCACACTTCATACTGTCAAACGTTCAGAAAGGACAGATGCAGCATTTTAGAATTTTATGAGTCTTACATGATCTTTTTTAATTGCTGTGACAAAATTCTTGGACATCTAGCGAGAAGGATGTGGTATTCCCAGTAAAAACAAGAACACCATTTTGAAAAGTGCTGTTTATGAAAGCAAAAACAAAACAAAACAAAACACAAAACCAAACCTAAAGATCTGATCACTTGATGAAGCATATGGTGGATAGGGATTTGGTGTGTCCAAATATTGTGCATGTTTTCTATTATTTTGTTTTTCATTTCTCAGGATGCCAGAGGAAGGAGGAGTACGAACAAGGAGCATTTCTCGCTGGACGAGAGCAGGCCCCAGCAGTGGTTTGTACAGGCACTGATCATCATGATTGACATTACCAGAGCGGTAAGTTGGAACTACCAATACAAAATACCGTTGAAAACCCATGCAGTCTAGTTGCTCTTGATGATGACCACATGAAGCAAGTAAAACATGTGAAGTTGCATGACCACTCTGATTGGAAATTGAAAAACTGTGAAAGCATGTACAGTCTCAGTCCTCATGTGGATCGAATTTTTCTTCTGATTTGAGATACTGTTAGAGTGTAAATATTTGTGGGGTGAAAATTTGGCTTGGATTTGGTGCAACATGAAACTAGCTGGAAAATAAAAGCATGCAAAGTTTGTTTTCTTGTTATATGTTAAATTGATTTGTGTCTTTGATCTCAAGGGAGGTTTATTGTAGGAGTATTACTGTTACTATGTTATTTCTGGTTTTCTTCATGTTCACTGGTCCTGTAGCATGAGTGATTCTGCTTTATTCGCAAATTGCCACTGGCATTTACTGTATTATGTAGACAAGTACTTTTGTGTGTATTTTGCTTTTGCAAATCTTGCCTCCTTGTGAAATTCGTGAAAGTTTCACGCACAAAAAAAAATGTCTGGTTGTATATTAATTTGTCTTCTACATGTGCAACCACATGTAAGGGGTAGTAAAGAGTGGGTGTGATTTCACTCAAAATCACTTGTGGGCTTATTTGCTGTGATGTTGAATAATGACATTGTCTTGTAACAATCAGCAAGCCGTTTCGAGTTGAGAGTTGGCGGGAAGTGACGTGAAGTGTTTTTCCCAAGAGATACATTCTGTACACTCCAAGCACTTCAAATGTCATGTTTGTTTTGTTTTTCCTTTGTAGCACTCATCCATATTAGACAGAAAGTTGTCCGCACTGGTAATATGATGTTGCTGGGTTGTTGTTGATGTTGTTAATTGTAATTTCTGTAATTCCTAGGCATAAACAATGAGTGATACTTGATGTGCGAATGTCGTTGTCTGTTTCTCTCTGCAGTTCCAGCTGTGGAATATTCTTTTGGTTGGTTTCTTGCTTGGCACAATCACAATCTGCAGGACACAGATACGCAAGCCTGCTGCAGGTAATATGGACAGGAGTATCCACTTTCGCACTCCTGCCCTCATTGCGGTCTGGATTTCATAAATTAGTCAATCAAGAGCATATTGCCATGTTTATGTATGCACGAATATGTGTACATATGTTTTTACAAGAATTGTTGGTAAAGACAACAATTACAAATGAAGCATAAATATGGATATTTAATTATTTCAGGAATGGCAGGATGATTGATTGCTTTGCAATAATAATGACATAACAAGTACGCCAGTGCAAGTATTGCCTTTATACTTATCTATTTATTCATGTACAGATATATGTGCATTTTGTGTGCGTGTAGGGGAGGGGGATGGGGAGGAGGGAATTTGTGTAAAAAGGACATGTGTCACTAAATTATGTGCTTTAGAGATTTGTCTGGGGTTGCACTTTCCAGAAGCATTCCTTTTTGTCCCCGCTGAACGAGTTCGAGCAGGGGACTATGAAACGGGCTCCGTACGTGTGTGTGTCTGTGTGTGTGTCCGTGTGTCTGTGTGTCCGTCTGTGTGTCCGTGTGTGCGTCCGTGTGTGATCAAAATTTTCAATTTGCTACTTCTCTGTCATTTATGAGCCGATTTTGATTCTGTTTGCTTTATATGAGAGCACTACATGGGAGCTTTGAAATTCTACACAGAATTTCAGTTGTGACCTTTGACCTTGACCTTTGACCTATATTTTACATTTTGCTACAAAATGCTACTCCTTCGCCATTTCTAACCCGATTTCGATTCTGTTTGCTTTATGTGATGGCACTAGTTGAGGGCTTCAAACTTTTACACAGAATTTTGACCTTTGACCTTGATTTTTTGACCTGTATTGTACATTTTGCTACAAAATGCTACTCCTTCGCCATTTCTAACCCGATTTCGATTCCGTTTGCTTTATGTGATGGCACTAGGTGAGGGCTTCAAAACTTCTAAACAGAATTTTGACTGTTGACTTCTTTGACCTTTGACCTTGATTTTTGACCTATATTGTACAGTAGCTACAAAATGCTACTCCGCCATTTCTAACCCGATTTCGATTCTGTTTTGCTTTATGTGATGGCAATAGGTTAGGGCTTCAAAACTTCTAAACAGAATTTTGAACTTTGACTTTTTTTACCTTTGACCTTGATTTTTGACCTATATTGTACATTGCATGGCTACAAAATGCTACTCCTTCGCCATTTCTAACCCGATTTCAATTCTGTTTGCTTTATGTGATGGCACTAGTTGAGGGCTTCAAAACTTGTACACAGAATTTTGACCTTTGACTTCTTTGACCTTTGACCTTGATTTTTTGACCTGTATTGTACATTTTGCTACAAAATGCTACTCCTTCGCCATTTCTAACCCGATTTCGATTCCGTTTGCTTTATGTGATGGCACTAGGTGAGGGCTTCAAAACTTCTAAACAGAATTTTGACTGTTGACTTCTTTGACCTTTGACCTTGATTTTTGACCTATATTGTACATTAGCTACAAAATGCTTCTCCGCCATTTCTAACCCGATTTCGATTCTGTTTACTTTATGTGATGGCACTAGGTTAGGGCTTCAAAACTTGTACACAGAATTTTGACCTTTGACTTCTTTGACCTTGATTTTTGACCTGTATTGTACATTTTGCTACAAAATGCTACTCCTTCGCCATTTCTAACCCGATTTCGATTCCGTTTGCTTTATGTGATGGCACTAGGTGAGGGCTTCAAAACTTGTACACAGAATTTTGACCTTTGACTTCTTTGTCCTTTGACCTTGATTTTTGACCTGTATTGTACATTTTGCTACAAAATGCTACTTCCGGCGGGGACATATATTATGCACCGCGTAATTTCTACTTTTCCTTGTTTAATCCTACAATTGTCATATATGTTAGATATTATTCGATTGATTCACTAACCTGATTTTCTTATGAATTGCTTACACAGGTTTCTACAGGAGCATTGTCATCAGGGGCCTTATTCGTCTGTCTCACACAGACCTTTTCTTCTACTCCTTTGTTGTCATGTTAGTCTATCCATTCATTGGTGAGTACATCAGTCCTCTGCGAGAGAGTAAAACTAACATTGAGTTTAAAAGTGAGCTAAAAAATAATGACACATACAGCACCACGAAAGCTAGAATTAATATTTTTCCATTTTTGCTATAATTTGGTTAGAAACTGATGAAAATGCATTATTTCCTCAGTATATCTGTCAGTCCATGAGTCCGACTGATGTTGGTTTTATATGTAAAAGAATTATGCTTGATCTTTGCAGTAATTATTGTTTTTTTCCCCCTTATCTTAAAGGTCCATGGTGTATAGGACATCTTCTAACTAATCATATCGGAATAAGCACTGCCTATGGAATGTATGTTCACGGTACCTTTGTCACAGAAACATTTACTTTCTGTGTTACAATCATAGAGGTGAGTCTATATTCCAGACGTCATTGTAAATTTTTGGTCCTGTAGAGTCAGATATGTCATAATATTTGTGAATGTAATGGTACAACATGAAGTGACTCCAAAGAAAGTCTATTGAAATAGAGGAAGTAAAATGTAGAGTTTTTTTTTCAGTTTATGTGAAAGTTGTATGATTTATTCTAGAGTGCAAATTTTTTTTTTTTTAAATAGAAATCATGGAATGTTTGAGAAAAAAAGTACTTTAGATGTCAAGCAAAACATATAGCCCATATGATGGGCACCAAGAACATTTCAAGGGCATGTGACAAGTACTTGCAAAGGATGATTAACAACTGGTTTCAATAAATCATTGTGTAATTATGTAGAAGGCTTCTTTTTGACAGTGAAATTTGATACATGATAAATAGATCAGTGAGGTGATAAGTAATGCCCCAGTCACATAGACATCCCGGATCATCCCGGACCACCCCGGATCTGATCCGGGGAGAGATCCGTGTTGACGCCGGGAGGCCAACACAGCAACTTTTGGAGGTCAAAAACATCCGGCGTCATCCGGGGATTGCCGTGTTGGCAGAGCAATCCGGGGTGGTCCGTGTGGCTGCCGTGTAGCTGCCGTGTTGATCCGTGTAGATGCCGTGTTTGTCCGGGTAGACGCCGCGCTCTTCCGGCCTTATCCGTGTAGCTGCCGTGTTGATACCATGTGTACAGTCATACCAAAATCCAGGATCTCCAAGGACATCCCCGGATCTCCGCGGATCACCGTGTAAATCCTTGAGCATCCGTGTTTAAATGTGACTGGGGCTTAAACTCATCATGTCTTGCTTTTTGCTGCTGCTCATAATTCCTTTCCTATTTTTTCATTCCTTCATATTTTCCAGGCACATGTAATATTCTTCCCCCTCCTCCTCTTCTGTGCCGTCCAACTCTCCCCACCGCCCTCCCACGTGTCCAACGGGACGGTCACCCGCTCGAACCGCACCGCGAAGCAGCAGCACGACACCAGACACCTAGTCTGGGTGCTGCTATGTATACCGGGTATGGTGCTAGGGTTCCTCTGGCAGGCCTACACCATGTACTCCCTCTATAGCACCTATAGCTGGCTCTCAGTCATCGTCTCCCCCAAGTTCCTCTGGACCTACATGTGGTCCTACTACCTGGCCTTTCGGTCATGGCGGTTGGGTTCGGGGACCATCTCCAATTTACAACCATCCACCAGGAGCTAATGTCATTCTTTTATCTAGTAGTTCTCGCATTGAATTTTTCATGCTGGTCTCATTGTAAGGGAGAAACATACACCAGTAATGTGACTTAGATGTTGACAACGTGTGTGCTGGTGTAACTAGTCATGATGTAAAAGAAGTGCTTTGAGTGTCTGTTTTATACTGAAGACTGCTGCATTGTTGTTATGTTTGTGTTTGTTAAATGCCTGAAATGTGCAGTAGACACATAATTTTTGAAGGATGTAAGAATATCTGACTTATTCTTCCTGTGATACTTTGGGGCAAAACAAATAGAGACACCAGAAAAGGCTCATCATCTCTCAGTAAATTGCCCCTTGATTCTATTAATGTTCTTTCCTCCTGTGGGTTTTCCCAGAATCACTCATAGGTATCATGTTGTAGGAGAAAGGAGCATGAATGATAAAGGTTTATGCCTCACAGGGAGGGGGGGGGGGGGGGGGGGGGGGGACTCACTCTTATTTTTATGTAAGATTATTTCAACTCTATGGGGGGAAGGGATGAAGCAGCAATGTGTAAAGAACAAAAAGAACATTAGAAATTTGGTTATCTGTAAGAGATGTATTTGAACAAGATGTATGATACACATCATTGGGTAAGATGCTGCGCTGTATTTGCTTGATTCGTGTAACATTTCCATCTGCATATTATGCATAAATTTGTCACATTCAGTTTTTCATCAGCATGAAATGGAATATACAACCTGTTCCACTGTTTATGATAATGAAGATGATAGTAATGGTAATGAAGATGACGATAGTAACAATAATAATGATAATGATAATGATAATGATGATATTGACATTCATTTGTGTAGGAGGCTTAATACCCAAATTCTGATTTGCGCTCATGAACTTGCACTCTATTGAAATATTCTGTAGGCCATGTTGTGAATGGGTAAGAGCTCCAAAAAGTGGGGTTACACAGTTGGGCTGGTGTTCCACACATATGGAGTTTGTGCAATATGGAGCTGGACACAAGAGAAAGTGAAAATGCAGTTGCATTCCTCAAAATCTGATTGTTCTTCTCATTTTATTTCATAACTCATAAGGACTGACCGGTACTACAAAGCTTGATTAATTATCATGAAATCTGAACCTCTGTTTTGTTTGAATAGTGACTGTGATAGTGCCTACAGTCATTATTTGCCCGAGTTGATTTAAAAAAAAAGAATTGAGGTGAGTATTCTATCTAAATCATGTGGAAGTTCTTTAAATAGAATGTCAATGAACACCTGTTCCACTCTTTTGAGATGATTTATAAAACATGCCTAATGTGAAGAATCACATTTCATTATTGTGTGCATTGTCACATATGAGTAGGGCCAACTTCAGTTTTCCATAGACTTGTGCCTCTCAAATGGTATTGATTTATTTGTGATTTGTGAATTTTTTTTTTTTTTGGCAATACATGAAATATTGTGCAAATGCTTCCTAGTATTATTATCATTGTTAGTCTTAGTACATTAATAACTCATTTGGCTGCATTTCTAAATGTCAGAATACTGATGCTATTTGTTTCAGCTATTTATTGTCTGTATGTGTACCTGTGTGGTTCAATTGTAGCTTGCAGCATTCTTTGCAAATTCCTTGCCAAGCATTTCCTTATGTTAATGAAAAATATTCTTGACAAGTTTGATATTTGAAACAACAGTAAGCTAATGTTACAGCAATAATTTCAAGTTTTACATTTCAAGTTTTACATTGAGTATGAACTTGATTTAGTATATAAATTATGTGCTGTGTATGCAAAGTGATTAGGTGTTTAAATGAGAAGTAGCAAATGGCAGATAAACAATGTGTCTTCTTTGTGTCTGTTTGGTTGCTTCATTACTAAATGTGTAAATCTTCCTCAGTTTAGCGAGAAAATGTGATACCACAAAGAGCATCGTGGGAAAAAAATGGAGAAGGCACCTGTAGCCTCATTTGTTTGACTGACAAAATTGAAAAGACTTATGTTCAATTTTCTTTAACTTATTGTCTTTTTTGGCACCTAAAATATATTTATTTGGGTAATTCCTCATTGATCATGATATATTCATTAAGAAGTAATAAATGTGGTAGTTGTCTGCATTAAATACAGTTTGCAAAGTTCATATTCCAGCAATCTCACCAGGGCACTCTCTCAATTCTCAGGTAAGTGAGTACCAGCAAAGACCACACAGTGCAAACTTTCTGATTTAGCATCATAAATCATTCTGGTGCAGCTTATAGGTGTGCATGTGACAAGGACATATCCAGTTAGTAAGCTTTGTCAATGTATCTTTCAGTTTCTTCTACTCATGATAATTTTTACCCAGTTTACTTAATATTTAGTACCACACGTGTTGAACATGTGTGTGTTGGGTATCGTATCATTTAAGTGGGTTAATGGTTTGTTATCCAATGATTTGCAGTTTGCAGAGAAATTTCTGGCGGCATTTATTCATTTTATTTATTTATTTATTTTTTTTAATGTAACATGGCCAGATACATGTATGAACAAAGCTAATTATTTAGTTCCTGAGGCGATGAAATGATTTTTCTTCAAGTGAACATGATTGAATAACCTGGTCAAATGATATGGTGTTCATTTGTATGTAAGCAGTTTTGAATATCATGTGGAAACTCATGTAATTGTTTTGTTTTTATGCAACTTAGCAAATATACCTGCACTTAAAGATAGAATATATTGATATGAAATAATAATATATGAAATTTAGACACTCGTGATTAGTGTTTTGCAATTATAGTCTGCCTGTAAATATTGAATAAGGGGTATGCATGTAAATTGCATTAATTTGTCAAACAGAATGTCTAGTGTAGGAATTTCTGAACATTCCTTGGTGTAATATACTGTAGCTTACATTATATGAACTCGCCGGTATGAAATATGGACATTTACAAAGCAGTAGAGGTGTTGCACTGTATAAAGTTGATGGAGTCATGAAGAAAATATATCCTGAAGAAAATGTTATTTAAAAGGAATCAATGAAACAGAACAATTGTACTGAAGGAAAGTTGGCTTGAACAATATTTTGGAAGGTTACATTCTTGTGTGTAGAGGAAAGTTCATGTCTAGGAGGTATCTCAGGTAAAAAATGATAGTCACATATTGCAGACATTTACACAGTATTCTTTTAATGTGTGTGCTTTAAGTGTTGTTAATGTAAATCTTCACCCAAAACACAAATTTTCTTCACAACCCTGCTCAGGATATCCCCTGTGACATCATGTTTGTAAACATCTTCCATGATAGAAGAAATGAATAATTGAGCTATGTATGCAAATCCATTTGCAGAGTGTTCCATAAGAGGCATCAGGTTCGCATGGCATACAGAACTTCACATCAGCTAATAAATCATCATCCAGAAGACCAATAATGAATTGGGGTTTGTGTGACATTGCCTGCCTGCATTTTCAGTATTCTGCTGCTTGTAAATAAAAGTCAGCCATAAAAAAAAAAGACATTCCTTATCACAAATCCTCCATCTATAGCCATCTGTGTACACTATTTCGTTTTCTCCCAGTATACAATGACTTATCCCATATCACACAATGTTCTGAATATTCAAGTGACATTTTCCAGTGACACTTTGTAAAGAACAGAAAAAAAAAAGTGATAACATATCTGAAATGTTGATATCCAAATGTGCACGCATTGTACTCTTTGAAAAAAAAAAGAAGTAGTCATGGTGTAACAGTGTAGTTGACAGTGCTGTGCACGCTATTTATTGGTATTACACAATTGTTTTTTTGGTATTTACATCAAATGTAGATTGAATGTTCCAATGTAGGAATGCAAGATTAGAAGAGCTTTTGCAAAGATGCCTCCACTTTATCAGAAGTAACCCTTTTTAAAAGTGTATGGCAGTGATGATGAATTAGTGAAAGAAATGTGAAACCAAAATGAATACTATTGCAGATCATCTTCAAACTCGGATGCTTTGCATGCATAGGAGAGCATTAAAAAATTGTCCCCATAGCGGGTAATTTGGGGATTTCAGCAGACGTGGTTGACTGTTGTAAACCAACATATGTTTGTGTGTTTGTTTGTTCTCATATTATTTCTTATTTTGCCCCTACTGTTGATGTAATGCCACACAGTTAAGCCTGTGATATTTTTTGGGGGGAACCAGCCTTTTATCCAATCCTTGAGGGAAAAGAAAAACTACCAGGGATTTCGTGAACTTGGTAGATTTTATTATGATCTTCAGCCAAACCATGTGGTATGTGAACCTAAGAATCGTCAACTGAAAACCACATGATCTGAGGCTGTATGCAAATTGCCCAGTCAACCATTCAGAACGCCCATTCGTTATGTGTGTGTGTGTCGCTCTCTCTCTCTGTCTTATTGCTCATTTTTCATCTCTATTCATTTGTCTGTCTATCTGTCTGTATGTTTCTCTCTCTGTGTTTCTCATCTCTCAACTTCATTTGTTTTACACTGTAATAATGTGTTCAGTCTAATCAACAGGATGTCTCATTTTTTTTCTTTTTAATATTTCATCTTATAATAATAATATATAATAATAATAGGGTCTTATTTATCAGGGTAGTCTCTTCAGTGTTGCCACTGCTCTACCAGAGGGCCCTGCTATTATTATTACCCTAGCATTGCCAGGTACCCATTTATACACCTGGGTCGAGAGGGACATAGTGGGTAAAAACATCTTGTCCAAGGACGTAAGCACTGGGCGGAATTTGAACTCTGGTCTTCCGATTGGGAGTCGAGAGTCTTATCCACTATGCCACAGCGCCCCCACTATGTCATGTTATATGGATTACTGATGCTTCCATTTAACAATACAGGCTGAATCAGAGACAGAGTGTATTAACATGTTTGAAAAGCTGTCCCTACAGTGTAAATCTGTCATGTAATGTACTGTCATATTTTTATGTTCTGTTTTAACCCGTGTCAAAAAGGGTCAAAATGGTTACACATATGCTGAGTTTTAACATTTGCTGTGAATTGTAATGATTTACATGTCTCTCTTGTAACAAAGACTGATGTTTTTGTTTTTGTGTTGTTGCTTTTTTTTTGGGGGGGGGGGGTTTGCACATACGTCCAGATGCTTCTGTGTGTGTGTGTGTGTGTGTGTGTGTGTGTGTGTGTGTGTTTAAAGAAATTCTTGAATAGGCATAGATGTTTTCTACCATTCCTATTTTTGTAGTGAAATTATGAATACCCAATTTTTTTATGGCTGTTCATGACATTTGTATGTCATTGACATGAACATTTTTACAGCATAAAACCTGTCATGATGAAGAATATACATACGTAGTATATCTTTCGTTTTCTCTTCTTTTTTTTTTTTGTGCCCAGAGGATTATAAATTGCTATGGGATTGAATGTGAAATTTGTCATCTTTGAACATTGGCACACGGTCAAATGTAGTAGCCACAAAGCTACTAAATATATAGATGAAAATAATCCTTATATATCATATGTGCACATGTGTGTCATGAGGAAGAAAGGTTTGCATATATGTACGTTACGTGTTTCAATTGGAAATAGCACTGAATGCATAGGAGAGCGATCACAATTTGCAATGCTTACATTATTGTACATCACTTCAAGAGAAGAGCTCATATTTGCTTGTTAGACCACAGGATTCGAATGAGAGTACTGTAAAATGGAAATTTTTGCAGTGTTGAAATTTTCGCACATTTCGCTCAACGAGAAACCAGCACAAAAATAAAAGCACAGGAATATTTTTTGCTTGCCGTATGTTCCAGCAGTTGATGTCTTGATTCTGTGGAATTAAAAAACCAGGTGAAACTCTTCTTACCCGGCCGAGCGCGAAAAATTAGTCATGCAAAAATATCCACTTTTACAGTAAATTCAATCAGGATTTGTCAGTGAATTTAGCAATGCACATGAATATCAACCTTTGAGTATACACTTTTTTTTTTTTTTTGTTTTCAAATTCAGATATGTCCATTGGCAATATGTCCTTTTTATTATTGTTTCTCAATATGCTATGTTTTAGTATATGAATAATGGAAACTTCAGCAGTCTTACCTGTCTGGTGCTGATTTAGCTTATATGAAAGGAGCACTGCTTTTACTTCATATGTTATCTTGAATCATGAGCACAGTAAATGATGTGGAAAATCATTAATAAAGTATTGCATTTGAATACAGTTAAGTTGGTTCTTTGTGTGTGTTTGTGTTGAATATATTAAAGGGATCATATAGTATTGGCTGAGGTAAAGATTAAGCTTAAAACGTTTTGCGAGATACTTAGAAACCACTTTATGAAATGTAAAAGAGCCTTAGAATTCTGAGAGGAATTCAAACCTTATATGATGAAAATCAGTTTTAAAATAGCTGAGATATCCAAAAACAAAGTAAAACCAAGCGATCCCAACAAAAGATGGGTCCCATATTTTGTTAGGATTGCTCAATTTAATTGGGATATCTCGGCCATTTCAAAACCGATTTTCATCAAATAAACTTGGAATTCCTTTGAGAATTATATGTTCTTTCATATTTCATAACAGGTTTCTCATTATCTAAAAAAATAATCATAAAAAGCGTTGGAAACCGGCAGCCCCATCTCAACCGAAACTGTACCATCCCTTTCTAGAGTAGATCTCTATCTATCTATCTATCTATCTATCTATCTATCTATCTATCTATCTATCTATCTATCTATCTATCTATCTGTCTATCTATCCATCCATCCAGAGGGGGGCGCAACCGGCACACGCCCCCTTTATTTTTCATTAAAAAATAAATAAAAAATAACAAAAATGAAATGAAACCCGGAAGTGGCACCAGAAATATTAGTTGCACTCCCCCCCCCCCCCCTTTACAGAATTCCTGGATCTGCCCCTGTATCTATCTATCTATCTTTATCTATCTATCAATCAGAAAAAAATAGGATAAGAAACAATCGTAACACTAATGACTTTCTGAAGGAGATATACCATTGATCACATTGACCTCTGACCCCTCAGTCTACAGCCCCCCCCCCCCCCCCACCCACCCTGAAAAACGTTTTGCAGCCCTTGATCAAGGGTTATACATATATAGACAGACAACAGGCCCTGTACGGATTCGTGAGGAGACTATAAGGGATCTATTATATTACGTGCCTACACAGACATCTGGACTACAGTAAATCAACTGGTAGCTAATGAACAAATAAAAATGATAACTAAAAGTTGAGCAGAGTGTAACTGATGCAGAATACTTAAACACATACAGAAATGCAGACATGACGCAAAAAGTAAAAGCGGATGCACACGTGAATTTTAGTAGTGCAAAAATACATCCGTTTATTATAAAAGTGGAATTTTCGCAGTGTTGAAATTTTCGCGCATTTCGCGCAACGAGAAACTAGCGCTAAATTAAAAGCACGTGAATATTTTTGCTTGCTATATGTTCCAATAGTTGATGTCTTGATTCCGCGGAATTAAAAACACGCCAAACTCTTCTAAAATTTCCCAGCCGAGTGGGAAAAATTAGTCGCGCAAAAATATCCATCTGGACTTACTTTTACAGTATATCATTTTCAGCAGGACTCTGATACTAGTAGGAGGTTCCATGCAGAGGGGCAAATACGTTAGTAAGTTATGTTTATTATGCCCAACATACATCGAGGTAAATCAAGTTAAAAAGCAGATCGAGAAGGGATGTTGCTCTCTATTGCTACGTATACCATGTCAACAGCGACAACAACAAAACAACACCCGTTATCCTTGCCTCACACTACACGATTTCTTGCGATACGATGTCGCATCGCATCGCAAGCTATCGCCTGAAAAAATCGTGTAGTGTGAGGCGGCCTTTATGGTCACGGACGATCAGTCGATTACGACTCGATTCTACGCATCACAGGTACAGAAAATACACGCACCACCTCTGCAAAGCTACGGTCAGTGAGTAGGCCTAGGCCTAGAGCTCAGAAAATACCACCTCAACATGGCTGATGATTTTATATTTGATTTTCTTCACATGGAGATTGTAGATTATGTGCAAAGATCGGCGTGTAAAGACGAAAAGGTATGTTTTGCACATCCACTTATTAGATTTATATGCCCGTGGCCGTAGAAAAGTCTACCCGTACGTTTCCATAATCTCGATGTCATACGCTTAGCTACAGTCCCATTTGCGATAAATCGTGTAAGTGGTGCAGTGGTGGTTCAGTTCTCGGCCATCTGCAGAATGTGTATTCAGACAATACTGTGAGATCTAGTAATACTAGTCTAAACGTTAGTAGAATGTCTAGAATATAGATATCTAGATTTGTTACTGTAAATTATATCAAAGTCAGTAATCTTATAATAGTTGATCTAACACAGTCATGTCATGAGTACATATTGTTTATTGTTAGAGAAGTGAGACTCTGAGAGAAAAGAGAGAAAGCTTGAGAAAGAAGGAAAAATTGTCAAAATGCGAAAAGCACAGTGCAGTGCCATTTAACAAGTCAAAAGTTTTACTTTTATAGTTTTAAATTACATTGCAAAGTTCAGTCTGATATTGATAATGATATGTGAAAAAGAAGTGCAAAGCTGTGTTACAGAAAACATGGTCATGACTTGAACTTTGGAAGGATAAATTTTAATCCCTGCATCCAGCAGCTCGTAGAATGCTAAACTGTGATCTGTAATGGACTGTGAGTGAGTGTTTACTGTAGTGTTGGTGTTAATAAGAGTGTTAATGTTATGAGTAATTTTTTATCTATTTCCTAGATTGAGTAGACTAGATTACACTTTCTACCTAAGGCTAGCATTTGAATGAGACAAAATGTGTAGCATGCATAGCATGGTGGAATATTGCATGGCTAAACATTAGAAATGCTGATCATGTGCCTGAGTGAATCATGTGCCTTAATCATGTGATGTTATAATCTGTGACTTTCAATATTTGGCTGTTTCTTTGAAGGACAAAGTGATCTCCAAACTTGAGCAAATGGGCTATCGTGTTGGCCAAAGCCTGATTGAGAAGTTCACCAGGGATAGTCCACGTTTCAGCAGTGAGCTGGATATCATTAAATTTGTATGCAAGGACCTGTGGAATGGTGTCTACAAGAAACAGGTGGATAACCTGCGGACAAATCACCAGGTGAGATGATTCTCTCTGAATATTGTTACCTGCATGAAACACAATTTGCACAAAGATGAATTCACCATGTCTCATACTCTATTGGCAGTATTGCATCTTACAGGTCACAGCCATCACCTTTAAAGTACCATGAGAGATACAGTGAAATCTTCCTACAAACATCTCCTTTGAGAACAGTGAAAGAAAAAGACACTCTTAAAGGGGACTTCAGGAAGATTTTCAGATTTTTACATTTGAACAGCTATAGATCTAAATAAGTTATACTGAGAACAGAGTTTCAGAATTTCTGGTGACTGGGATGAGGAAAAACAATTTTTAAAATCTATAACAAATTGCAATGAACAAGGATGATGACATGGCAGCCTCACAATAAGAACGCTTGAGTTGGGGCTCAAGGAAGCAGAACAAAAGAAGATGGCATGCATACATTCTACACAGGTGAACATGTTTCTTTTTAAGCAAGTGGTATTGTAATGGAATTACACTGCTACATTTCTGAAATATGTGAGGCTCCTATTTTGTGTCATCAACACTATTCAGTGTAATTTGTTTAAGATTTTCAGATTATTGGTTTCTCTGCTCAAGGGTCACAATAAATTCCACAACTCTATACATGGAGCTGTTGATTTATGTACTTCATAATGTGAAATTATGAAAGTCGTCTGGAATGCCCCTTTAACATTTGGATGAGATCTAATTGCTTTGTTATAGCAGGAGTGTGTTATATCAGTAGTCTAAATAAGGATTTTGATGTACTTATACCAGTACCATGTACGATATAAAAGTAGTGCAATGTACTGATTACTACAGCCTCACATGGTTAGCATGTCTTAATATTTATGAATTCATTATTTGCCATCGTGACGAATTTTCGTTTGTGTGTGTGTTGAGGCATATGATGGAAGTTTTGACATTGCAGAAAATGGTGGCAGTAAGACAGTTTCAAATTTATTAGAAAGATATCAATGGTTCTTAATGCGTCACCCTGAGTTGTAGGGCTCACAGTTTGTTTATACTGTACATGCAGTTTTGATTCATAGCAGGGCATCTATTTTACCTCCCCCGAAATGTTGTCTATTAATGACAATTCCCATCAATGGCATCTTTTGCTTGAGTCATTCATACAAGAAATTTTAGTTTTGGTGAATATATATCACTTTGGAAGAATGATTTCCCTATTTGCCATAGCATGAGGGAATATTTTTAGTTGTTGCACATTACATTCATACAGTGGCATTGTCAATTGTTTCGTTTGTATTTGTCCCAGGGGTAAACCACCCCCCCCCCCCAAAAAAAAAGGGTGAAATAAAGAGAGTGCGATATCAGGAATCAGACTGATCACAGTAATTTTTCCTCAACAGGGTGTATATGTCCTTCAAGACAACAAATTCAAACTGCTAACACAGATGTCTGCAGGAAAGCAGTACATGGAATCAGCACCAAGGGTGAGTACTTCATTGCTTACAAATCAGAATAAAACAGAATTTGCCAGACATGTAGAAATCATGACTTATGGCTTCAGTTTTTTGTTGTCAGTGTAAATGGATGGTGTTTTAAATGGCATAACAAAAGAGCGATGTAAAACAGGGGTTCAGATTAAGTAAAGTACTCTTTATGAGTAAAAACAAAAACAAAAAAAAAACTGAAAAGGAAATAATATACATGCATTGAGTGAGGAGTGGTAGAGTAAATGTCTCATCCTGTATGCAGCTCTATGTCCACAGGTACCTTTTCTTACATTTCTTACCCCCATCACTGCATGACATTCATTCAAGTGCTGCATCTGCCATTACTACAGGATATGTTGGCTACATGTGTATCTGCAGGGCATTATTTGGTGGATTCTTGTTCTTGTAGATTGAATACATTTGATAAGTTGATACTTTTTTTTTTGTCTACATGAAGATGGTGCAAGGAAGATTGATCCATGCCAAGATAAGAATGTACTGAAAGATAGAAATAAAATGAATGAAAGATGATATGATTTGATAGCACAGATTTGGTCTGTGATACTGTTAGCCCTTCTCTAAAAGAAAATGAATGAAAGATGATATCATTTGATAGCACAGATTTGGTCTGTGATACTGATAGCCCTTCTCTAAAAGAAAATGAATGAAAGATGATATGATTTGTTAGCACAGATTTGGTCTGTGATACTTATAGCCCTTCTCTAAAAGAAATAGATATATTCTTGTATTCTCCCCATCCCCCCCCCCCCCCAACTTGGGCTTGATCATGTAGTACATTATATTATCAATACTTTGTCCTCTATATTATTCCATTCTCTGCTTGTTTTCTTGTTTCTGTTCAGTATCTAGCATTTCCATGTGGTCTCATACGAGGCGCACTGGCGAACCTTGGCATCAATTGTGTGGTCACGGCAGAAGTTAGCACCATGCCTGCATGTGAGTACAGAAGTAGTAGTAGTAGTAGTACTTATTTCTGTGTAAAGCAATAAAACCAGATGGATTGCCCTTATTCAGCTTTTTCAACATAATAATGTCGGTCTTCCTTGGGGTCCTTATTTTGTGGCAATTTTGCAACCTCATGTGACTACTGTAAAAATGATTATTTCTTTAAGGGCTGTTTATTTTCTTTACATATAAGGTATCGATTATAATGTGCATGTAAACTTTTTAACATTTACTGCAGTGTACAGGAACCAGATCATGCTCTTGTGTTGTTGTTGTTGTTTTTTTTTTTCCCAGTGTCTGCCATCTTACAGTCACTATCCATAGTATCTTATGTTTATCATTGGAAGCTGCCGATTACCTGTCTTTCAGCAAGGAGTGTGATGAGAGGGCAGGCCATGGTCACGTTGATACAAATGCAACGCTGCACACTGGCACTGGTCCGACAGTCCAGGACCAGTAAAAATCACTGTTTGGACTGGCATACCAGTAACTTTTTCAGGAATGGAGCAGTAAAAAAAGAAAAAAATGAAAATGAAACACTAGGTACCGACTGGTCTGACAGACAATTTGGACCAGTAGAAAAATGGGTTAGTGTGCAGCCTTGCAAATGTAATACATGTAGATTACTCTGTAGATAACTGTGGCGTGATTTTTTTTTCTCATCTTATATTTTGATTCAACTGTAGCTGAGTGATGACCTCAAGATGATATTTCCTCAATACAGTGCATTTCAATATTTAGTTGGAATAATATGAAACCTTCTAATCTTGTAATATCTTTCAGGTAAATTTCAAGTGATGATCCAAAGAACATAGTGCCAATTTGGAGGCTGGGATCATCAAACCTTTGTCGGAGCAGAACATGACATCATTAAAGTGTGAGCTTAATGCTACTCGAACATGTCATGAGCATGAAACCCAATGAAAACTGAATTCCAGGTAAATGTGGAGTTGGACGGATCACAGCAAACTTTTGCTGTGATAAGGTAGATTTGCAATGCAGCAACCATGAATTAGTGTACAACTTCAAGATGCGGTCATCTTTGTGAACAACTTTTATTATTTGCTGGAATTAACAGGGACATCGAGTGATGTGATGCATGACGCGAAGTTGTCTTTACATAGAAGTCAACTTGTTGAGGCCGACTGATGGGTCTGACTTCTACACAATATTTGTCTTGCCATTAGTGAAGTCTTGATTCAAGCACAGCTTGGATATACATGGAGCGTTGGCTCGACCTAGTACTTTGTTTGTGTGATACTGACATAGGCAAGTTTTGTAAGGGTTTTGTTTTTCTTAGTAGTGTGTCACTGTGAACAGGTGCAAGTAAACAAATATTAATGTTAACAAGATTCATTTATATCACTTCTCAACTTTACTTACTGTATTGTAAAGATATTTTGCTAATGTGGTGATGCTTTTAGAAATTATGCTGTGTGCTCAGTTTGACAAATCCTCTTCTTAGGTTTAAATTTCCTAATCGGCGCTCGAATATCAGTCTCCCTCTGAGAGAAAATTTGCTATAACTGAACACTGTATAAGCTGTTATTTTTGCGAGGGTTTAATTTTCGTGAATTTCATGAATCACAGCTGGATCGCGAATTTAGCAACACACGAAAATTTCTGCAAGCACTAGGGTAATAGTGAATTTACGCTGGCATCAGTGTCAATTCGCGTCAACATCTCGCAAAAATATCTATGACTTCCTCATTTGCGAAAATATCTGTACGTGAAAATGACAGCGTGTGCAGTACTTACAATGTAGGAACCTCATTGTAATGAAGCCCTACAGACCATGGTAATTACCTTGTCAATCACGTTTCTTACAATATCACAGTAAAAAAGCATGGGAATATAAAGACTTGGGACCAGCAAAGTCACTTTGTCACAAGACTATTTTGTTATATCTGACCTCTTAATAATGAGGTTTCACTGCGTAAGATTATTGTACATTCATCAATTTTTACATTTTCAGGGATTTAGTGGTTCCCAGCAGCTGATGCTTGTTATGATTCACTTCCTGTCTAACTACCAATGTTCTCTAGCTTGGTGTGTTATCTAAAAAATCTCTTCAGCAAATGAGGGAACAACTCTTTCAAAAACCGTGTGAGTCCTCAACTCTGTGTCTTCGGCCTGTGTGCTGTGTGGAGTTTGTCTTCTTGCCTGCCCATTTTCTGAGCGTATGCAGGGCATGGAGTTCAGAGTTTAATCTGACTTCAGATTTTTCTGGTTTGCCCAAAATTAATTTCAAATATTTTGGCAATTTCAATGCATTGAAATGTTCAGTTTCATGCACTTCAAATTTATTTTTTTTCTTAAGTTTCAGATTTTTTTATTTTTTTTTTGTCAGCAAGGACACTTAATACACCCCTGCTTATGTTAATTTGTATTACAGTGAAACCCCGTTATAATGAGTTCGGTTATAACGAGGAACCGCTTATAACGAGGTGATCGCGTCGGTCCCGTTTTCCTTTGCGTGTAAACCTATGGCAGAATGAATCGGTAATAACGAGTTCGGTTATAACGAGATTCCGGTTATAACGAGGACAATTTCGGTGCATCATGATAAAGAAAAACATAAGCAATTTGATCGGATATAACGAGGTTCCATTTCTTGACTAAATTGCCGCTTTCAAACACGCGACAAACGAAACACTGAAAACCGAATTCACGCTATCCACGTCTTTTTCCGTTTTGCAGAGAACCGTTCCTTCCATGTTTTCTTCTAAATCACGCGATAAGACACAGGAATGCCTTCCGATGTTCCTACTAAATCATTAAACATAATCATTCGATTTTCTTTTCCGCGAGATACGCGTGCGTGATATTAGGGCAGACCACGCCGCAACGAGAAAAAAAAAGAAAAAAGACAACGCATTCAAAAACTTTTCATGTAGCGACACTTGTGGCCAAAAATGGACAACTGGAATGCGTGTGCAACTCATTATTACATCCTTTCCATTTTTAGTTCCGACTTCCAGTTCTTTTGCTGCTTCTAAAGCAAATATGAGTGTGAATGATTAAAGCCGAAATAATTAATGAAATCGTCGCGATCCCGTCGGGTGACAGTTATAGCGTAAAAATAGCTGAATAACGCATGTTAACCTCCTTAATCGGTGTTCAGAAAAAGAAACAAACGCATTTATTAATTTGAATAGATCTGGATTTGTTCATTATTATTTAACAAATGATAATTTAAATATGAGTGTGTATGATTAAAGCCGAAATAATTAATGAAATAATCGCGATCTCGTCGGGTGACAGTAGCATAAAATAGTTGAATAACGCATGTTAACCTACTTAATCGGTGTTCAGAAAAAGAAACAAGCGCATTTATTAATTTAAGTAGATCTGGATTTGTTCATTATCATTTAACAAATGATAATCTAAATATGAGTGTGTATGATTAAAGCCGAAATGATTAATGGAATCATCGCGATCTCGCCGTGTGACAGTATGATAGCGTAAAAATAGTTGAATAACGCATGTTAACCTACTTAATCGGTGTTCGGAAAAAGAAACAAACGCATTTAACAGTTCAAGGATGTACAAAACGCGAAGAGATTTTCGAAAGAAAATAAAGAACGCATTTTTAATCCCGTCGGACTCAACGATCATATATGGTATAAAATTACAGCCGAAATGATTCATGAAATTATCGAATTCCCGCTGGGCTCCAACAGCGTAAAATACCTCTCAAGTTAACGGTAAACAACGCATGTATGTTACTCTGAAATTATCGCGATCTCGCCAGGTGACAGTAGCGTAAAAAATAGTTGAATAACGCATGTTAACCTAAATCAGAAAAAGAAACAAACGTATTTATTAGTTTGAATAGATCTGGGTTTGTTCATTATCACAATTTTAATACTAAATTTCACAATGAAGATTTTTCTTTCTTTCAGAATGGTCTATGAGGTACAGATTTGCGTAAAAAGGATCACAACGTAACCTTTCACATTCAATCCTGTCGCATATTTTTCAAGAACGGGTGTACAAAACGCGAAGAGATTTTCGGAAGAAAATAAAGGACGCATTTTTATCCCTTCGAGCGCAACGATCATATATTGTACGAGATTACAGCCGAAATGATTCATGAAATCATCGCATTCCCGCTGGGCACCAACAGCGTAAAAATACCTCGCAAGTTATGGTAAACAACGCCAGTATTTTACTCTATTTGCGCTGGTGTTAGGAAAAATTAACAAACAAGAATTACAATAAAGAATTATCTCATTTTAACCCCTACTTATTCGTCCAATTCACAAATAATTTCCCTTTATCATCTCAATAATAATGATCCATAATTGTGTAATAACAACGCAAAGGATGTTCTTAAGTTTCTTTCATTGATGGGTATATTCCGATGTCGTGCTTATGTTTTTCTTTGTTTTTGATGCGTACGGTTATAACGAGGTACCGGTTATAACGAGGTGATATCGCCGGTCCCACGGACCTCGTTATAACGGGGTTTCACTGTACTGCTATTGGTTGATAAAGATACCTATAACTCATACATGTGCAGTGATATTTATGGTGCAATATTCCATCTTGTACAGATATTTGAATATCAAATGAAGATTCTGTTGTGTTCCTGTGGCAAAATAGTTTGTAAAGAAATGACACCTTACTCAGACATGTGTACATTTATTGAGTAGGTAGCTTGCAGTGTTTCAGCCCTAAAATGTACAGTGTACATGTATTATCAAACAAATCACGAACACCATCTCCCCCAAATAGCAGCAAAAGCCCAACGTATGAGATCAGTGGACCTGCTTATTATGCCAAGATAGATCAGCTTGAACCAAAGCAACTGGCCCGCACAGTACACATAAATCATCTTGTAGAGCAGTCTGGGCTGCATTGAACTTAATGACTGTGTGCATATTGAAAAAAAAAAAAAAATGACCCAGACTCTCTGTGAAAGCATCTTGTCAATATCACCCGGAAGCCCACACTATATGGGTCTTTTTCATACACATTTCATCATTGTTTGTGATTGTACCATTGATAAAGGGGAGAATAGAGCAATGTAGCCTCTTTCTGAATCTATGTCAAATATGAATTACTGTGCTTATAACAAATCTTCTGTAAATACTGAAAAATATAATGAACATGACTGTACTTCATTGTAAGGCTGTGTCTCTGCTGTCTTGGTGATGGTTGCCTGTTGAAATTGATGATTGCCTGGTGATATTCTACAGATCTAGTAAGTACGCACGTTTTAAGCAGTGTATCTTTTTATTTTCAACAGTTTATTTTACAAATAACTTATCAAGTATCACCACATTGATGTACTTCATGTTTGTATTGCCAGATCCACACACTATTTGTGACCTGCTCACAACTACATTGTATAACTTCAATGGTCTATGTATCAACATGCTCAATACCAGAGACTAGCATGAATTGAGTTGTTGAGGGCTTCATACTATAGTCTCCTTCATCTCTACAATAATATTCTTACATCAAAGAGTGAACATGAACAAAAACAAATGACACATCCCAATCTCTAACAATACAAGAGTTAGAGGGGTGTGGGAAGCACTGAAAGACATGCAGGACACAGTCAATCATGGGAAGGTCATATGTCGTACTGGAACTGAGATAATTTGTTAGCCTTCTGAGCAGCTCCCGTGTTTGTGTTGACGTCTGCATGTTTGAAAAACTTTAACAAGGTTGTCTATACCTTAGCATAAGTATATTTTAGGCATGACTAATCAATGCCATTTTCCTCAGCAATTGTTCATAATTACCTCTGCCAAGGGAGAAGGTTAAGTGACCATTGGCGTTGGTTTGTCTGTTTGCAAAATAACTCACAAAGTTGTGTAAAAATTAAACTTTAATGAAAAGTCAATATTGACACGAGGAACATCTCATTCAATTTTGGTAGTGATCTGGGAATTTTCATGGATTTTTGAAAGATTTTTCATCTTTTGGCATGTCAGGTCAGCGAACTTGGGTTCAAACTGTGTGTACTGGAGGTTTACATACGTGCACTAAAGCGCATGCTCTGCTTGGGCAAGGGGCTGTGCAATAAATGTAACAAAAGGCTTCTGTTTTCGGAATTAGATTGCAAGCGCCAGGGTGTATGTAGTTGCTAGCTTGGCAGAGGTCTGTGCTCTCGGAGTGCTTTTCTAGTTATCATACGTGAGGAGAGTGTGGTCGATTATGATGTCTGTACAGAGTTCCCAACTAATATATGCTGTACATTGTACTACAGTACATGCTCATTTCAAAGGTAGTAGTGCCCTCTGGCAAACCTTGGAAACCATAAATATAACACTTTGGAAGGTTGAATGTCTCTGACAAAAGACAATCTTCTCTCTTGGGCAAGTACAATACTTTAAGCTTACATACTTAAAAAGCAAAAATAAACAGAAGGCAGTGGAAATATCAATATCATGTATCTTGTTGAGCCTTAAGTGTATGACTATGACTTTGACACTGGTATTTCACAGTAATCGGTCACAATGACCCAAACAACAATAAGCAAACTCCAATGTAAGTACATATACATAAGTGTACCAACATGAAGACCCAAATTTTCATTTTCAGCAAGTGAGAACAAATGTTGAAAATTAAGAGTTACCCCTTGCCATGATACTTCTCCTAACTTGAATCCATCCATTGCCCTTTCCCACTAAAACTTGTCACGGTCTGATGAACGTTGATTTCATAACTTAAAATATCCTTCGTACTGCTGTCTACATTTCTATCATTAAAATGGCCAAAACCACTTCTTTCAATGCTCAGTCTTTGTGCTTTTATCAGCTTCAATGCTAGGAAAAATATAAAGGTTAACACTATCAACTGTCAAGTACACAAAACAAGTATAGGCTACATATCAATGATAGCCATATCACTACATCTATGCAAAATGCAGTTATTTTCACAAACAGTATTCAGTACCAGCATCTTCATGCTTCAGCCTGCACAAATCTAATGGTGAACATGATTATGTGCTTCCTTATTACATGTAGTAATGCTATGAAATATTGTTCCTTGAGCAACTTTCAAATTTTAAAGAGCATTAAACAAACTGTACACACCCTGAGAGCAATATGGAAGAGAACATTATCTCACCAACAAAAACTCATAAACAAGCTTGACCCTGATTATAAATGACTGGACTGCCATTCATAAATTGTTTATAGTGGTACCCAAGAATAGACAACCACTGGCTTTCACATCCATTCATCAGTGGGTGTGACCATGCTTTATATTACAACATCCCGATATCCATTAACCCAACCCAACCCCCCACCCCCCTCCAAAAAAAAAAAGAAAAAAAGAAACCACACACACATGCACACACACCCCACACACACAAACCAGAAAAGGAATAGTGATTCCTCTCTTTGACTCATTTTCAAAGTTGCTTTAAACAGTACATAGTCATGTCAGAAAACTAGAGTTCACAAGATAATTCACACCACAAAGAGCCAACATCGCAATACATTGAGCCATTTGTTCGTTGTATCTGCGATCAGACAATTCCACTCACTCCTGGGTTACATGGCATATGTCTGGCATTCTACCAGACTTTATATCGCCATTCACGTGTCAATGTCTTTGTCTCCTCCAAGTGTCAAGTCTACTACCAAGTATCTACTTGGTTACTGGAGTATGAGACAAACAGCACACGATGAGTGAAGTCCATTCTATGTATGTTTGGTTTTTTTTTCCACTTGCTTGACTGCAGAAGCCCACTCACACTGTCTGTTGATGAGTTACCGAGATTCCTGATGCAAAGAGATTGCTGTCGGCTGTCGTTCAGTAATATTCACTCTTCTTGCTTGGGTTAGAGAAGTAAAAGTCGATCCCCCTCTGCTGACCCCTTGACCCATGGTTCCTCCTTTGACCTTTCCCAGAATGGTTCCTCCCTCCCCCTCCTCCTCCTCCTCCACCCCTGCTTCCTCCTGAGCTTCCCTAAGGTGTGAACAAACAAGAAAGAAACAACACCTTGAATTTTTTTTCTTCCATTCACAATCAGTAAATTAATTCTAGTCGCAGGGTGTTGATCACATTCAAACCACACGTTTACCCATCACAGAATAATCACGAAGTTTCATGGGCTGGATTTTATGAGCAAGAACTCACTGTGGACAGGTTGTGACAAGTGTATATTTGTTGCTGGGGTGACAAGACCTTGTATCTACAAAATGTCAAATGTTCAGGAGAGCCAAAAAACATGGCAGCCAAAGCTCTATATCAAATGGGATAGCCTTTCCTTAGACATGCTATTGTGGCTTCATTTTTGGGGTAAGACACCTAGGATTTGGACAGGACATCACTTAACTGGTTATCTAACCATTAATGCAAAATAGTCTTTTTCACCAAAATTTGAGATACAAGGTCTTATCACCCCAGCAACGAGTACAGTATACATCAGTGCTAATGTTGCGGAAATTGTTTCTTTTCCACAGTAAAATCACAGTCACATGTATCACCATCCTAAATCCAATTTCTGATTGGTGTATCCATTCAGGTAACACTTTTTGTAGTGCATTAAATCAACAATACTGCCATGGTAACTGCCTGTTTATAAACTTGATTCTGCTTACTATGATTATCATTGTCTCAACTAGGGTCAGTCATTTTCTATCAGAGATCCTCTCACTATTTTTTTCTGGCAAGGACCACTTCTTTGGAATCTGAAAAGAAAGGGAGTGTTCTCACCATTCGGCTTGTGTGCCTGCCCCACTCTGGTGCCTTCACAATTGGGGCAGGATACGTCTCCCCAATGGATACCCCAGCCTGAGAGAGTTGGGCACCGCTCAGGGTCCATGGCATGTGTATCCCACTGCCCTTGAGTCGATTCAGCTCTGGCACCCACTGGCGGATGTAGTCACCCTGCAATCAGACAAATTTTACATCTCATGTACTTCTTGAAGCTGCATAAAAACATCCCTTAGCTTTACAAGACTGTTATAAATGCTTCTGGGAAATGCTTCATAAGCAGTATAAGCTCTATGTGTAAGAAACAATCAAGTTAAAACTCAGAGAAAAGAATTTATCAAATTACCTTTGCACCTATGTAAACGACTTGTAAACGACTTGCACACTCTCTTGAATCTCTGAAGGAAAAGAGATAATCCTCACTACAAAATACAAGAGTTTAACTAGTTCACTAATAAGCATGAACATGTTTCTTATAATTGTAATCGACAGCAGGAATTATAACACATGACCAAAATATCAAGTTTTCATTCTATTGTTCTTGCAAGCATCATCTGGTAATGCCTATAAAATGTTACTTTGTAAACAAAAAGAATATCTTGTTATTGATCGCACTTGCTAAGTTCAGTTTTATTCTGACTTCAAGCAAGGGCTTCATCCTCAGTTTGAGATCAAGTGTTCAGTACATACTCACTTCAGGATCATAGTCAAGGCCCTGCTTGATCATGTTGAACTTCCGGTCCTGTCGCGGATCGTTGCCTACCCCAGCACTGTACAGCCAGTTGCCATAGTTGCTGGTGACATCATGATCAACCTTAATGACACAGAGAGAAGCTGACACCATCACTTTTCTGTCATATATGAGTCCAAATTCACTGATAGTAAACAAGCAGTTATAGAAACATGAAACGTGTTTAAAAAAAAAGGAGAATCTTTCATACCAATGGTGAGGTCTTTGACTCAGGAAATAATACACTAAAGCACATCAAAAGAAAAAGTACATTAATTAAAAGAACAAACAAACTAAAGAAACAAACTAATTTCAATCACTGTAGACAAGTGATTAATGCAATTACTAGTACTTAAAAACCTCCTACATAGTACACAGCGAGTCAGGCAAATGTACATACTGGGTATTCACAAGTGGACATTATTACCAGTAACTCTTTGTCCCTCTGTATGAACATTCACAACAGTAGCTAGCAACACAATGCTATCGATACATTCTACTTTTATGCTGTAAAAAGATAACAGATTGACATTTCATTTGGCATTAGGAGATTTAAAAGAAGAAGAAAAAAAGAATGGTAAGGTGGCATGACTTACCAAGAGATATTCGAACCACTCTGCACCCAGCCGCCAGTCCAGGCCGAGGTCTTTTGTGAGAAAACTGGCCACGTTCTGGCGCCCTCTATTGGACATGAAGCCTGTAGCAGCCAGCTCTCGCATGTTGGCGTCCACGAAGGGCACCCCTGTACGACCCTGGCACCATGCCTCAAACCAGCGCTGGTTCTTGTTCCACTGTTTCTGGGTGCCGAGGAGTCCTGCATATGGCAAGATGCAGACAAACTCATCAATCAATGTTACTTAAATTCATACCTTAAGACATTATATGACCATGCACACTGAGCATAATATAGGCCGAATCATTTACACAAAGCTGAATATGAAGATTTAAGGTTTTGCAACGTGCAGGTTCTTGCAGGATTTGCGGGGATAAAACTTTACATAATACAATGTACTCTGCTGACATATTGAGTACAGTGTGCGAGAGAAGGGACAAATCCTTTTTTACAATAATGAACTGCTATGTCAATTATCTGGTATTTTGCATAAAAGTGACATACATGTGTAGTTCAAAATGCTGAAAGATACCATGACCCCCAAATTGATTCCCTGACCCCTCATCAAACATAATATGGTAATATCTTTGCATACAGCTGTCAAAAAGAAAAAATATACAATAGGAGAGTAAAAAGTTACAGTGTACCATGAGGCTACATTACCAGGGAGCAAAAACAGTTATATTTTACATATTGATATTGGCTTCAACTCTTCAAACAGCTACACACGAAAGGCTCAGAAATAAAATGAACAGAGTGATCTCCTCATAAAATTTCTTCTCGAGTGGATAAATAATGAACATATTGTACATCACTAAAATCTCACAATGGACAATGTAAGAAATGACAAGCGTAACAGTGAACAGTCTAATGAGCTCGAATCTTACCGCTGAGGTAAAAGAGGCGGTCTCCAAACTTCAAAGCCACAAACTTGAAATAATCCCTCCAGATCAATTCAAAGATGACCCTGTACAAAGAAAAAGAACCCGTGTCACATTGAATACACAGAGACAAACAAGAGAAAATCCTATCAAAACTACGCGAACATAGTTAAAGGGTGGACTAGACTGAATAGGAAAGACAATAGTGGAAAGCAAGGAGACTGAATCCAATGTTCTACTCACCAGTAGGTTGATTGGTTTGCTGTTCTCTCCTTCTCATACTTCTTCACCTCTTTATAAATCTGCCGGGGTGACAAGCATCCATGGGCCAACCTAATGAAGCAAGATGGGCACCAAAATCTAAATTTCTTGTTAAGATGGCTGAATCAATTACTATAAAGAGAATAAAATGTTTATTCTAATTTACTGCAGAGTTTAGATTTCATATGTCACAAATACAAAGATGTAACAAAGTGTTGTTAATTGTGTATCAAAAAGGCATCTTAGAATTTAGTTTGATTCCGTACATCTGAGAGGAGTTGCTTTGCAAGGTTAGGACATATTTCCATGCAATTTTCAGAGTTGAAATGTGCCATTAATCTTCTACAATAATAACAAATTGTCAAATATTGTCTTGATTTCTATTGCTCTTGTGACCACGACCTTGCTAATCTGTGGTAAATACCAGATGACCTGTACCATGCACTTGTAGTTGCATGACAAAACCATAAAAAATGTTTTCCATTTAACCCACAATAATGTCTCAGAACAAGGTTACTGACCTTAAAGGCATAATTTACCATTTGCAGATGAAACAAAAACCCAGCATTAGTGCTTTTGAATAGTTCTAAAATGTGAGTTAGGGATAGAAACAACCACTGTCAAAATTTGAATCCGTATATTCGATGTTAAGTGTTGTTAAATACACAGAATGTGAACAATAGTTGTAATAAAGATGTTTCCAGATTAAACTGTATACAGTTACGGTTTATTGAGAAAAACCCTGATATCTTCTTATATTTTAGGTTTTATTGCAAATATTTCATATGGTAGGATGTTTTATGATACAACAGACCTACACATATGCATCAAATGTGCTATCTTGAACATTTTTGAAATCACTGCTCCCAAAGGTAAACTGGACCTTTAAAAAACAGTGTTTCAGTTTCATTGTGAATCAGGTCAACGACACAAATGACATGATGAACAGCTTACCAAGCTGCAAACTTTGTTGAGTAGTCTGCCCCAATCAGTCCATTCCGTGTCTCCTTGTACTTGGCAATGCAGTCCTGTGGCAGTAAATAATAAAGCAACTTTTGATAAACCTATCACAATATACAAACATGTCTATATGCAGGCTGGAGGAAACAAAGCTGTATCACTTGTGATTTACTGGGATAAAATGGCATACTAGAAAGCTAACTTCACTAAACTTCAACTGATCCATGCTTGGAAGTAGACCAAATTCTCAAAATGGCATGTGAGCCTAGATGAGAAATCAGCTTCTGCAAAATTAAATTTCATTTTTGATGAAATACATTCTGCAAAATTAAATTTCATTTTTGATGAAATACATACATCACTGTGTCCATGGAGATTACGCACATCACCCGAGACGCGCTGCCTTGACGCTTGATAAACAGCAGCAGCGGCTTCAGGGACAGCGCGTCTCAGGTGATGTGTGTCTTTTGCCTGAGACGCACCGTCTTTGAAGATGTTGTTGTTGTTTATCAAGCGTTTTGATTTTGAGATCATGTTGTTGCCAAATTTTTACCTCCACGAAATAATCCTTATTACTCTAAAATCTCGTTCTTCAAAATAATCCCCTTAATCGAAAAAAGCTACAACTATGATTTTTAAATCTTTTTAAGATAATAAAGATACCACTACCTTTGGAAATGAATGATGTTCCTAGGTGTACTGAGTTTGTACTTAGCTCTCTTTTGTATCGTCATGTAGGGTAGCCATAATGTGTCCATTTTTATCGCGCGCCTTCGTATCTTGTTATCTACTATCTTTGGTAGAAGTACAGATTTGAGGGCGCACGTGCTCTGCAGTACTCGCGCGCTATCGGTAAAGGTACGGTAAAAAACGGTACGGTATGGTAAAAGTTGTGCCAACGGTAAGCCCTCTCTTTACATGAGTATTTTCCCGGTAGTCATGTCAGCTTTGCAACGGTTTTCAAACGGTAATGCTTGAATGAAAGCAGATCGGTAAGACAATATTTTACCAGTAAGGAACGGTTTTCCCGGTAAAGCATTAAGTTACTTCATAGCGGTAGTGTAGCATACTGTACACATGAATGTATGCCATTTATACATGCATAAAATTTGCTATATATGAATGACTGCAGATCTGACACCGTAACAGAACGCCTGATCACATTTATATAATCATATATAACAATATATATATTCACATATATATATTCATATATTCATATAATCATATATTCATATATTCATAGTATGGACCTGTTGATCATTTGTGATTATTTGTAATTATTTGTAATTATACAGTTACAGACAAGCTTGATGTCACATAGACCATGTACAAAGTACAGCCGGGCCAAAGGCGGGGCCTAAGGCCGGACCCAAGGCCACGGGCCTTAGCCCAGAACCAGGGGCCCAGAGCTCAAGTGGGCCCAGGCCCGGGGGGGCCCGGTGGCCCAGGGGCCCAGGAGCTCACGGGGCCCAAGGCCGGGCCGAGGCCAGGAGCCTAAGTGCTGGCCCAAGGCAGGGGGCCCAGCCAGGGGCCACCAGACTGAGACCACTAAGAGTACCAGTCATGACTTGCTGTGATAATGATGTGACAGGCCTGTGCATACACATATTATGTAAATACACTGTACATGGCTGTGCATATTATGTAAATACACTGTACACTAACTATACACAGCCCAGTCGCTGTATGAATCGCGACAGGGCTGTACCTGAGCAGCCCACAACACAGAGCAAACACAAAGCAAATTCTACGATTGCATTTAGTTTTGATACTTGACATCATTTTTTGTCACCTCAAACGCATCAAAGACAATCTTTATTAATGAGACTTCATACCGTACCTGTTTTCCTGGGGTTATTTGTGGGAATTCTGCGATCTGGGTACTATTCGCAAATCTAACAACATGTGAAAATATCAGCTCCTGATCATGTAACGTGCATGTGTACATTTCTGTGTTCAATGCTGTATTCCATGAACATGAATTAAACAACTACTGTTATATCCTGTAATATGAGCTGCCGGGACAAAACTTACATACACTCTGATTCTGTATAGCAGTCACTTTCAAAGCAATGTATTGATACATTGCTTTGAAAGTGATTATTTCATTTTTTATATACATTTTGTCTCTAAATAATTGTATTTTTTAAGGAAAAAGGTTTAAAAATGGGATTTATGTAAATTTATGCAAATTAAGCAAAAGGCATTAATTGTTTTTATTTCTAAATGTGTCCAATAATCTTATTACCCTTGAAAATATCAGGTTCAAATGGGTGCGCTAGCAGTTCCAAGACCTTTCTTTGGAGTATAATGCCTCTGTAAAACATGGAGCTATTGACCCCCTATTCATCGTATGTGCTGAAAATGTATTTTAGGACATTTCTGGAAGATTTTGGTGTAATTCTTTCCTTATTATCATTTCCTTGTGATTATTTAATTTTTTATATACATTTTGTCTCTAAATAATTGTGTTTTTAAGGAAAAAAGCTTAAAAAATGGAATTTATGTAAATTTATGCAAATTAAGCAAAAGGCATTAGTTGTTTTTATTTCTAAATGTGTCCAATAATCTCATTACCCTTGAAAATATCTGGTTCAGCACTTAAATCACTTCAAATGGAGAGTTTTATCCAATTTTTTGACAAAAGTCTAGAAGTTGGCGACCATCTTGGATTTTGGCGGCTATTTTGAGTATTTCTTACTTGTGTGCTTGACACTCGAACCAAAATTGATCTATAGACAATTACCTTTACAATGGTACCAAAAATTAAACTTTTACATCAACTTGAACTGAAAATCAAAAATAACACATGCAAGGCCCCCACTAAAAAGCACAGATAAGTGATGAGTAACATATGAAGCAGTGCTTCTCTTGCCCTCTCCTGGTTAAATCACAATCCCTCTTCAAGTATTGCATATAGCCACTCGCTTTCTCACTACAGGTAACAACATCCATAAACTATTTTGCTTGTTACTCTGCTCCCTTTTATTTATCTCTGAATGATAATGTCTGTTTAATCTATTACCATCACAATAGTTTACTTTGCAGACAAATATATGTAAAAAAAAAAAAAAAAAGGTGATATCACTCACAGTTTTCCAGAAATAATCATTAATCCTGGCAAGACCTGTGCTCTCCCCTCCAGCAAATGGAAATGCTGTCCTGGAATCGGTAGTTGGTTCTAGAGAAAATGAAGAAAGAACCATTTTCAGTGTTTGACACCAATTCTTCTGAAAAAAGGCATAGAAAAGTTTCTCATATTCCACAATGCAATGGCTTAAGAACTTTCAATCACAACCATGAAAACTTTGTTGCATGTCATGTTCTCCATCCTTTTCTTACCTTTCATGCCAAGCATGGCAAAGGTTGGAATCTCGCCTTCCTCAATGCCCTCTGGTACACCCTTCAGAGGCTTGGGCATCTGAATGGCAGGTCTCACCCTTGCCTGGTTCTCCACTCTCTTCCTAAACTCTGTGTACACATTTGGGACTCTACACAGGAATAGTGAAGGAAAGAAATGAAAGACATTTCAAGCTTTGTCAATCTATACCAAATGTACAGGATGTAGATAGCACTAGAGTTGAACATATTGGAACTGTGTGTTATCAAATTGTCATTATTGAGCAATTATCGTTGACCTGAATGGGCAATGCCAGTATTTGATTTTGAAAAAGTCCTTCTAATCCTGGTGGACTGTTACTTCTGGAATGAGGTCTACTCAAGCCGAAATATATCTTTTGTCACAGAAGGAAAATACACCAATTCACACTCCTGTTGTTTTAGGTAATTTATAAGGAATTCTTGTGCATTTATCTACTGAAATAAAGCATAACAAATAATTCATAAGACACGTGCACAAAAATATTGCTTCAATTTTCCCATGAAACCATTTAAATGTGATAGCCATAAAAACAAAGTAATCAAGGGACATTCTTAATAATTTGCACTTGTACGTGATGTCAAAATAATTTCACTTACAAAGAGTTTAATCAGATGGAAGTTGTGCTAAGAGTATACTCATTGGGGGAAAATAGAGATGACTACAAGTTGATTGTTGATAAATCAATATAATGCTAAAATTAATTGATGCATCTCAGTACACAAGGAAGACCTTGGTGTGCTACTCACCCCTGAGGGGTAAATGGAACATCCTCCCTGTGGTAGAGTGTAGAGCCCCAGAACTTCTTGAAGTGAACACCCAGCTTGGAACAGGACTGCTGCAGCCCTGCTTCAACATCCAGCTCTTCTCGAGTCGCCTGTTCATGAATAATAATAACTTTTTAAAAGGAAGAAAGGGTGGATGCAGCAAAGACATGATGTGGTTACTCAATATAATAGGAAGCAATCCTATTGATGATAAGCGACAATTATACCAAGCATATAGAGATTAATTCTGTAGGCACACACACTTCATCTGTGAGTTTAGCACAAAACTCAATCACCACTGACATGAAAAACAAAGCTGAAGTTCCAAAGAAATGTTATAAAGCTTCGAGACAGAATGACATGTATATAGGAGCCTACAAACATTTAAGGGGTACACAACTTCATTAGTACATTTTGAGATGTAGCTCATCAGTGGGTTTTCTTTGTTACTGTAACCAGTGAACAGAAAGTATGACAGCAACTATATCTATCGAGCAACATTACATAATCTTTGCTTGAGATGAATCAGAGAGGGTCTGTGATCACAGATTAACTACTACTTGACCAGATGTCCTAAAACTGAAGCAACCTAATAATGAAGAGACACACTTACCTCCTCTTGAAGAGCTACAGCTCCAACCTGATCCTGACCCAATTGACGGATCAGTTCTGGAACAACATCTTCAGGTGGGCCATTCCTCACCACTAAGCCACTGCAGTTTTGAAAGAAAAATGACATATAATGTGTCAATTAATATGAGCATTACCTGTATCTACTTTTCAAGAACACTGAGATTCAATATAGACATCCGTACATGCAGACATGAAAAAAAAAAACAAAAGCAAATGGAAGGCAGATCATATTGATTATGATTTTATTAAACTGATTAGATTTAGATATCATACACTCCAAACAAAAACACTACATCAAAATTAAGCTTCTGATTGTAAGAGCAAAAATTGATACAATATACTGCTGGGGGGGGGGGGATCTGCTCATGATGCAGAAGAATATCATGCTGAGAGAAACTAAAAGATTATGACGACAAATTACTGAAGTCATGATTCAAGTTTGGCAACACGGCTTTGGATGAAAATATAACAAAAATGACTTGTGACTACATGTATTTCCACTGCTATGCAAGAGGGAAACTATACAGTAGCTCATGTAATGCCCCTGCTGAGCTACACATTACCTTCCTATGGACTTCAAAGTAGACCGCAGGTCCACTATGCTTTCGAGGAGAAACTTGAGCCGATGAGGGCCAGTCTTGGGAAAGTCAAAGTGCCAGGTTCCTTTGAAATGCCTTGGATCAAAGCAGTACAGGGGAAGCACATTTACAGCATTCTTGTGTGCCCAGAAGAGAACCTGAAACACAAAGAGAAAAACATGCACATTAATATTAGGAGAAAAATAACAGACTGATGTTCGTGACAATGTACATCCTCTCTACTCCTGGGTGACTTTTGAATGTGATGACTAAAGACAAGCCATGTTATGAGATGAGTTAACTTATTGTAGACATCAGCCATGTTGCTCAATGACAATTGGGCGGCTTCTCCATAACACTGACCATAGTACTGACCTACGTATATGTGCACACAAAATCTGATGGACATTTCTCAAGAGCAATGGGATATCACAAATTTCATGGCATCCTTCCTCAGAATTGCACTGAGATAGCCACATCACATCATAAGAGTGCAGACAACTGCGTCAAATTCTTTGCCAAACCAAACACAAATGGCATATTCTGAGTCAGGCAGGCTCATCCAACATGTCTCATCTGGGCATTTATAAATATGGTTTGATCATTTGTGTTTTCAAGTCATTTGTGTGCTCACTCTTATCACTTCATGTAAATACAAATTCACAAAGACAATAGAAAGCCTAGCGAGGATTGATGCATTCATACCTCATTGTCATGGTAACGGAGGTCATTTCTCAGGAGGCAGATGATGATTTTCATTTTCCCAGCCATGTCGACTGCTATTGTTTGGCCAAGATGTAAATCCTGAATTTCAAGATGAAAACAATAGATGAAGGACATCATGTCATATTCTAGTAATGCACAAAAGCTGAAACACACCATACACCTGAAGATTAATAAAATGGACTCTCCTGGAGACAAACCTCCTCACACAGCTCCCATACCGCATGCATCCCTGACAAAGTTCTGTCAAGCAATGGAGCAAACTATGCAAAAAGACAAACAATCACTTATAAAATTTAGCTCCCCTGCACTGTTCATTTTATTAAATGACTGACGTTCCAGGAAATTCATTGACAGTAAGGGCCAAGGCAACAGAATTATGCTAACAAACTAAGTGATTTCCGATTTGTACTCATAATACCAACACACCTAGAAGTAGAACAGTTGCTTGTATTTGTTTTTGTTTTTTGTTTTTTTCCCTTTTCCAGCTCTTCCCTACGACACACAAAGACTACAGACATAGCAGTATAACAGTAAAACTGTATCAACATTGGTGGAGTACAGAAACAGAAACAGAGTCAGAATCTTAGAAACCATTAAAGCAGTGGCGGATTTAGAGGGGGTGCACCGAGTACTTCACGCCCCCTCTTTATTTGTTGTTAAACAAAAGAAATAAATAGAAAAAAAATGAGATGAAACCGGGAAGTAGCACCAGAAATATTGTTTGCGCCCCCCCCCCCCCCCCCCCTTCTCTTTACAGAATTAGACAAAAGGATTCAGAAAACTGCAGCTTCGGCCCCCAGGCTTTGCTTTGGCCTACTCGCCTAGCTTCAACTAGAATGCGAACATGGGAATGTAAAGGGTCCATTTGCTATTATTCACCCCGGCCCTTCAGCATGCAGGACAGGGGCGGGCGCGGTCGGTGCACACATCAATTCAATTCAATTCAATTCAACTCATTAATTTAAGTTTACTTTGTACTTCCATTCGACATAAAATCATCAAACAATTAATATAATATTAATACACTGAAAAACAACTAGATAAATTACATCTCATTATTTCTCGCTCTCTCGTCCAATCTCTGTGAATGTGATGACTGATAATGGTGATGCAGACCAGTCCAAATTGCATTGGCATTGCCATTCAATTCCATTGATATTGATTAATATAACAATAACATTAAAAACAGCTTCACATGAACCCGACAGTTTCGTACAGTGAAATTGAAGCCCACAGTTTCTAGCCAGTCAGTAGAAGATCGACTTACCACAGGAACATGTACGTGAAACAACCGGTGTGCGGTAAAAATCACTCGAAGTATAGGCCTACCTAACTGCTGATGAGTGTTTCAGTTTGGGCATTACCCGTCCAAGTGGCACTGTAGCTGTAATTCCTGCACGCCAAAACATCCACCACCGTTCACTAGCTGTACCTAACCTAATGCCATAAGCTTGTACTGTACGAATATGTACAGCTGTTTTCTGCCAGTTCTTGCTTTACGTAATTTTCGAGCAAGCTAGTCTAAGTTCAGACAAGTATTTGATAAAATAATCTCGTTCTTATCAATGTTCATCGTGTATTCATGAACAGACTGTAACAACATATAATATTTGTTGAAATAAAAGATCCATTGAAGATCGGTTCTGATTTGCTATTAAAAATAGATATACAAAATTAATTATTTCCTATAACAGGTTGCATAATCGCCGTCTTTCAGAAGTAACGTATGGTATGCGTAGCCTACTACTATGTCTACGTTCTGATAAAGGTTATGTACACTTTGTACTCCACATGTGCGTGAGCACGTGTAAACTTACGGTTCCGCTACAAGCGTAGTCTGGTTTCCAGACCCTTTTCAAACTGTACTCCTTTTACAAAATGCGCCCTCCGCGACGCCGCCCGCGACGAAGTCGCTGCCTTTGCCGAAGGTGAAAGACCATCCAGCTGAACCTGCTAATATTTCTTTTGTCGTTAGAAGGCGTTAATATTCTGGGAAGGAATTACTAGTAGGTCAGACGGTGTGGAAGCCAGACTACCTCAAGCGAAATGCGAATCCTTTGCTTTGAGGACAATATGGGGGGGGGGGGGGGGGCGGGGAGGGGGAGGAGGGAACCGCTCACCGACGATACGAAGTACTTAGTCAGGTAGAGAACTTAGACATGAAATAATGAATTCAAGATCTGTCGGATTTCTTCTCTGTGATATGGAACTACCACACTTGAACTCTACACGACCTGTCTCATTATTACCCCTATTCATTAATTCTTTCTGTTCATAATGCAGGTCCCACAGTCTACAGTTTGATAGGTGCGCAAGTGATTGGTGTTATAGGCCTATAGGCCTATACAGGATTTTCTTCTCACCTCGCTGATCAATGGATATGACCAGTAGTGTTATATTAACATGCGTTGACCAACCAAATGACATTTGCATCTGTTGTTATTTCCCTTCCGCTACGAATCTAAAAATGTTCCTGAGACTTACAGCAACTCCACAATATTCAAGTTGACAATCATAAAAGGAGTACAACCAGGGAGGTGACCTCACCTCCCTGGTACAACCAAACAACTAGGCACTCATCTTAAATGATTCAGCAACTGTAAGCATAAACAAATGCTTCGATCTTATATCTCCCGTGTGTCAAGTAAGTCATTATTCATTCATCGACTTTGTTCATTTCATTTCATTTATTTCATTTCCAGCAACATTCTCATACACAAAATAACACAACATCAATGCAATGTAGTAACAAAGAAAAATACGTGAAGTTGACAAATATAATACTACGCATCACAAAAGCAAAGTAAACAATGAAAATTGAATTGAAACTAAAGTTGCAGGAAATGGAGGAGACATGCTAAAAAGCTAAGCTTGTATTTTGCAGTCTCCTCGTGGACAAAAATACTAAATAACATCAAAAAACAATTAGCTAGACATAATATAAAAGGTGTACAACACATACAGACCTATACATACAAACAAACAAACAGACGGACAAACAAACACAAGCAACCTCTCTTGTAAAGAGAAAGATAGAGAGAGAAAAACAAAACACAGTAAAGGAAAAAGAGGAAAAGAGGAAATTATTTTGAAAGAAGAAACAGAAAGAGACAAGAGGACAGGGAAAGGCGAGAAAAGAGAAGAGATGAAAGGTCTATACCAGCACACGCGAGGCACATGATGCGGTGGATCACCGAGGTATATGTACATAATGTAGAAAAGGAATAGATAAAAGAAAAGAATGAGTATAACGAATATAAAAGAGAGCTAAAAATTAAGGCTAATTAAAATATAACTCATTCAACTATAAGAATTTATGAACAACTTCTTCAGTTTAAATGTGAATGTGTTTAAACTTAGAACTTGTTTCATACTATTATCAAGAGTGTTCCAAAATTTGGGGCCAGTAAAGGAAAATAATAGATTTAGCAAACATAGTCCTAGTTAATGGCAAATGAAATGAGTTGGATTGCCGGGTAGGATAAAAATGAACAGATCTATTTTTAGTTATGAACAGATCTGTTTTTGTTATGGGGCCTATTATGAAAAGAAACTTGAAAGAATATGAGTATTCATGTGTATCTTTTGTGAGAATCCAGATATCATCAGCATCACAATCGTTAGACTATAGGCCCTATCTTTATAATGTGCATGTATAGGGCCCTCTTTACTTTTCTTGGCCGCAGTATGAGAAACTCGGTTTGATCTGTCAATAGAGCTTATACTTGTATCAACCTTGATCCCTTCAGCTTTTAAGCCGTGAACAGAACAGTGGAATAAGGTTCGTATTAAATTTTGGGCAAAGCTTATACAGGCAGTGTGTAGGGCCTCCAAGTGTATGTGAACAGTTATCGTTACATCCGGACCTATAGACCTGTGCAGAGACAAATACTATCATAATGTCGTCAAAATGACCTGGATGCTCTCAACCCAGACCAGAACCTGGCCTGGGTTATTTGCTACCTATGTGCTTGTAAACATATTATGAACTGTATCATCAATGATTGAATGGACGTAACACGGCGAACTATATACGGTCTGCAACAGTGGCGTATCCTAGGATTTAGGGAAAACGGCGCCCGGGGCACTCGGGGGCAGTGCGAAAATTGCGTCCCTAATTTCTGAAAAAGTGTTCAACCCCAACCCCATCCCAGTTATAGGGACTTTAAGAAAAGTCCACATGATATGCTTTTTCAAGCACTTAAAAATGTCTTTTGAGGGTGATTTAAATGTAATAAATTTTTGTATTTCAGCTTACAAAACATGGAATTCTTGCCATTGTTTGGTTATTAAATCTTACGATTCTAATCAAGATATAGTGGCGGCCTTATAGATAACGATTTATACCAACAAACTGAGGACTTGAAAAGATACTCATAAATTTAGTACGAGCGAGTGAGCCGAAATTTGTATACTTCCGCGTCATCATTACGTTTTGCTCTTATCTTGTTTGATTTGTTTTTTTTTTGCGCCCCCCCCCCCCGTATATGTTCGAAACCGTTGTCGCCCTCTTTTGATCCAATCGGCGATCGCTTCAGAACGAAAGAGCGAGCGCAGCGAGCGAGCCGAAAATTTTTGTATTTCAGCTTACAAAACATGGAATTCTTGTGTGAACACGATAAACATTGTCATTTTGTCCGCGTTATCATCATCTTTTGTTTCTATTCTGTTTGTTTTATCTTGTTCATCCCCCCCCCCCCATTCTCCCTCCCCCCGTCCGGGCGAGTTTTTTTTTTTTTTTTTCTTCTTCTTCTTCTTCTTCGTTTTTTGTTTTTGTTGTTTTTGTTTTCGTTTTTGGCGCCCCCAAGGAGTGGTGCCCGGGGCTAGTTCCCCCTTGCCCCCCCCCCCCCCCCCCGATACGCCAAAGGTCTGCAAGAATCTTCAGCTAATTGAAGGAGGCAGATTTAACCAGAATACTACTAAATTGGAAGAAGAAGAAGAAGATAGGGCCTATACTTTAAAAGATATAAAAAATAAATTGGGTGAATGACATAGCAGCCATATATATTTGCTTTAAAAATGTATAACAGATAATAAGAAACAGAGAGTGAAATATGTGAATCCTCGACGTAATTATACGCTTACTGGTGCATTGTAGGTCTACCATTAAATGCACCTGGCAAAATATGATTTTTTTTTTTTTGCCTTGTTTCATACAGTACGCCCTATGCAATTAGAAGGACGAGATAGTATTGGTTTAGATGAGGATTCAGCTTTTTATTTTTTTTTTTTGCGAGATACTTTGAATTCACTTTATGAAATGTTAAAGAACATACAATTCTAACAGAAATTCAAAGCTTATCAATTTTGATGAAATCGGTTTTAAAATTGCTGAGATATCTAGAAACAGAGCAAAACAAAGCGATTTTGATAAAAGGTGGTTCCGCCTTTTATTAGGATTGCTTTGGTTGGTTTTTTATATCTCAGCCATTTCAAGACCAATTTTCATCAAATAAACTTTGAATTCCTCTTAGAATTATATGCTCTTTCATATTTCAGAGGGGTTTCTCATTACCTAAAAAACTACCACCATCAAACAACGCTGGAAAACTTAAAGGAATAGTACAGTATTGGCGGAGATGAGAATCGAGCTTTCAACTTTTTGTGAGATACCAAGAAAACACTTATGAAATAGGACAGAGCATACCATTTTAAGAGGAATTCAAAGTTTATTTGATGAAAATCAGGTTTGGAATGACTGAACCATCCAAAAACAAAGTAAAACAAAGCGATCGTTATAAAATGTGGGTCCCACACTTTATTGAATTGCTCTGTTTTGGATGTCTCAGCCATTTCAAAACCAATTTTCATCAAATAAACGTTGAATTCCTCATGGAATTACATGATATTTCATAAGAGGTTTCTCATTATCTCACAAAAATATATATATATATATATTAGAAACCTGAAATTAGGTCTCAACCAAAACTATACCATCTCAGTGACTTGATTCTTTTATTTGTTTTTTCTCTCTCCCTCATTTTTCTGTTTTCTCGTCTCTAGTATGTTATTATTTCTGACGACCTAGATCATTTTGATCGACCTTGGTGAATACTGTTATTGAGCTCTTGTAAACAAGATGCGGAGATTTTCACCCGCCCACCCTCGCCTCCAAGAGCTCACGGAGAAATTTGAATAGCGACCCTTCAAGCCATGGCGGCCGCCCTTGCCCTCCTAATGCGCGTCCCGTTCGAACTGCATACATACAGCATGATGCCACGCAGCATCTTTTGTATGCAAGATCTTTGCACTGTACCACTACTGCACGTCGATGTACTCATAATTTGTGCTACCAGTGTGACGTATATGGCTGGGATTTCCTCATAAACTAGAGACCCCCGATAAAGATGTTTTACCATGTAAGTATATATATAGTTATTAGCTGTAATATTTAGAGAACTCGTCTCATATCGCACATACATCTGTAGTTTGTCGGTTTGAAAGTTCCAAGTAAGCCTCTAACTGTTAGCTCTGTCTCATGGGTTTTGGGTGCCCGCGGTCCCATGTATTCATATTTTTGTGGGGTAAGCCTTTACGAGATAAACCTGCCTGCTGGCTGCTTCGCTGCACGCTGGCCTCGCCTCGCCTCGCGGCGCGGCCGGCCTGCCTAACGTTAGGTTTCACGTGCTTGTGTTTGTCTTTGTCTTTGTCACCTTCCGAAGCCCTAGATACTTGGAATTTGTAGTTAAAACAGTGGTCTAAATTCTATAAGACGGCAGATTTGGAAGTGTTTCTAGACATAGATATAAATTGGTCATTGTAAGACACTTGTTGTGCAAGCAGAAAGCAAAGGGAAAGTATGGACCCAAATCAACACATCAGTCATCAAATGAGTTTCTGAGTTTGATGACTTTCTAACAGTGTTATAATAAAATTTACATAGATCTGTTAGTGTTAGATCTAGACTAGAGATCTAGAAGTAGAACCTATTCAATCAAATATTATTAATCACAAAGCAATGGCTCATCTTCATTTTTTTTTTTTTTTTTTTTTGTGAGGCCAAAAATTAGAAATATTAAAATTAAAAAGATTTGTGTCTGGATCATCAATGCTGATCTCCAGTGATATTTTCAGTAGGACTAGGAGTATTCCTACTTCTCTTTGAATCTGAAGTTTTCAATTCGAAACGAGGAATTCCAGTCCAGTTCAGATAATACTGTGGTAGCCTGATAAGAAAGAAAAGAGTAAATAGAATAGTAGGATTTGATAATACAACACTAAAAATTTAATCACAATCAGATATTTAAAGAATTTTCAATAATAGGGAAGTTATGAAATTGTGAAGTTTTACTATTAATATTAGTTTCTGCAGAACAGTTCTAGTTGATTGGAATATATGCAAATGAGTGAGCTGACGATGTCACCACCTCACAATATCCCATTGATCCCATTGATTGTGTAAAAAAAGAATGGTGAAAATTCAGTGTTTCTGTTATTTAAGTGTAAAACATATTTGTGCTTGAATAACTGAAGAATAATGATCAGCTAAATATATCAGGATTTGAGACTGGGGCATAATTGCATTTGAATAAAAACCTAGAAATTCCAATCTTTAATGTATTAAAGTATGGCAAGTTCTGAGTGGATGTCAGACATCATCACTTCAATACTTGCATACAATATACACGGTCACTGTAGTCTGTAGATCTATTCATATTGCTGCTCAAGAAACTGTTTCCTGAAAAATTACAAAAGCTTCAAAATGTCGTAACTTCCCAAGTTTTTATTCATTTTTTATCAATTTTTTTTTTGTTGTGCTAAGAAAATGTTTGTCCTTCTTTTCAGACTAACTTTCAACTGCACCAGAATTCCCATTTTAATGACTTGGAAGGTAGAGTTTAGAGGGGGATGTAACATTGGACATGGGCATTTTAGAGCATTTTTAGGGCATTCTCCCCCCCCCCCCCCTGCTTTGTTTCTTTAACTTTCTTCCATTTCACGATGTGTCCTCATGAATGCATGAATAATGAAAGGTCTAAATGAAATCATTAAACTAAGTTGGTCAGTCACTGAATCTTTTATCATAATACCTCTTTCCTAAGAGCTCCTTCCTAAAAGCTGAATTCCTTTTAGTTTTGATTTCTGTCACTTATTTCAAATGGTTGAGAATATCTGATATTGGTAAGTTTTTCATTATTTTAAAACTTTTTTTTTTCCAGGATTGGACCTGGAGTGACTTTGAAGAACCTTATCTGTATATCTGATCAATGACTTCAATATATCCAGAGAATAATTCTGCATAATTCTTGTACTTGTTGTTGCCATGACACTACACCTGTATTTGTCTGAGAATATTCTTACATGTTTTTGAAGGGGCACAAAATCTAAAATGAATTTTGACATATATGTGTACAGGGTGTTACAAATGTAACAATATACTTCCCCCCCCCCCCTCGATTAAAAAAAAAAAAGGAAAAAAGAAGGAAATGTTCCATAGCTTGAAAGATGTGAATTTAGCTTCTGAAAGTTCAGAATTTGCTGTTTTCAGGTGTGAATTTGAATGTGTGTCATTGCATTGAAAATTTCCAAAAAGAAATAAATATTGAATGTTGCCTGTGTTACTTTATACGTAAGTTATAATGGGGCTGTTGAACCCATATCCATAGACACTGATTTCATGTAGTGCTCATTCAAATTGGAATTCATACAGGAAGGTTATGCTTTACTTTAGGTATCACTGGAGCATGAAATCTTGCTCCATCCACGGTACTTTGGACCCAACCTGCTGAACACAGTCAAGCAGAAGCTTTTCACAGAAGTTGAAGGAACATGCACTGGCAAGTGAGTGATGATTGAGCAGTGTTACCATTGATTAATTTATTACGATGATATTCTGCTGACTTGTATAAAAGAATCTCTATAATAACCTTTTCAGTGCTTTCAATTTTGAAGCCTCATTATAGATTTCTGTAACATTCTGCCCAAAAATTGTTAGTCTTGATACTTGTAACTTGCAGTGTGTTACCACAATATGCCTTTCTATCAAAGATATCCACCACAGAATGCTGTCAACCTCTCAATGGTTCCTTTCAGGAGTATTGTGTCTGCCATGGAAACTTTGGTGAATTTTATGGGTGTGAGATGCACCAAAGGTTTCAAAGCTGTTATCTTATGCCTTGCTTCATGTTTATTCATAGTAATTCACAGTCACTTCTGTGCTTTTTCATGTACATTATATTCCCACAAGATAATCGTGGCACAGTATTTTACAGGTTGAGTTGATCAGCTGCTATTTTCATAAGTATATGAAAGCTTTAATTTCACAGTGTTATTTCATTTTGTAGCATTTCCATGTTACACTATGTATACACATTGGATTTAACTTATATCAAAGAGGAAATGATTTTGCATAATTGTCATGAAAAAAAAAAAACAATATAGAAGTGACATTTGGCTAAAGTTTGACAAATAGTACAGAAAGGTTACTAACATTCAAATGGTGATGTGACAATTTGATGAGCATCTCAGGCTGTGTTTTTTCAGAAAGCCACTCTCTCCTTCAAAGGGTGAAAATCTCTTGTAAGCCATATTTCAATTTATGGCAAGCCATAAGTTTTGCATGGAAACATATGAGACAGTTTGGCCATTGGATAAATCTGACAGGTCCCATCCTAAAAGCAGTGAAAGAAGAAAAGAAAAAAAAAAAATGGTCAGGCAGACAAGTCTATGCTCTTGATAGCTTGTGGTCTTTAGATTTTAAAGAGATTGTCCATGCATTGCTTGTTCTACATATCCAAAGGTATACAACCTTGATCTCTCAGAATACTGGTGTATCATGACAAATACCCTTGAGATTTACAACCTTTGTTACTGATTTGTGAAGTTTCTTGGCATTTACACAACCATGGACAGTTTACTTTAGTTTTAGTATTGTCAAATTGTCGATGCTGTTGTTTATTGATTATTGTCAAGTTGTCTAACTATGTCTGTTCCTTTCAAGGTATGGCTTTGTGATTGCTGTGACAACAATTGATAACATTGGAGCTGGGATGATTCAGCCTGGTAGAGGGTTTGTTCTCTATCCTGTGAAGTACAAGGCCATTGTTTTCAGACCATTCAAAGGGGAAGTTGTCGATGCAATGGTAACGCAGGTCAACAAGGTAAATTGTGTCTTAACTAAAAATCATATCATTATTTCAGGTGCAATTAAATTTCTGTGGTCTTTTGTTTAGTTCACTATATAATCAGCATTACCTACAATTAAGTTTTACACTGTAGTACACCTGCAGATTATATTGTATTATTTCTGATTTCTAAACACAATATGCTTTAGGGATGTGAGTATTGAACTAAACAATGTCTACCGGGGGCCTGTCTTATAAAGACTTGTGATAGAAATCAATCACAAGTTTTTTGTGTGCTGCAATGCAAGTTGCGATTGATTTTGGAACTTGTGATTGATTTGAAGGCTTTATTATAAGACGGGGCCCGGGTATTAACTTTATGACATGCACAGTGCGTGATTGTATCTATTTTCTATTTAGACTTAGAGCAATGTGGAAGTGTCTAATGCTTTTACTCTTGATAGGTAGTTATACCCACATCACACAGAGCACAGGAATAATGTGACAGTGGCTTATCTTTCTCATTGTTGAGAGTCTAATGCAACACTAGAGTGCTACATCATATTTTATTCAGTGCAAACTTTGCAGAAACTGAACGAGTAATAGCACTGACTTTTGTGTTGTGCAGGTTGGCCTCTTCACCGAGATTGGACCTCTCTCTTGCTTTGTATCAAGACATGTAAGTTCCCTGGTAGATTATGTTATTATTTTTTGCATTACAAAACTTGGGTTATATTTTACACTGTATATTCATGCTATTGATAAGTGCCTGCCATAGCCAAAGTGATTTCTATTAATGTGAGAAGTTAAAGGACTCATGAATGAAGTTTGTGTTAAGAATATGAATATTTCATTTGCTATGCACCTAGATTATCACATAGAAGCAACTTCTGTTTAATATGTTGATACTCCAGTTAAATTGGAAATGGTGAGCAATATGTACATGTATTCATATGTATATGGGTGTATTGAAATTGCCTTGTAGCAAGTACTGTAGTCCACGAATAACATGTAAGATGTGTGATGGGGAAAGAACATACCCATTTTAATTTTTCCTGCTGAATCAGATAGTCTCACAAATTATATGCATACCAAAATACTGACATGTGGAGTTTAAATTTTGTCTGTCAACCCCTTGCAGTCCATCCCTGCTGATATGGAGTTTGATCCCAATTCGCAACCACCGTGCTACAAGACGAAAGATGAGGTAATCTATTCCACAGAAAGAGCAGATGGGATCCACATTACAAGTTTATTGTAATTTCATGTGCAACATGGTCATCTATAGCAATGTAATTGGTGAAAATTAATTCATTTGACTGCATTGACTGAGGTAAATAAACAGGAACATTTTAACAAGTCATAAGAATAACTAAACAAAAAAATCAGTCAATTTTGACAATTTTTGTTCCATCTTGCTGCAAAGTTACTTTGATATTATAGTAGACACATTATAAAATGTTCTCATTCAGCAAGCATACTAGGGAGTATCTAAATATCGTTCATGAATGAATTGTTGCTGAAATACTGTCAGAAAACTTCTATTTGAAGGTATTATCTATGATATCACATACATACAAGGCACAGGTTTAGAGCATTGTGCTTGGCATGTAAGATGTGCAAATTATTTACAGACATGCCATTGTATGTCCTCCTGTATGCAATTCAGAAACAGCATGTCATTGTTTAATCATTTACCTTGCTTGTAATAGTAACTGTAGCAAATATGTCCGTGAAATTAACATCCATATTGTCATGCCATTTCACACTACCAGGACATCGTTATCCAGCAAGATGATGAAATAAGGTTGAAGATCGTTGGCACAAGAGTTGATGCATCAGACATTGTAAGTTTACTTCCAGTCAGTAAGTGGAATAAAAATGCAAAATATGGGCCAGATGCTTCAAACACACTTTGTCCACTTGGGCATGTAGGGCAAATAGAATTAATGGGCATTAGTCTGATGAAATTGTTTGGCTTCCTCAATGTTGAGAGTAGGAGCTATTTATGTCTTTAACAATGCCTTGATAGGCTGAACTGATGAATAATAAACACAGAAATTCCAGTTACAAAGAAAAAAAAATTCAGGTTGCAACATTATCCTACCATTGTTTTTTTATTGTTTATCTGTTCGGTTTAAACGAAATTTTGATATAACGAAAGAAAACTGCCGGTCCCAAGGACGTTGTTATAACAGAAGTCCATTGTATGTAGTCGTAAGAAATATGAGTATCAATTTCAGTAGTTTGGTATTTCAAAAAAAAAAAGGGAAAAAGATTGAATGGAAATGAAATGAATAATGGATTTTAGAGATTTCATCCCATTCACAGTCTAAAATCAGATGATTGTCACTGCATGTGACATGTACCTATTGTACACAGGTGTGAAGTACTGCAAGTAATTGTGTACAACTTTTTGCATTCAAAAAATTGATATACATTCAGCTTGCTGTAGTCAAGTAAAGAGAAATAATGAAATTATAGAGCTAGATGATTTCATCAAGATTTGTTCAAAAGAAGGAAAAAAAAAAAAAGACGAGAAATCTTGTATTTATATGTCTCTGTCTGCCTTGCATGACATGCACTGATCAATAATTTCATGTCCTAATTTTGAACAGTTTGCTATTGGTACGCTTATGGATGACTACCTCGGTAAGTCTCATTTTTCATTATGTTGCACAGATTTATCTCTAATGAAACCAATTTATGAGAAAGTGATAATTTGAATGTTTGTGGGTCATGTAATATGGCAATCTGCAAATACCTCCAAAAATTGGTGTAGGTCGTCTGATTCCGGTATTAGGGAGCTTTAGATTTTGACGCGCGGACATTTGAGACGACAAGTGCGCTGGACGTTCTCCTCTCCCCTGCGTCATGCTGAAAAGTAGCTTTAGATTACGCTGGGACGCAACGTATAAAAAATAAAATCGCACCCCCATATGATCGGTGCATGAAGTAGCTCTCTACGTTGCAAACTGTGCGGACGTAAAAAATAGCCCAGTACACGTAGTGAAAAACTCAGGCGACGCAAGCTAAAAATAGATTGACTTGACGCGCGCTTCTGCACACGCTCAGAACATGTTTTTTCCTTCTGAACGTCCGCGCGCTTCTGCACACGCTCAGAACATGTTTTTTCCTTCTGAACGTCCGCGCGTCTAAAATCTAAAGCTCCCTTTTACTATCATTGGCATACTGATACTTAACTGTTTTAGCTGTACAGTACATAAAACGATGCTTTTGTATCACTGTACAGAAACTCTGCTGTGCTTAAGGTATTATTATGGACCGTACTGCATGTTGTTACCCATCTTCCACAACAAAATCAGGCTGGTAAATCACTGAATTAAAAACATAAGTAAATTGTCAGGTTTTGTATAGTGCACTGTGTACTATGTAAGAGCCATTAAAGCCATATGACCAAAAATTTTACAAATGCCACGAGTATACGCAATTACTCACCAGCAAGTACAGGGTATAATGCTTAAGGTTTTGATTGCATTGGTAAAAGGTAGTGCTACTTGGAGTGGGTTGGCCTATCGTCTTGGTCATGCAAGCAGTAACGAGATACTGAAATTGAATTTCTTTTTGGCATTGCAGGTCTTGTGAGCTAACACCCTGTGCTTCCATGGAAGAACAAAAAAAGGTTCTCCGCAGAAGTGACTGAATGCATGCAATCTGGGACACTAGCACCGTGCAGCGATGTCAGCACATAGGACAGCATTCTTTCCAGGTTATGCATGATTAGCCAGTCATCTGTAAAAGTGAGAATAGTGTAAATATTAACATGTAAAGAAAGAAGCCAACTGTTGACTATTATATCTACTTGTGCTGTTAAAGCAATATCATCAGAAAGTAGTTCTAGAATATTCAAGTCAGTTAAAAAGATAGTTCCTTGTTGACATTTGATCAATGGGGAAAATCTTACAGCAAACTGACTCATTGCCAGAGGTGATAAGGTCATTAAGTCAGATACAGTGCACTCCCGTTATAACGAACATGGCTATAACGAAATTCTGGTTACAACAAAGTAAAAATTCAGGCCGCCGCAGTATCCGTTTCATGTTTTTTATTGTTTATTTGTTTGTTTATAAGGAAATTTGGATATGACAAAAGAAAATTGCCGGTCTCGAGAAGTTTGTTATAATGGGAGTCCACTGTACTTGCCAAAAGCACTATTTTGCTCTTACACACATCACATTTTTTGATATAGTACATATTGGACAAATGACCCATTTAACATAGGACTTCAAATATGATATCCAAATCAATTCATTTGAATCAAAGATTCACATTTTCTTTTTTAAATTCATGGAAAAATAACGTAGAAATATACATGTATGTATTTACTTTACCAAATGTCTACAGGCCTTTTTTTTTTTTTTTTTGTGATGGAGGCATGTACAATGTACTTCATGAAGTCGAAGTTTAGCTGAAAGAAGGATTTTGCCAAGTTTCAAATAGTAACTTAATGTTACATCTCAGATTGACCATGGCAAGTGTAGCACAGCCAACTCCCCATGAGTCAAAGATGTGCAAATGCACATTCCTTCTGAGTCAAAGTACAGTGTACACTGTACATGAAAAAGTATTGTGAAACGTAGTCATGTATCCAGCATACTAAATTCATGAAAGTTTGTATATTTGTCAATACTGTGTCATGGGTTCTGTGTCACACTTTCCACTTTTCCAGAGCAATGAATGCTTCTTTCATATCTGTTTAAGGAGAAATCCAGTCCAAAAATAAGTTAGTTTGATAAAAAAAAAAAGAAAAAATAAGTAAAATCTTACAAATTCAACGGTAAAAATTTGACTGAAATCGGATGAAAAATAAAGTGTTGTGAAATTTTGAAGTTTTGCTCATTTCTGCAAAAACAGTTCTTTTACAGTGGATATGAATATGCAAATGAGTGAGCTGACCTCACAATTTTCCATTGATCGTGTACAAAAAATGACGAAAATTCAATGTTTCTGTCATTGAAGTCTGAAACATGTTATTCCTGGTTAAATAACTTCAGAATAGTGATCAGTTAAATATATCAGGATTTGAGCCTCAGGTTTAATTGCCTTTGAATGAAAAACTGGAAATTTCACAATTTTATGTACAAGCTATATGGCCAGTTTTGAGGGGACGACATGCTCACTTTTCCATTTGCATATTCATATTGACCATTCAAGAAATGTTTCCTGAAAAATTAGTGAAACTCCAAAATGTCATAAATTCCTTGTTTTTCACCCTATTTTCATCAAATTTTTACCATTGAACTGGTAATATTTTACTCTTTCTTATCAGACTAACTTATATTTGGACTGGATTTCCCCTTTAAGTATGTAGCATTTGTGGCATTGCATTAATCTATCATGCTATTGTTTTGTGTTTGTAAATATTTCATGTCTGTTCATGTAATGTAGAATACACTGTTATACACATGTACACTTGTATTACACCTAGCTAACTGTGGATGATTCCTATTACTCTATGTATTTCAAATTCATGATATGCAAGCACAGGAAAGTGTCAAACTATTTTGATAACACTGAAATTTCAGGTGCTGTTTTTTATATGAATTTAAAGGATAAGTTCACCTTCATTAACATAAGGATTGAGAGAATGCAGCAATATTAGTAGAACACATCAGTGAAAATTTGAGGAAAATTGGGCAATTGATGCAAAAGTTATGAATTTTTAAAATGTTTGTGTTGGAACCGCTGGATGAGGAGACTACTAAGGCTTGTGATGTCATATGAGTACAACACTATAAAGAAAATGTAAAGAAAATGTAACATATTTTCACTTTTTTCGCATAATAAAAGAGCACTTGACTTGTCTCTTTCTAAAGGCAATGGGAATGATATTACCCATAACATATGTCAGAAACGAGTCAAGGGAATGTGTACTTTTTTTTCAAAAGATGAAATTTTGTGAAATTCTCTTTATATTTTCCTTATATTGTTGTACGCATGTGACATCATACACTGCAGTAGTCTTCTCATCCAGCGGTGACTGCACAAAAACTTCAAAAATTCATAACTTTTGAACAGATTGTCCGATTTTCCTCAAACTTTCAATGATGTGTTCTACTAATATTGCTACATTCTCTCAATCCTTATGTTAATGAAGGTGAACTTGTCCTTTAAGTCTGCAGAGACATACCTTGATGTGATTTTTACAGATATTGGTGCCATATTTCAAGGAAAATTGTTAATCGGGATCGAAGTGTTGCCAGTTTCCTATAGATCATTTGTATATGAATACCTGAAGCTAATTGTATGTGTTAATGACAAGAGTGCTATTTCTTACCCTATGACCATTGCAGGCACTATTTAAACACATTTTCTGTTTGAAAACTCTGAGCTACATTGTTGAAGATGCTCAACACTTTGTACCAGTCTTTGATATTGTTTAGAATGAAACTACAGTATATGTACAAGTGTATTGGAAAAATAGAATTGAAAATAATCATGAAATGCTTGCAAAAAGTGAAAGTCTGCAAGTGACCAGATATACGTGTATCATACTCAACATTTGCTTGACAGTCCTGTTAGAATGAACCATTCAGTGAACAGTTTATTAGTATGGTGTTATTTGTTCAAAGATGTCTTCTTGATAATGACAGCACATTTCTCACAACTCCTGATTTATGGAGCATTTATTCACATGATTGAACGTCACAATACAGCTCAGTCAGCCAAGTTTGACTATTTTGGAAATTGTCAAGGTTACACAGGGTTAAACAAGGTTACACAGTGTCCTTAACGTTGCACAATGAGAAAAGCCTTCTAAATTTACCAATCTAAATGTAGCCATTTCTCAATTGTGAAGAAGCTAAAAATATTGTGTCTGTAAAGCAATTACAGAGTGTACAGCCCCTTGACTGATTCATCACAAGAATATGTAACTTGATATGAAAATTGCCTACAAATAAGTCATTGTCAATACAGTGGAAACTCGATATAACGAGATGGTCGGGACCGAGTCGATTTCCTCGTTATAGCCGATATCTCGTTATATCAGTAGGCATAAAAGAAAGCATAACATAAAGACATTAATTTGCACATGTGGGACTACCCATCATTTTTCAATCAATATTGATAATTTGGTAATGTGTGTGAGGTAATTACTCACCTTTATGGGTAAGAAGATGTTTTTTCGCCTATGAAATCCGATATCAAGAATGTTTTTCTTATTACTTGTAGATGTTTGAATTCGTAAATCTATATACAGTTGAACCTCTATTATCTGGCCTCCCTTTATCCGGATCTCTCTATTATACGGACGCAATCTCGCCGTGATTTTTTTTAATATTATAATTACGGGAGGAAAGGGGGATTCCCAACTCCATGAGAACTCCTACACAAACACACATGAATTACATATACTTGATACATTTCTCAATAATTATTTAGGTAAATCATCCCAAGAATTTATAAAGGAAAATGATTTCATTCTTGCGAACACAAACCTCTATTTTGGGGTCTGTTACTGAGTGTAACAATGAAAAGGTTGCAGTATACACATTACTACATGTGGTACTACAATGGGCTACATCAGTACATGTGTATTTATATGTTCATGTATAAAGCATTGAGTCTCCCATATCCGGCCAAATCCCTTATCCGGATGAGCCCCGGTCCCGACTTGTCCCGATACGAGAGGTTCAACTGTACATGTAGCTTGCGATTGTGTGAAGATCGTCTGTGGATTGGTATGTGGTTATGGTATGGGTGTGTGTTGTGTGTGGAAAGCTTGAATTGGGGAATGGTCTGCACAATGCTGTGTGTGACACATTCTGTATGTACATTATGACTGCGTGTGTGTGAAGATGGGGAATTCCCTACGTAGAAAGCCAATCACAGCATCAGATTGCCTCACACTTGCTAATAAACGTCATGATGTCATGTATACGGCCGTCCCACCACATTTTCTGCATGTACCAGTGTGCGCACACACACACACATGTATACACGGACAACATGCGGTGCTAGCTGTAGAGTGAACTGAAGAAAATATGTGTGTACAAGACAGTTTTTGGCGCATCGAGCTTTACAATCTCGGAACATGTGATAGCACAGGCGCAGTAAAGATTTACCCGAAGACATTTTGCGTTACCTCGCTATAACAGGTTTGATTGGCTATGTTTTTCTTTGTTTGGAAATCACAAAATTTATCTCGTTATAGCAGTTATTTTGTTATAGCCGATCTCGCTATAACAGTAGCATTTTACATAGACTTATGTGGAAGCAAATTTGGGACCGGGAAAATTTCCTCGTAATAACCGATATCTCGTTATACTCCGTAGCAGTGTTCGTTATACCGAGTTTTCCCTGTATATGAAGAGTTTGTTCGCAAAAAACTGATGTCCAGTTTTGAAGATTTTGAAGTACGGTCTCTGTCATAAAGTACAGAATAATACATTTCAAATGATATATCAGTCACTACATATAAAGGTACATTTTTAAACTTATGGTCAAAAGAAGCCAAAATTTTCTTATTATTCTCTTTATTTTTCTTGACCTTTAATCGCAAATATCTCCATTTAGAAAATATGGCTTTATCGGTTTTTGCGAACAAACTCTTCATATGTTCTTTATGTTCACGTTAAATCAAAATTTTTCCTGCCTGCTTTAATGGAAAATGGGTGATCATGTAAATATAAATGTTCTTGAAAATACCACAACATTCACACATGCTATGAGCATTTGTAACATCCATGACAGTAGCAATTGTAACATCAGTGTAAAAATGAAGTAACCCATTTTTCACTTCACTTTATTTATGTAAGACTTGTTGGATATGAGTAATCATTCTCCACAGTTGGTACTCTATTCTGTGTATTTGCTGCAGAATAAATACATCTAAGAAAATTAGTCAAAAGACTCAAATTCATAGTGTACTGTTCTGTGCTTCTTCTGGCCCAATGATTCCACCTTTATCATAATCAATGTACGGTATATGTGTACCAACAGTTTCTGTGTTGGTGCAACTCCTTACAAGGAACTCCACACTAGATGACTTATAAAAGTAATATAGAGTAAGAATTTCATCAAATTGGACATAAATTATGAAAGTTGTGGAATTCTTTGTTCATAAAATGACACTAGTCACACATAATGAAAATTAGCCAAGGTGATGCTAGCAACTCTTCCATTCCTGTGTGCAGAAAACGTCGTAAAAAATTTGCGCATGGATGATCATCCAGCAACTACAATCTACACTGTATTCATCTATGAGTTACACTGGAAGGATATGGTAACTCATTAAGATTTGATGTTAGAAATACAATTTTTTTTTTAAAGACTTCAGCTACAATAAGAACTTTCATAGGTACAATGTGCATTTAGTTAAAGGTATGGTCTAGTTTTGGTTAAGATATGGATTCAGGTTTTTACTTTTTTTTGGTGAGATACAATTAGAAACCACTTATATTGAAGAGCATAATATTCCAAGAGGAAATAAAAGTATATTTTGATGAAAATCGGTTTTGAAATGGCTGAGATATCGTAAAACAAAGCAAAACAAAGCTGCTGTTGTCTTAGGTGTTCAGAGGAATTTTCTTAATGACTGCATCCACAGTGCATCGTTTTGGCGGACAGATGCTGGGGGCAGGTCCTATCAAAGTTAATACAGCAGTGCTCCATGGCTACTCTACCTCTCTTGACACACCCCACGTTACTGGGGCTTCTCTCACAATGCCCTGTTCAGAAACAATGCCCTTTTTCCACACATAATCTCCAACTCCTTTTATGACCCCATTCCCATCAAAGTTACACGATAGAAAAATCCTCAACATAAATATTCTTTCATTTGCCTCTGATGATGTAAACCCATCCTCTACTTTGACATACTAGTATTCTAAACTGAGTTGCCATTCCACTAGGCAGCGGGTTACAATAGGATACTTCTGCTTTGATTGCATTCCCCAAACAATTGCAGAAGAGTAAAAGATTATAAAAAAGCCGTTTTCAAACAGGGCAAAGGAGGTCAGTGTCATCTGCCAAGTCCCAGCTCTCTGTAAAGGAAAGCCCATTCAAGAGTGGCCTGCATGCAGAGGGAAAAAAAAGGAAGACATGACATTACATGTAGTATCATATACATATTTTTCATATCGGTAAGTATCTTTCAGATCGTTTCAAGGATGACATAGTAGAGTCTTGAAACAAAGTGATAACCTTGAATGTTTACACAGTGTAAGGATTTTTTTTTCTTTTGAAATTAAAACTTATTTTAATATGTAATATATTTGTTGAATAATTCCTTTCTTCCTTGCGTACATCAAAAAAAAAAAAAAATCCATGAGACTGGATAACATATACATTAAACCATAAATAATTGAATGGTAGTAGCAAATTAAATACAATGTATATCTACAAATTAGCATTAACATTATAGTACCTGTCCAATCCATTCGTTCAATTTATTATGGTGGTTTCTTGAACAGTGTATTCGACACAAAGGGCTGGTCTTGGCTTTTTTGAATGCTCAGTCATCAAGTGCAATGCACTGTGTCACCTGATCAAAATTTCCGTCAACTTCTTCTGGCCCAAAGTGTCCTCCATCGGTATACACCTTCATCACATATGTTGGCCTGTGGTCCTTGCATGTTACGTGTCGTAGCTGTGCCATGTACTTCAGGGGACCCCAGACTGGGACCCTTGGGTCAGTTGTTGATGTTGTAACAAGAATGGACGGGTAATTTTTCTGAAATATGTAGTAAAAAGAAACATAAAATAGGAGATATTATCAGTCAACAATGTGTACCTTTTCACCAGTTATTCGCATATATTCTTGGAAATCATCCCCAAATCAAACAGTACTGTACAGATCGAGGTGACAATGAAGTTGTTTTGGATGGCAGTAATTTTTTTTTTTTAAAGACACAACTTATCTTTATCCTGTGTATAGAACCACACTGATATTCAAGATGTTGCACAAGCCAGAGCTTTCAGAGGAGTAATGCTTTTTGTTGTTATTGCAAAAACCTGTATTCAGGCCACAGCACTTTGTCCTCAAGCCATACATCAGGCTTTTTGTGTACAGACAAGATGCTATTTTAAGATTTCAAGGCCTGCCTATGAATCTTACTTGACAACCTAGAAACGAAGAAACAAATTGCAAAAAAAAAAAAAAAACCAAAAAGCAACAACAGACACAAGTGAAAAAAATTATCTCAAAATTTACTTGTGATGTGATGTTGTGATAAGGGCTGTATGACGAGATGATCTTGAAGGCAGCAGCATCAGTTTGAGGGTCGCCCCACTCCATGGTGTCTTGGAGGGTCAGAGGTGAGTCTCTGTCCAACATGGCTGACAGAACATCTACAAAAGGCATCTGACAGGGGATTGAAGATATGATAAAATGGCAATTTGTACAGAATTACTGAGTTATATTGCTGTCTTTGGTTCTGCAGTATTACAAGCATTGAAAAGTCGAGCACCACAACTATCAAAAGCCACAACTTGATGGAAAGGGGGAAAAAGCACGATAGTATATCAGTACTGTAAAAGTGGATATTTTCGCGCTCGGCCGGGTAAGATGGATTTCACATGTTTTTAATTCTGCGGAATCAGGACATTAACTACTGGAATATATGGCATGTAAAAATATTTGCATGCTTTTATTTCATGCCCGAAAGTTTCCACACGGCAAAAATTTCCACTTTTACAGTATATCTTTGGAAAAGCACTACACACTGTCACAGATAACTGCAATCTAGAAAAGGCTCAAATTTAAGGGGTTGTCACTAGGAGACAAGTATTGAAGACTGTCTTTGGTGATCACATGTGATTCATGTACCATACATATTCTATATGGCTTGATAAGAAGGTGATGCTATCAATAGATCTGTGAGCCTGACTGCCTGCCATGAACACACACACATTAAAATAAAATCAATGCATCATTATTGGATGATGGAGGGTGTAAAAAGGAACCTCGCATAAACTTGAGCAGCTGAAAATGGCGACTTACTCGCATCACAGCAGCTTTCAGTAGTTCTGGGGATCTGTTGCAACATGCAGCAATGAGGAGCCCACCTGCACTAGCACCCCAGGCTGCCGTTAGCTGGGGCTGGGAGTAGCCTGCCGTGTGCAACAGGTGGACACAGCTCTGAAAGTCCTGCAGAAGAGTGTTTGAAAAGTGAGCATGACTTGGGCAAAGATGAAAAATGTGTTGTGCGGTTAAAGCAAAGGCAATGATATGGGGAGTCCCATTATAGCAATATCGGACACAACAGTACAGGATCACCTTTTACTGCAACTATCTGTAGGTTCATGTTTTGTCTCACACTACCAGTACATTGTGTATACATGTGTAATACCTCTCTCTTTCTCTATTACACACATATATACACACAAACACAAGAACTTTCTATGACTTCATACTTTACTTCCTTGTGGTGTAAGGTATGTCTCTGTAGTGATTTGAGCCACCTCTATGTCCACTCCCAAAAAGTTCACTTTAGGTAGGACTTTAACATCTTGCAATTACCCAGTGATTCCTGTTAAAAGAGACAAAGGCCAATTTATTGCCTTGCCCATACAGCACAAGCCTGCCGTATCTTATGACCATCCAAATCCTTGTTGATTTCTGTTTTGATGTCATCCATTGCCACATGAAGAGCGAATCTCACAGACAAACGTACAGCTACTTTGATTTTGACTCACACAACCATCCCAACCTACCACAAAAACTGTTCTTTTCAAAGCACTTTAAAAGTACTAGGCCTATAAGATGAAGTAAGAGAGGGCCACTTTCTCTGCTCTCAACCAGTTCTTGTGCCCCCCCCCCCCCCAATCATGTTTATGTTAAGTCAAGCACTTACCTCAAAGCTGTGATGTTTTTGATCAAGCCTCCCTCCATCATACCAGTGTCTTCCCATTTCTCCGCCTCCCCTGTGAAGCAACAGAACAGTGGAGTTTCTTATCACATTCTGAGAACTGAGTTCTATGAAATGTCTTCTGTAGGATTAGATATTTTTCAAACTGCAACAACCTGATGAGTGATCACTTATATCATAAAGAGTAATGTCGCTGTATTACACATGTCACTATCATATGCAGTCTGATACGAGGCTGAACTTGGATATTTCATCAGGATGTTGACAAGAAAATGTTCACCTGACGTGGCAGAAAGCAAGCACCCATCCACGGTCCACCAAAGCTCTCCTCTCTGTGCAGTACTGCATGTCAACACTCCTCCCATAGGCACCATAGCCAATCACCAGCAAGGGATTGCTGCCATCCAGACGGAAATGTTTGTTGTGGATGACGGTCATTGGGACTTGTGTTCCATCCTGGAGGGAAAAGAAATGGAAGGGGGCAGTTAGTAAATTGTGGTGCGGTGTGGTTGTGGTGGACTCCTCACATATAAGATACATCTTTTAACCTGCGTTTTTAGAATGTCCTACTAAAGTGTCCTACTACTACTACTAACAGAGAAAAGAAAAGTACAATGACAATGACAAAAATGGTCATCATGAGGGAACACTTCATATCACTTACCCTGCTAGAAGAGAGCATCCTTGTACAAACATATCCTTTTTCCGTCCATGGGTTATTCCCCTCTCTCTTTTTCTTTCTGTTCTGTCCAGTTAAGACTTCTAATGTATCTTTGTCATGGCAACACACATGGCCAGTTTGAAGGTCAACCTCAAAGTCGCGAGGTGGGAGAACGGGAGAGGACAGCTGGAACTGGAATGTCGCTGAGTTATGATCAGAGTTGACCCCTGGAACAAGACTTGTACAATCTGCTGGAAGCTGGAAGGCAAGAATGGGATTTGGTTTCAAATAATTCAGATTGCTGTGATACGAGTCTAGCAACACACACACACACACACACACACACGCCCGCACACACAACACACACACATAGTACAAACAAAATACAGTGGACTCCTGTTATAACGAAGTCCTCGGGGCCGGCAGTTTTCTTTCGTTATAACGAAATTTCGTTATAAGATATAACCGAACAAATAAACAATACAAAATAAAGAGTGGATAATGTTGCTGTCTTAATTTTTACTTCGTTGTAACCAGAATTTCGTTATAACCGTGTATATATCACAGACAATGTATTGTTATGATTGTGATGTCATCAAGGACATGTAATTTGTACAACACTCCCTAATAATCAGATCAGTAAAATAAGTCACCGAGGGAGTAATTTCAGTAGTGAGACTGAGGCTAATATCATACCTCAACAAATGAGGGCTTGCCAGACGTGGAGATGTGTGGTACAGTGATTAACTGTGGAACATTGTTTGCCACTACACACAGCACACAGGCCGAGGAAAAGACATCCATGTCTTGCAGCACGCATCCAGGAGGAGGGACGAACATGTCTCGCCATGACAACCTGGACTGCTTTAGTCCCCGCCCCCTCTTGAAAAGACCACTGGATTGTGCGCTGATGAGCTGTGTGTCAAGGAAAAAATTTAAAACACATATAAATAGTGAGACAAAAGATGGAAATGAGCAAATAAGGCTGGCAATGAGGCAGCTGCCAACTACATGTAGATTCTGCTAATACTTACCACTGATAACATGTTACTGCTACCATGGCTCATATCTATTAAACATAGTCAACATCACAGAGCTATGCAGAGATATTTTACATCATTCTTTATTCACATCTGTAAAATCCTAGGCTTGAAGTAAACTGATCAAGCTGTACACAGTCAATTCTCTTATATCATTATGTTTATCATATATATTTACATTCTGGAAGAGCTACGTATGTAAATACACTTCATACAGCCAGCAGCAGAATGTCTGAAGCAAACTGGAATGTACAAGCAAACATCCTAGCCCAATTTTCCTAATGACAATAATAAGATATTCAACAAAAGTACATGATAGTTTTTATTATTGTTGAATAATGGATTTCATCTTCCTAAAAATACATAAAATAACACGGAACTGAGGAAAATATGGCTACAAGATGGTGTCTAATTTTTTTTGGATGTCTAAAATTTGTTGAATGAATTGTCTAACAAAGGAAGCACTCCATCAAACACAACATAACGGACTATCACCTTTAACTCTCTTGAAGGGCCAGGGTTAGCCAATGCAAATAAAGTATCCTTGCAGTGGTCAATGTAGCACTCTACTCCGTCGCGTCTGGGCCAGATCAAAGTGGGTGGGTTCTCCACTGAACCATGGACATCAATCAACCAGACTTCTGATGTTGTCTGGGAGTTGCAATTGATGGCAGCAAAGCGTCTGTCTTTTGTACGAGACAGGTCCACAAAAAACCTGAGAGAGAGACAGATACATCAAGGTTATCAGATAGAAAAATTGAGAGAGAAGAGAAAGAGACTGATAAATAGCCAGAGATTTACAGGCAGACGGGTAAATAGAGATGGATACATAGAAAGATGAAAAGAAATAGACAGCAGAAATGAAAGAAAGAAGAAAACAAAAGAAAGAACGGGATATAGAAAGTGAGAGATGGTCACAACTGGATAAGGTATCAGTAAATCACATTTAAATTAGTATTGACAAATGTATCCACTATGTGGAGAACAAAGAGAATGAGGGACGTTAGGCCCTACCCAGCATGTCCAATGTATAATATAAGCACTAGATACCCAGTTTGGTACAAATGTACTGGCAATAAAAAAAAGGAGTGCTTTTGAAAAGGAATGTGAATTTTTTTGTTTTGTTTTTTTAAATCCTAAACATTTGTTAGATCTAGATTTTTTTTTTTTGTTCTACTCTATTTCAAATAATGGCATGTGCATAACATTATTTTTACTGGTCAGAGTTTATAAAATTTGACGAAGTAGGCAAGAGATACTGTCATTACCTTGCATCCGTCTCTTCGAAGATCAAGTGATCGTCTGCTGTTGAGGAGACAATCTGATGACACCAGACCTGATGGGACCACAGATTGTCTGCAGTCGTGTACAGCACAGATTCTTTGGCACCAAACTCTGTGTTAGAATGGAAATAAGTTCAAAGCATGTAAACATTGTGACTCACATCAGCTGCAAATTCTAGCTGCATTGCACTCAAAAGTTAGGTCGAGGATACTAGTATGTAGATTCTTCACAAACACTGTACACCAACTGCACAGTGGATTATCATTAGAGAGAGCACTGGCATACATATTTAAACCATCTAAACAAACTCGCCTCACAACAAAGTAATGTGTCTTGCTTGCGGGCAGATGGGTTGACACATATACATATGTATTAATCTAGTAATTATATTTTTCTCTTGCAAACACACACACACACATACATTGTATATGTATATGTATATGTATGTATGTATGTATATATATACATATATATATATATATATATATACACACACACATACATGTACGTATATGTTAATAACAATTCAAATAAAAGTTGTACCATGAGCAATTTCAAGTAAATTTATATCACAACTTCATTTGTTATATATATATCTTTCTTTCAAATGTTGTGATGTTTACATAAATGTTTTAATTTATTAAATAAAAGAAACCACTCACCTAAATTGACAATGTTATGTATACATTCCAAGCCTGTGGGTTTTGCATCACTCTCTATACTGAAGATGTAACCTTCATACACATCAGGACTACTTTTTACGACAACCCCAAGAAAGCATTGGCATGGTGATATGGTCAGTCTTGTGATGACCACATGTGGCTTTCCAATCTCTTCAGCAAGATCTGTAGCATCCAAGAGAATCCGTTCTTCTCCTGTGTGCACACAAGAGTATACCAAAGTGCTTCAAAAAATAACTTCATTAATTATGATTTACTCTACAAATAACCTTCCTTTCTTCCAATATACTTCACATGCACTTGTATATTTCACTTATTCACAGCTTGTATCTATTAAAATAGAAGAGTCAACACTAAACAAACACATACAGTACTCCACTAATTACATCAATTTCTACCTGCATTTAAGTTGAGGCTGGTCAAAATATGAAAGTTGATTTTTGAAGTCAAATATTTTACTGCCACTGTCAAGCTTTGGCTACACTTTGTACTTGTATTTTGATTTTTGATTGTCAACAACAAAACTGGAAGACAATTACAGTATTACACTATGGGGAGAATTACAGTAGTGATGATGATGACGATGATGATACTACTTCTACTACTGCTACTACTACTACACTTTTCCTATGAACAACAACAACAAAAAATGATGATAATAATAATCATAATAACAATAAAAGCAACAGAAAAAAAACAGGAGCAATGTTATTGATAAAGAGAGGAAGGATGGTGCTGATGACATGATGAGAAGAATTGATTGAAGACATCATGATCACAGAGTAAATACAAATAAAAACAATAAATAGATAAAAGGAACAAAATACAAAGAAGCCATCAAATGCAGTGCTGAAATTGACAACAAAGTATGAGCATATATCAAGATGACAAGGTGAAAACAACTGAAGATCCTGTGCACTAGTACCTGAAATGATGCTCCTCCGGCAGAATGTGTTTGTGCCTTTCTCCGAGATGCTTTGATAATACACAAAGTCTCCAATGACCTGAGTGAAGAATAAACAAACACACATATCAGTGTCAATACAAGGCTGTTCACACTATGGATGTGCACTGAAAGCTTGTCTTTTGAAATTGTCTTTATCCTGGAGCATCTCTTGCATTTCCAGACATATATTTTTTTCTAAACAATATCTAAACAACGAGTTATAAAAGTTGATACTCATCTACTACCTGGGTCCTGGGCAAGCCAATACACTGTCTCTGGGATTCTGCAATTCCCAAGACAGTTGATAACTGGTACATCTATTTCCCCTAATCAATGGGTTACAGATGTACCAATCATATGGAATACACTGTCTTGTACAAAAACAAACAAACAAACAAAAACAATAACTATATAGTGAAATGTTCATATATAATACTGGGGTGGAAACTGAAAGAGTGAATCTAACTCTCAAAAAAACTTCCTCTGCATGAAAGTATCCATTACAGATATTTTGTGAATTGACAGTTTTTATTCAGGATGTATAATGCTCAAATGCCAATGCCTCACTTGAATATCTCCATAGGATGGTGATTGGGAGCAAAGGTCATCAAGCTCTGATATCTCTCTCTTCAGATGTTCCCGAAATTCTGCCCATTCTGATAGAACCGCATCACAGTATCTGTAAACAGAAATCATGTCAAATAATACAAAGTTATTTGCATCTTGTTAACATTTCATTAACCACAAAGCATAATGAACTTATTGAAAAACAAGAGATATACTGGTATAATATATATAAATATCTAGCTTCAAATGTTTGTTATTATACTGCCATTCTGAAAGTAAAATAGGAAGTTGTAATCATAAAATGATTTTCTTACACTACATCATAAGGATGGTGTTGAGTCTTCTGAGTTTTTTTTTTTTTCCATACAGAAAGCAAATTTGACATTTTAATAGGTCAGTTCAGTTTGTATTAATTAACATTTATCATTTAAGTGAACAAACTATGGATTAACATGTTTTGCTCATTCCAGGAAGACATGATGAGGTCCCTCTTACATTGCACTCTACACAGTCATTATCAAGTCAACATATTAATTATAGAACAGTTTCTCTTCTTCAAACCGGTCAGTCTGGCTTGTGAGATATAGAAGATAGTGGGCAACATTTAGAAAGAAATTAAACTCAAACAAAAACACAGTGAAAGACATCAAGAAGTGGTGAGATCAGAGAAGTCATTGTAAAACACTTACAGAAATACAACTTGCTTACCAAAACATTTTCTTGGGAATGTAAAAAGTCACAGTCTGGCTTGTAAGATATTGAAGATAGTGGGCAACATTTAAAAAGAAATGAAACTTGAACAGAAACAAAGTGAAGGACACCAAGAAGTGGTGGGATCAGAGAAGTCATTGTAAAACACTAACAGAAATACAACTTGCTAGCCATGAAATTTTCTTGGGAATGTAGGATAATGCGCTCACCTGTTTTCATCGTTGATGTAGCTGAAAAGTTCCTGCAAAATAGAAATTTGTACATATGAACCAAAGTTCAAAATTTCGGTTACATTGGATAGCACCATTAAATATTGTTAAACATCAGTACCACATGCAATATAGCTAGTGATAATTAAAGGGACAGCATATACACCTTTTCAAAATGAGTTTGTGCAAATTAAAGAATTTATTACTATATCTTCACTGTTTTGCATAATGCATCATCATACTGACAGTATAAACTGAAAACAGAAATGGGATTACCATCATTTGCATTTCCGATAGTGCAATTAACCTACCGGTACTCAATTTGTGTAATAATCCATGTATTTAATTACTCTATTAAATCTAAAATATCTAAAATTATGACTTGAAAAGTAGTTGTAAAGCCAAGGAATACTTTGTAAAGTACTGTGACTTCACTCTGAATTGTATCACTAGAAGCTCTCAGTACAGTATTTCACATCTTTATTGTCCTCAACAACACAACTTCAAACCATTAATTTTCCCCTCTAGTCTGTACCCTTACTTCATCAGCTATAGCAAACACCATAATCTTTCAAAGTTCCCACACACCAGTCAGTGAATGAAGGTGACTCCCATAAAAACAAAGTCCTTGGACTGCCAGTTTTCTAAAATGTTGTTACAGCCGAACAAATAAAGTACAGTGTACATATGATACACAAATACCAGTAAAAATTTTTTGGACCCGAGTGTTTACCTAGTTGCAACAAAATTTCTTTGTAACCATGTTTGTTATTAACAGGAGTGTCGTGAATCAGAATTCTTGATAGGTATAGCATTCCTGTTTACAGAGACTCCAACTCTCCCGTTTTCGACGGGAGATCTCCCGCCGAAAACCCATTTTTGCAAAATCTCCCGTTCTCCCGCTTGAGATTTAAATTCTCCCGCCCTGGCTCTGTGTCTCCCGTTGGAAAGGATTTCTTACTTATTGCTATTGTATGTTGAAAAAATAAGCCTTCAATGGCACCAGAGAGCATCTAGAACCCTAGGAACTTCTCGCTTCGCACACATCAACTTGGAGTCTCCCGTTTGCTAGGGGTTTCAGGCAGGAGAATCTCCAGATCAGAAGGTGCTTTGGGTTGGAGTCTCTGTGTTTAGTGTGTCACCATGGTTACCTTTGATATGCCTTCTTGCATCCATGCAAACTCATCGACCCACTGATGTCCATGGATGCAAAATGATGCAGACTTTTTGGGTGCAATGGGTTCCTGTTTCCATGGTGATGAGCCTCCTGGAGGATGCGAAGACAGACTTCTGCAACATTGCTGCCTTACAACGCTCTTCATAGTGTACGTGCAGTCAAATGCCTTGCAGAAGTTGTTCCAAATGGGTAGGGTCAATGTGGCTGCTAAAAGATATTTTCGTCCTGAATTCTTTGCGACAAGTCTGTGCCCATCGTTCAAGTGGAGACTTTGCTTTCCAATGTGAATATTTCTACAGCTGCCACTGTGTTGACAAGTCAAATCAGCGAAACATCTTTCAGGCACAGATTGTGGTACAGGCACTCGTCCAAGATACCAATTGTAGGTGTCAAATCCTAAAATTCTTCCGAGAGCTACTACACAATACTGGGGTCTGCAATTTGCAGATCTGACGACAGACATTATTTATCAAATTAGTTTATCTTTATAAAAGAACTGGCCTCCACTACTGTACTGTCACTACTGTACTCTGTACTGTAGTACTCAGTGTCAAGCCAGCTAGCTCAAGCTTTTCTCCATCTGCCTTGGATGTTGTGGTGTCTATACTCAAAGTATCAGGAGAAGCTCATCAAGATCTTTCTCTTTGTCTTCTTCCTCCTACCTGAGTGTATGTCGCCACAAGTACAAGCAATCGCCTCCTAGCTCTCATCATGTCCTCTCTGACAGACCTCAAATAATGGGCTCCCTGGCCGGCCCTTAGCTTGGCTTGGATCCTACGGGACAGCTACCGTCGCCGCGCCGCGCCGCATCGAAAAGTTTACTCAGAAAGGGGTCGGGAAACAGCCGCCGGTGGCGCCGCATCTTGCGCCCGCCGCTCCGGTGAGTGCTCGTGGTCAAAGAGTAAAGAAGCTACTCTTTGCTCGTGGTGATGGAGCGGTACGTGCACGTGCCATGCTACATACGCCGCTCCACCCGGTCGCGCTGCGCTGCTGCTGCATCGTGCTTGAGATAGGTAAACGGAACTCAGCCACGGACAGCTCTCGACAGTCCGTGTTTACCTGCAAGGATGGCTTCAGCCGTTGTAAGTATCATCGCGAATTCATATTTCATCACATAAAGTAAAATATTGTACAACAAAAATAGGTATGCCTTTGACATCGTCGTCGACGACGACGAGAAACCATCAATCAACTGTAGCGTAAGCAGCCTCCAGAAGGATGAATTGCTCAGTCCCACTCATTTAAGCTTGTGTAGGCTACTCCTCCTGCCGCTTGTGTTGTGGCTGTATAATTAAATCTGTGGCTAGGCCTACCTGGTAAAATTTAGTGTATCTGTGGCTGTATCTGTATGATTCAGTCTGCAAGTTGTCCAATGGCAATGGATGGAAGGACTGACTGGCGAAAACTGACAAAACTCGTCCACAAGTGTGAAATGCAACTAGAATCAGTAGACTAGTTGAATAAGACGAGACTTGAATATGATGAAATTGCTACAAATTACACTGATATTAAACTTTATAAATATAAAACTAAAATTAAAGGCAAAGCTGGTGGTAAAGAGGAACTAGCTAATAACTCTAATAATTAAAAAATCATTTTTAGACATTTACAGCTCTCCTCCATAGCAGGACTGGAGTAGCCCGACCAGACGCTGTTAATACGCTACGCGAATACAGCGTCTGACCAGCGAGCGGGCACCTTCAAAGTGGGGAACCACAACACAACTACAAAACTTATGAAAATTTATACGTTCTTTATAAACAATGTACACGTTACCAAACGTTACTCACCTTAAGTGCATGCTTGTATTACAGAAGGTTCGTAAGTCCATTGAGAGCCCTCGTGATAAGTCCGTGGAACCAAATAATGATACTTTCTGGCGGATTCCCTAACACCGTCGCGGTTCATCGTTGCAGAATTCAAAATGGCGCCTTGATCTCTGCGGAAATCTTTTGCGTGCGTGCGATGCGCTGCTTGAGTGTTGGTGTAGCAGCACGGTCGACAGCGCGACCTTTTGAAAGGGCATTCAGATCATGTGACCTCCCGAATATTGGAAATGGCCTGGCGTGAAAGACGATGTACCGTTCGTGAACCGTTCACACATGCTGCATATAACCATCAATTTAGGTAAGTTATTGAATCTAAATTTCAATACTCATAGCATAGATATGAAGTCTCATTATCATTTTGTTCGTCAGATGAGTTTGAAGTGGCAAAAAAAATGATCTAAAGTATCAAAATTCAATCCGATCGCATGCGATCGTTGGACCCTCTTCGTGTTTGGAGCTTCGTTGGTACAGCCCTGTCGCGCTACGTATGTACAGCGGCGACTGGGCTGTGTATAGTTAGACTAGGAGGAGATTCCATGAAGCCAGATGTAGTCTCCGTGGAACATATCCTTGACGACCAGATACAGACCAATCCATGCATGGCCAATGGGTCAAACCTACTAAAGTCTATAGACTACAACATGCTAATGGCTAATGCCAAGGGTCTTGAGAGTTTACTGTAGACAGTCTCTAAATATTTGTGTTTTTTTTTTTCTCTCTCTCTCGGGGAAAAAAAAAAACAACCAAATACAGAGTGGCAGAATGAGCTACCTGATGCAGAGGTTTTTCAAACAGCAGTTCAGGAAACGATCAAGTCCTGGTAGGACTGCTGGCTCCCCGTCAGTCAAACCCACTCCGAGTTTGAAGCATCGTCATCTTGTTACATGTGAGGTATGCATGGACCACTACCGATTATCACAAAGACTGCCACTGCTTCAAGCAATCGAGAGAAGGCGCGACTTTTCACTCATCTTCAGCAGAGGATTTGTGCACGAGTCCTCCAGACAAAACAAGTCTGTGAAGAAGGGCACACGTCCCCGCAAGAAGCAGCAGGGTCAACAGAAGATCATTGCTGTATCAGGTTCCATGACTGTCGGAGAGCTGCAGGAGGCAATGGGTGTAGAGGAAGGTAGAGTAAAACTTTAAAGGGAACGCAAACCCAAAGAGCAATGTGGATTGAGTGAAAGCAGCAACATTAGTAGAACACATCAAAGAAAGTTTGAAGAAATGGGACAATCGATGCAAAAGTTATGAATTTTTAAAGTTTTGGTGTAGGAACTGCTGGATGAGGAGACTACTAGAGGTTATGACATATAAATGGACAACAATGTAAAGAAAATATGAAGAAAATTTCACAAAAATTAATTTTTCATGAAAATTACAAATTCCATCAACTTGATACTCACATATCATATGGTAAGGGTAGCAGTTCTGCCCCCCCCCCCCCACGGAAAAAAGCAGTAACTGACATTTTTATGAATGTTTACTTTTTTGCAAAAATGAATAGTTTACCCAATGCTCTCCAATGTTAATAGGTCAGTTTTGCAAAAAGAAAAATGAAAGTGACCAAAAATACAATTTTTCACTTTTGCAAAAAGCAGTAACTGCATCCAGGGGTGGTATTCTGAGGTCGTAATTAAGTCTGTAATTAACTTCGTGATTAAGTCGTGAAGTTAATTACCCCTTAATCATGGGCAAAATCGGTATTCTGAGGACGTAATTAAGGTATGATTAAGTCCCCTGTAATTATCTTAGGTCCCTCCCATCTAATTGTTATTCCATCCAATCAGACGCGTTGTTAGAAGCCAAAATGATGATTACACGCGCAAACATGCCCTCAATGCGCGCTCCTCCACGCCCCCTGTTAATTACAACCCAAGAGCTCCGTGCGCACACTCCGGTATTTGATTACAACCCCTCACCTACGCACGCGAAGATCTCAACCTCTTTGCTCACATAAAATAACAAAATTCCTCGAAGATCGGCTATATTTCTTTTTTTCTCTGAATTCTACGGATACCACGATAACAACATTCAACCGCTCCTCGGTTACCGAAGACGGTAAGCATCGTTGTGGCAGAGAAAACACGATGTATTGCGTGATATCGGAGTAGTTAATGACACTCTTTGGTATCATTAAGTTTTCCATTAACTTTCATACTTAATTACACCCTCAGAATACCGATTCGTAATTAACTCTGTGATTAAGTCCTCTCAGAGGTGCACGCGCATTGATACGCGCAAACGCGTAAGTCCTTCCCGCCAAAACGCTTGTTGCTATGGTAGTTAATATACCCCCTACTTAATCATGCTCTCAGAATACCAATTCGGTAATTAAGTGCTAATCAGACACTTAATTAGCTCTCAGAATACGGCCCCAGTTGATTCAACTTTGCAAGTTTCCCCACGGAAAAAAGCAGTAACTAACAAAGCCCACGGAAGAAAGCAGTAACTAACAATTTAGTCTTTATCATTCACACTCTGTATAGTTCTTCCTGTATATTTTTTTCCCTAATACCATTTATTTTTTCTACTAATTCTTTTTTAAACAATGTAAACAGCAGTTTCTCCCATAATTTAGGAGAGTAGATATAAAAAGATTGTTTCACCAGTAACTTGACTCTGCCCGGAGGGAATCATATGACAAGTTGTAGAAAAAGCTTCTTTCTGGAGACTAGCAAACCTGGCAGACTCAGCGCGCTCAGAGTGCAGAATACGCGTGCAGCAGCTGCATGCGCATCTGCAGCATACAGTAACTAGCTAAACATTGCATCACATCACACTCATCACTTGCATGCACAGTATTGCAGGTCTGGTACAGTCCGAGTGATCATGCCAGTGCTAACCAAGCTGTCACACAGTTTCTGCGGTCCAGGCATGCCTGTAAATCTATCATGAATTGCAGAGGAAAAGTCATGGTAGCCATGGCTTTGGCCAGAACCAGAAAATCTAGGTGAGCTGAAAATATATTGAAGGGAGATGAGCACTATTTAATGCACTAACGTTAGTCTAATGTTAGATGTAGGCCCTAAAGTTTAAAATAAGTCTACCAGATCTAACGTTACAGAGTAGATCTAGATTCTAATCTATTGTTAACTGTTTAGTGTTAGACAAAATGTCAGTAGGCCTAGGCCTAATCTAACGTAATAGATCTAGGTGTAACACTAACATTGGGCATAGATCTGTAGTCTAGCTTAAGTGTAACATCAGAGTTCGACTAGGATCTAAGACGAAGAGACTTGACTTTATTGTCTAGTCCAGGGTCATGTGTCAGGGGCCAGGCCGGGCACTCCAGCAAAGTTCAATTAGGGTACATGGGTGTCTACCTTATTTTTACACAGAATGCCATTCAATCGACAAGACCTAGTCTAGGTCTAGCGATAGGTCCTAGATCTTATAGATCTAGACTAACCAGAAAGTAGAAGAACTTTATAACCTGGTGGTGGTAACAATTCTCCTCCTATGGTCATGTGACATGTGCAGTTACTGCTTTTTTCCATGGGGAAAACAGCAGACTCCTGGCCGTCTGCAGTTTCTGCTTTTTTCCGTGGGGAAACTACCCAGAATCAAGGGTGAGCCACCGCAGTAACTGCATTTTCCTAAATAACATTTAAAAAATAACGGAAACATAATTTTTTCCTAGGTATTGTTAGACAACTAGGTATGGTGCATAATCATACCACAAAATTATTTTTGAATGTTTCTGTGTTTTTAAAGAATCTGCAAAAAACACAAAATCGCATTTATCTCAGCTCAGCAGCTATGCAGTTACTGCTTTCTTCCGTGGGGGGGCAGAGTTATTCCCCCTGCTTTCTGAAAGCGGTTAGTGAAGTGCTCTTTCATAATGCTAGAAAGTGAATTTTTGTTGAAATTTCTTTATATTTTCTTTGTATTGTTGTCCACTCATACGTCATAACCTCTAGTACTGTAGTCTCCTCATCCAGCGGTTCCAACACCAAAACTTTAAAAATTCATTACTTCTGCATCGATTGTCCAATTTTTCTCAAACTTTCACTGATGTGTCCTACTAATGTTGCTGCTTTCAATCAATCTGCATTGCTCTTTGGGTTTGCGTTCCCTTTAAGTTTAATGAAATAGAGGAGTTTCTTATGATCAATATACAGTCAAACCTGTCTATAGCGGCCACCCAAGGGATACGGGGAAAGTGGCCGTTATAGACAGGTGGCCGCTATAGACAAGTAACATGTATCATCGTTGTATACACCTATATATACTTACATGTATATGTACATGTATGTGTGTACGTATGCACATATGTGTATATTGCATAGAAGAATGCCGGTGTTTATGAAATTGTTGCACAGTACATGTAGCATGTGCACAGTCATGAAGAATGCTTAACACTAGTGCCTTATTGTGACTGAACAAGTGATGAATGCAACGGTGGCGATCACTGAATGTTGCCCAGGAATGACTGGCACGGCTAACAAGCAGAAAAACACGCTGAATTATCGGCTCGGCTACGGCTCCATCGGGGTTTTGGCCGCTATAGACAGGTTAAAATCTACCGCGGGAAACAAAATTTGTGGCCGCTGGCCGCGTTAGACAGGTGGCCGCTATACACAGGGTCTTTAACATTGCTTTTCTCTCGGGGGATTTTTCAGTGGCCGCTATAGACAGGTGGCCGCTAAGGCAGGTTTGACTGTATGTTTGTTGCAAAATATATTTCCTCTCTTTTGATGTCAAGATCCAAATTTGGCATTCTGAAAGTTTTTCTTAATTCCATTAGTTTTTCAAAATGCCATGTACTGTAAAAGCATTTTTTCATGCAAGTAATTTTTCATGCACAACTGGGTAAGATATGTTTCTCATGTTTTTAATTCCACAGAAATCAAGACATGTATTAGTGGAACATATGATGTGCAGAGATATTCGTGTGTGTTTATTTTCGCGCTGGCTTCTGGTTTCAACTCCGCAAAAAATTCCACTTATGTGAAGCGTGAATCAATCTCTGTGTTGGATATCAATCACCTACTGCCATTATTGATTGTTGGGAATTGTCCGGTAGTATTAAATATGTAGTGATGCATCTCGGTGTATTGATCTACCATGCCTGTCATACTTTATTCTTACTACAGACGAGAGACTGATGTATATGTACAGCATCAAACACTGCAAACAAAAAACACACAAAAAAAAAATTTCTTGAGCAGATCCATTCCCCTACCATCCCAAAATGATGTCTTTGTGAAAATCATTTACTGCAAAGAAGCTATTGCTGAATTTACTGCTGCAGCATTTGGAACTAATGATTTATGATTTCTTCACACAGATTTCATCTATGAATTCCTCCTAGCAACACACTCGGACCTCTCTCCTTCAACAGGTAAGACAAAAGAGTTTGAACTACGTTCTAGTACCCACATCTCATTCCATGGATCAAGTCATCAATGAGATACTACTAAATGAAGAGATAAGAAGGAGAAAAAAGTACCCATGTCCTTGTTTTGCTGTGTTTTCTTTTATCAATTCATGTTTGTTGTGAGATACATGTATGGTAGGATGTTTGATTTGTTTTGTCTGATATCTGTAAAAGTATTTGCAGGAATTCCTCAACCTCTCTCCCTCTGTAGTTGGCCAAAGTAAACTAATTGTTGTATGTCCGAAGAAGTCATTGTGTAGCAAAGTGAGTGAGTTGTGTAGTCACCATAATGCCAAACTGTATTCTCATTATTCCCCAGTTACTACATTGTATATATTTCACATCACATTAAAATGCTTCTTTACAGCTGGCTAGCTCTCTGATCCAACTGAACTGTGAATGTACAGGAAACATGAGATGATAATGATATCTTTGTAGAGACATCAATTTGAAATTGATTTTATGTAGTTAGAAAATATGTCTGCAACATAAATGTTTATATTTTGTAGCTTTCACAACTAGTTGCTTGTTTGATTTTAGTAAAGGCACTGTTGCACAGTGGATGATGCTCTAGTCACTCATACAAGAGAGATTTTAGGTTGAATTTCAATTAGGTTGAAATCCAACTTGACCTTGACAAATTGAATACCTGGTAAAGCTAATGTAATAGCAATCATGGGCCCATTTTGAGAAAAATGTTGACATTGAAGAGTTTCCCAAGAAGTCTTAACATATTGAACTTATATGGAGTACAGCATCTCATTATGAAGTTGAGTCTTTATTTTCTTTCTGCAGTGCTGAAACCTCAGGTCATTGAGCAGATTGTGACAGGGGCTGATATGCATTATGTGTTCCTAAAAAAGACGAGAGAGGAGCCGAGGCAGGATAAAGATGCCCATCCAAGGTAATCCATGATATTTTCTTAACCACTCAGTCCGTGTCAGGCCATGTCATGCACTGGTTCAGATCATCCCCTAAAGGATTATCATGAATACCCAAATGACAATTTGGTATGATTACTGAATGATGTTTGGACTTACCGGCATCAAACAATTACTGGCCTGCAATAGCAGACACTAACATCTGACTGCTTTTTATTACATTCATCTTTTATCAGAAAAATGATAATATGCTGTCTGTGTAATGGCATAAATTCCTGAGGTTAAATAAATCAATACACTTAAGAGCAGATACCAGGACATTAAAAAAAAAGTCTTGTGTATTTGTGCCTGCTATAAGTTGATCCATATCTGAATTTAAATTTTGATATTGGATAAAGAAGGCACCCAATATGGTGGTATGTACAGGACAAACTAGTAAGTAGTATGTATAAATGTTGGCCTGTGCCATCATGTCACATACAGACCACCTGCTGACCCATCCCAGTTAAAGCCACGCCCACCAGTAGTCACCATCATGGGACATGTTGATCATGGCAAAACAACCCTCCTGGACACCATGCGCAAGACGTCGGTAGCTGCCGGTGAGGCAGGTGGCATCACACAGCACATTGGAGCTTTCCAAGGTGAGTTGTCATGAAAGAATCCATATTCCTTATTTTGCAGATATTTATTTTGAAAGTAATTGTCTGTTCATCAATAGAGCAATTTTTAACATCCTTTAAGACTGAATGAGTATTGTCTGTCAGTCATGTAGTTGTCTTTCTATTTTGTTTTGTTTTTTTAAAAGCATGATGTGTTTCTGTTCTGGTGCTGCAATGAAATTCCCTATTCAAATCATAAATCATGGGTGGCTGTTTCTAAAGTTTTGCCTTACACATGTTTCTCTTTTTAATACTTGTGGTCAGTGTTCAAACTCAGGGGGAGGTGGGGAGGGGGAGGGGGTTATGCCACAATTTCAGAGCAGCGTGCATGAATGCCCTATCACCAAGGGTAGTTTTTGATTTCCCTGAAGGATATTTTGATAATGTATGATCCTGAGAACTTCAGAGATGGTAAAAATATTTTGGATGTTGACTTTAACTCTTTGTTCATGAAAGGACTTTATAGAATATGCAATGCACTCATATACCATTTTAAAAATTTTATCATTATTTTTTTAAAACAGTTTCCTTGCCATCCGGCCAAGTTATCACATTCCTTGACACACCGGGCCATGCTGCATTCAAGGCCATGAGGGAGCGAGGTGCAAGCGTGACGGACATCGTGGTCTTAGTGGTGGCAGCAGACGATGGTGTCATGGAACAGACCAGAGAGTCCATCAAGTATGCTCGCAATGCTGGAGGTAATTCTTCAATAACTATTGAAAAAATGGGACCTAGTTTTAAAGTTTTTCCTGCAATAGAAGATTTCTTTCAAAATCATTCACTAGCTTGTATCAATTCCTTTGTTTGTATTTTTTATGCCTCCGCCACGAAGTGGTGCCGGAGGCATTATGTTTTCGGGTTGTCCGTCCGTCCGTCCGTCCGTCCGTCCGTCCTGCCGTCCGTCCGTAATGAATTTTGTGGACAAGGTAACTATCAAAACCTGTTGAGGTATCCTAATGAAACTTGGCATGTATGTGTATTAGGGGGTGAAGTTGTGCCTATCAACTTTTGGGTGCACATGCTCAAGGTCAAAGGTCAAAAGGTCAAGGTCAAATACATAAAATTTCACTATTTCCACCATATCTATTGAATGCCTGAAGATATTTTCTTGAAACCTAGTGTATACATGTATTACCCAATTAAGATTCTCTGGTGAAAGTTTGGGTCATGAGGTCAAAGGTCAAAGGTCAAAAGGTCAGGGTCAAATACATAAAATTTCACTATTTCCACCATATCTATTGAATGCCTGAAGATATTTTCTTGAAACTTAGTGTATACATGTATTACCCAATTAAGATTCTCTGGTGAAGGTTTGGGTCATGAGGTCAAAGGTCAAAGGTCAAAAGGTCAGGGTCAAATACATAAAATATCACTATTTCCACCATATCTATTGAATGCCTGAAGATATTTTCTTGAAACTTAGTGTATACATGTATTACCCAATGAAGATTCTCTGGTGAAAGTTTAGGTCATGAGGTCAAAGGTCAAAGGTCAAAAGGTCAAGTAAAAATATTAAAACTTCTTTTTTTTTCTCCGTACCTTGGAAAATTGTTCAAGGTATCTTCATGGAACATAGTATGTACTGACTGGAATTGATTGTATCTAGATAATGTAGGGTTCATGGGGTCAAAGGTCAGGGGTCTAAGGTCAAGTGCAACACTTCAAAATTTTACTATTTCCCTCATATTTATGCAATGCCAAGCAGGGTTATATTTTTTTTTTTTTTGCACTTGGTGTATGCATGTGTAACCTAATAGAAATTCTCTGGAAAGTTTTTTTTTCTTCTTTTTTTTGCCTCAAAGGTCAAAAGGTCAAAGATCAAGTGAAAGTGCTGAACTAACTTTTTCCTCCATATCTCGGAAGTGGCTCAAGTTATCTTGAAACTTAGTACATATTATGCATGTTCTACCTGAAAGTGATTATCTTATGAATTTTAGGGTCAAGGGCCAGATGAAAATGGTAACAATTTACTATTCAATTCAGAAATTCACACCAATTCTCCACACCTGTACCTTGAAAATTACTCAATGCCTGAATGTATGAATGGGTCAAAGTCAAGTTAAAGTCCTTAAATCCCTAGATACATGCTCTCCTATTCATCCAATTAAACCTAGGTCAAGGAAGGTGAACATTCAACACATTTGTGAGAAATTTGTTATTTCAATATTTTGCCAATTTTGTGAAAATGTAGTCACACATTGTCCACATGTACTATCTAGACCTTTTGGGAAAATCATGTATTATGGCGGAGGCATACCAGTCGCCAAAGCGACATTTCTAGTTTAAAATTTGACAGAAGTCTTGTTTGTCCAGAAACTGCCTTTTCAGAAATGGTCCTGGGAAAGTTGTGGATGAACTGAAGAATAATTTTACCAAAATTTGTTGGAAGTTGTGTACAGATTTTGACAAATAATTCCATTTGACAAAATTAATTTTTTTTTTTAATTTCTGTGATGCACAATAGGTGTAACATCTGTGGTGTAATATTGTTCAATATTTGATAGACAGGATTGATTTTAATGGCACTTGCACACTGAGTGGATTGATCATGCTTGTGACTGATTTTAATGTGTTTTTTGTTTGTTTGTCTTGTTTTCTTGCAGTTCCAATTATTGTAGCCTTGAATAAATGTGACAAGCCGGATGCAGATCCAGTGAGTGTTTACAAACTTGGTGTAAATTATTGTCTATGCAAACTAAACAAAAACAAAAATATGGAAAGGATGAGATGGCAGACTTTCAATGTCTTTGATATAATTTCTGAGAAGTGTTGATGTAAACAAACTTGTTGTGTGATGTTTGCAACAAGACGTAAATCAAACATAAATAAGTAATAGTCGTTACTCAAGAGAGGGGATATGAAAGTAGTTGTTTGTTTCTGTGCCTTTAAGTAGTCATTCAGTCATGCAGTCTCCTAAAAGCTGCAGCTGATGCCCTATAAAGGCTAGCAAGAAAATATTTCAGGAGAGAAATCAAGTTAAATATTTGTAAAGTATAGATTGTGGATTGAATTACATCATCTAATGCAGTGCATTCCATACAATTATTTGTATCATACACTCGGTAGAGGCTCAGAGGGATGTGGGTATAATATAGGACAGTGTATACTGATAATGGCCTCCATCCCCCCCCCCCCCCCCCCCCCCAGTCAAGAAAAAATATAGGTGTATTACTCAAACTATTTGATAGCTGAAATTTGTGGCTTGATTAGTGTTGGCTCATCCATACTTTGGGATGACTGTGAAGTGGGAAAGACATTTTGCAATGTTGTTTTAGATGGTTCTTGTATTGAGCTATTATGCATGTTTAATATTGATTCTACCCAGGCCTTCACCAAGAATGATCTCCTGTCCAATGACATATCCATAGAGGAGTATGGTGGTGATATACAATGTGTGGAGATTTCTGCTCTTAAGGTGAGTAGCTTTAAAGCACAACTCAGCAATATGTCTTGCTGGGTAGTTTGTTCGTTTTGCTTGCTTACTGGAACTGTTTGCAAATTATTAGGTTGATTGGTTAATTGTTGTTTTATGTTTTTTTGTACTTCAGATGTCTTACAGGTGTTTACTCAAGCACCTATTGAGTAAATTCATGTATATACTGTGATATTCGATTAAAGCTGTACAGAAATGTCTTTCCCTTAAAAAATGTCTTGAATTGCACTACCGGTATGTACTGAATAGGTAATACAAGCTGTGACACTGTTCTACACATACAATGTACATTGAAAGGTGACACAAGGCATAATTGAGGGCCTTAAAGTTAAAAGGACTTTCATGTGGGCTGTTTATCAACATTGTTTTTGTGACTCAGTGCAGCTGAAAGTCAACAAAAGGGGACCTTTTTGGTCCACATTTGAGAGGATATTTTAGTACAATACATTGTTACTAAAAGCATCTTGCATATGAGGGGTTATTCATGTACTGCCACTGGACATTACCCTCTTCATTCCTACAGGGAGATAACATAGATGAACTGTGTGATGCAATCATGACCCAGGCTGAACTCCAAGAACTGGGTGCTGACAAGACAGGCCTGGTGGAAGGGGTTATTGTGGAGTGCAAGGTGGACAAAGGAATGGGGTAAGAAAGGTCACTGTTTTATTCATTGTACTGAATACTTCTATCCAGAATGTAAAAGTCTACATGCAGTTATACACAAAAACATATAAGCAAAATGCTTGATGTTGAAAGTAATAAGGGTGGATATCCTACTCAGATATGTCATATGTAGGCATTTCTATCTTTTATATGTGTCCAAATACATATATTATATGGCAGTGAATGAGGTTAAGCAAAGCAATAATGCAGATATAAATATGATTGCACTTTAAAAAGTTAACTGAAAGTTATGAGCAAAGAGCCAAAAAGATATAAGATAAAAACTCCTCCAGTATTATAAAAACAGCATGGCACAACATTGTCTAAATATTCATATGGGAGATACATATATGTTTCTTTTAAACACAAAATGGAAATAAAGGTATGGTCAGTTTATAAATATGTATAAAAGACAGGAAAGAGATGTAAGACACATTGATTCAGGAGTTTTCTAGTACAATTTGTCAAATCTGGGTACAAAATGGAAACCATAGAATAATGCTAAACCTAATTAATTTCCATTTGTCACTTGGTCAAAAACTCTTGGCTACATGTATATGTTTCACATGCTCTCTCTCTAGACCAATAGCAACACTAATTGTCCAGCGAGGCACTCTGAAGAAAGGTGCCATCCTCATGGCTGGAACCGCCAAGTGCCGGGTGCGTGCAATGCAGAATGAAAGGGGGGAGGAGATGAGTGCAGCTTTTCCCAGTCAACCGGTGGAGGTCACCGGATGGAAGGACACACCCGCTGCTGGGGATCTGGTTCTTCAGGTGGAGTCAGAGGTACTATGATAATATGATGATCAATCTGGATTTAAATGACAGCCTTCAGTTTAAATTCAATTAGGATTCTCAGTGGAGACAGTCAAACCTTATCCCCTGGTCAATGCATATAACATGTGCACACTGACAGTACAAAAGTTCATGGCATGTTGTTCATATGCTGATGTCAGGATGAATTCCCTTTAGATTTCAACACTAGACAAAAACTTTAATCAGAATGACATCACTCAGATCTAACCTTTAAGTGGTTATTGAAAAGAGTTTCACCTTATGAATCATCCTTGGTTAATCCCTGCAGGAAATTGTTAGACTACGTATGGAATTGTTTTACATCTCATAATTTTATTTTGTAAAAATGAGGTAAAATAGATATCTACAAGTCGTCATATATCACATAAAGCATTCTGTGTTATAGCACCAAGTTTTAACAAGCATGTTCCATTTAGATGGTAGACCCTATGTTTCCAAGATGAGGAAAAATAAAGCTTAAAGATTAAGTTTGAAAGGAGGAGAAACTCCTTTGCCTGTGAATTTAGAATTCGTTCACTTCATTATTTTTTCACTGAATATGTCTTGCAAGCACATATTTCATTCTCTTTCTCTATTTCTTTCCTGTTGTTGTCATTGAAATAATAAGAAACGGGCCAAAGAGGTCTTAAAATGGCGGCTGGATGAGATGTCCTCATCAAAGCTGGCGGAGGATGCAGTTATCGTGGAGAAGAAGAGCAGTGAACATCGTCGTGAATACGACGCCCGTCGGGAGGCCCACAGTCAGATGCACTGGAGAGAGATTCGGGCAGAGAAAGTTAAGGCCAGGTACCTGCAGGAGAAAGAGTCTGCATCATCTGGAGATCCAGAACTCAATATCATCATAAAGGGTAAGGCAAAATGGTGACAAAACCATACATTTGTGAACCATTCAACAAGAAGAAAATAAGTGCAAACCTCGTAATTAATTCCATGTAAGGGGAGACAGAAAAAAACAAACAAAAAACCAACCCAGCCTTCATTAGATGGCCTTAACCTGTTGAGGACGAGAAACGAGTACACTCGGGCAAGTGTCTATGGGAAATGCGTGTTGTAGCAAAATCAGTCCGTCCTCAACAGGTTAATGAGCAGGGTCATTAATATGTTCAATGCTCAGAAGAAGGACAAATTAGGGATTGTAATGGTACAGGTGGTCTTCAGAGGTGTAGTGTACTTAACAATTTCTATTCCTCCCATTTGTGTCAGCCATTGTATGCCAGAACAAACATATGGTGTCAAAAGCCAGTGTTGTAATGATAGTAATTAAGCAAAGAAATTTGGCAAGGAAAAAAAATTAGAAAAATATATTATGTATAGTAAAAAAACATCTCAATGCTGTGTTCATATATGAATACAGAACATGGGCGTGATTGACATGTTCATATTTGAAAGTTGAAATTATGGCATATTAATGTTTTTTTTTTTCTTTTAAATGGTGGAATTAGAAGATGGGTATGTCTTAACATTATAATTATGAATTCCCAAAATCAAATTTGTTGTCATGAATTATAAAATATTGCAATGTAAATCTGCCAAATGAACCAACCTGACCATGCTGGAATTGTCCATCCTCACTGTGTTCATTGCTGATATCTCTCTCATCACGAGACTACTGGCAGCAAACCAGAATGGCTAGACAATATTAATTGCCATTTCACATTCACTTTAATAGCTATACAGAACTACATGATATGCTTTGAACAAGCACGAAACATGTCCCATTTATGATATGCATAGTGATATTCTTAGCAGTATAAGGCAAGAACAAATGTAGTGCTGGCAAAGATATTTTGGGTGCCTATTTATTCACTTTTTCTCCTCAGGTGATGTGGATGGTTCTGTTGAGGCAATTCTAGACACCCTTAACACATACACTGCCCACCAACAGTGTAGATTGAATGTCATCAATTTTGGGGTCGGGCCAATCTCTGACAAGGATGTCGAGTTGGCACAGACCTTTGAGGGCGCTGTTGTGGGTTTCAATGTGGGAGCCAGCAAGGAGGCCGCAGAGCTAGCCAAGAGCAAGGGGATTCCCCTCAAGCTGCACGACGTCATCTACCGACTGGTGGACGACCTCCGAGAGGACCTCAACAGCCGGCTACCCATGTTGGACCAAGAAGTAGTCCTAGGTATAATGGCCCCCATCTGTGTGTGGCAGAAATCAGTGTTGGCGTCATGCATTTGTTATTCTTCAACGATGGATTTTTTTTTTCTTTTATTGGGAATAGTGGAAGAAAGTCACCCCTTCAGCCATGTCCATTTATCCTCTACAACCCCAAAACTAACAAATGCGCTGTACATCATTGTATTACAACTATCTTCTGGAAATCTATGTAAATTGATATATGAGTGTGTGTCTTTGCCTGTGTTTGTGTGTGTGTTTGTGTTGAGACTTATGTGAACAAAGGTTTGCACAAAAGGAACCCTGCTCTTGCATTATGCACATCAAAATTGGGCCGTGGTTCAATAATATTGTGACATTCACAACTCCAGTTGGCTTATCCTTTTGGCTTTCTGTTTTGTTCGTATTTTCAAGAGATTCTCTGAACTATGTCCACTTTTGAAAATACATAATGCCGTTGTCAAATTTTTAGACATTACCTATTCACCATACACAATCAATGATTGCACTACTCAAGGTACATACCATGAATTTACAACTTCTTTCAACAGGTGAGGCAACTGTCCTGCAGCCCTTCGATATTTCAATAGGAAGAAGAAAAGTCAGCGTTGCTGGTTGCCGTGTCGAAAAGGGTGAGCTTCAGGTCAGAAGTCTATTCAAGCTGATGCGAGGCCAAGAGGTCATACACAGAGGTTAGCACAACAATGTTACCTTCTTCTCATGTCTGTTAGACCACTGAGCTAAATCTTCTGCAAACTTCTGTCTTTGCATTCAGTTATTTGCCCCCAAACTTGGTATAGATTAGACAAACCCACGCAGGTGTATCACTAAAGCAGTCCACTCTCAGAGCTGTTTTGAGACACAAGAGATGAGGAGGATTATGTAATTCTCTTTCACTGGCATTAAGTTCAGGACAGTAGTTTCTATTTAAAAAAAAAAAAAAATACTGCAGAAATGTAAGTGGTGGTTTTCTGCAGAGATTGTTGCCATTAGTGATGCCATGAATTGCCATGAGTGATGTAGAGTGAACTCCTGTTATAATGAAGTCCTTGGAACCGGCAGTTTTCTTAGTTATATCGAAATTTTGTCATAACCGAACAAATAAACATTTAAAATACATAGAGTGGATAATGTAGTGACCTGAATGTCTACTTTGTTGCGACTGGAATTTCGATATAACTGTGTTTGTTAGAGCGGGAGTGCACTGTTCTGTATTTGTGTCATGTGACTCACAGGTCCCCTGGCCTCCCTGAAGCACCACAAGGATGATGTCAACACAGTGAAGAATGGCACGGAGTGTGGGCTGAGATTTGAAGAGCAGCTGGAGTACCAGCCAGGGGACACCATCGTCTGCTACGAACTGGAGCAGATTCCTCAGGAGGTGGACTGGGATCTGGACTTCTAGTGTTGTCTGGGTTCTATATGTCTAGCTTGGACTCTAAAATTCAGCTTTCAAGTTTGGACTCGACCGTTGCTTCTCCTGTGGAATGTCACAGGGCCTCGATATCCAGTCTGAGCTTGAACCTCTATGCGCAGTCCAGAATAGATTTTTTGGTCTGACATGGATCAGGTCTTCAAGTCTTGACAGAGATATACATTTTTTGTTGAGACTGGGACCTTGGTATCCAGCTGGAGCTGAGACCTGAAATTCTGTTCAGAAATTAAAAGTAAGATGTTGATCTGGACTTGAACTGGACTATGCTGGTGCTTAGACTGAGTCATGGATTGCAGTTTTGACACAGTAGGAGCTGGAATGCCAGTCTGGAATGGGAAGGGATTTCTGGGCCACATTATGGTTCTCTTGTTGGCCTGAGCTGAGGGATCTCACATCATGTTTGTGTTTTATGAGACTATTTATAGACTGAACATTATGCTTATCTTTGTCTATCCTTTGGTAATTAAAAGTAATTTAATATAGGTGCACTCCATTATAATGAGATTCTTGGGGCATGAAAATGTTCTCTTTATAATGAATCTTGATGAAACATATACCCGTAGGTGCTACATAAAAACACAGATGTAGGACTACAGATGGTCAGGACACATTAGGCCTCACTTGTAGATGACAGTTATCCTGATAGCATGTCTTTGTTTTTGTCAGATATAGAGTACAGTAAACCTCACATAAGTTGACACCGTTAAGAAGTCCCAAATTTGCCTTCTCTTTGTTTGACTTCAACGTAAGTCAAAAGTTTGGTGTTAAGATTGACAGATTTTCTTTAGTCCAACTTGTGTGATGTTTATTGTATTTTGAACAGTACGTTTGTAAATGTGAATCTGTTAACTCCCAGTGAAACAAGCCATTTAGTATGAATATTCAATTCATTTGTTTGTTATACTTGTGTAAGCATTGAGGAGAGAGAGATAGAGAGAGACAGAAAGGGGGCAGGGAGGTTGGGCACTGGCAGAATACATTGTATTCTTCTCATTCCCATTGACAAGCTTTTAAGCAATTCCCGACATCCATACGGAGAGGGTGAGCACTCACTAATCATAGCCAAAGAATCCTTTATGCCCACACCTATTACCGTCCAAAGATTGATAGATAGTATGCTGTATACTCATGCTACAACTGAAGAGTTTGTTTGCAAAAACCAATAAGTCCATATTTGTCAAATGGAGATATTTGCGACTAAAGGTCAAGAAAAATAAAGAGAATAATAAGAACATTTCTGCTGATTTTGACCATAACTTCAAAAATGTACCTTCATATGTAGTGACCAATATATCATTTAAAATGTATTATTTTGTACTTTATGACAGAGACCGTACTTCAAAATCTTCAAAAATGGACTTATTGGTTTTTGCAACAAACTCTTCAACTGTAAAACTTTCGTAAACTGCACAGCAACTTTACATCTTTGCTTTGTGTGTGACGGGATGCATTATACGCCACATGTTTGTGTGCCATTGCGTACAAGTGTAATGTGTATAAGTATACTTGACCATTAAGTTTCCTGTTCTTTCAGTCTTGTAACAAAGATAGCTAGTAAAGGGAAATAAGGAAAGTTTAAATGGTAAATCATTTTATACTTCGTTCTTTGAAATATTCAAAAGGTTTTTATGCCTTGTCAGATGCTTGCCTCAGGAGACCACATTCATTGCATGGAGCATACATTTGTTCTTAAAGCTTACGGTTGTATACTTGGACAATTTTTTGCCCATCCACCTTGGCTAAGAAAAAGTTCACGTCCATGAAATGTCCATGAATTTTAATACACGTATGTGCACCCCACAAAATGGAAGAATCCAGTGCAAATTTGTATCAAAAAAGGTATATTACAGAGGAACTATGAAATAAACTAATAAACAAGGACTTGTGGTGTCTAGTCTTGTTTCACAACTGTACTTTAGGGGAACACAGGAACTCCTGTTTAGTCTTGTGCCTACATCGAGACCTAAAAAAGTTACTTCAGGTTTGACTGGAGTACATAGTGTGAAGTTATGTTTGCTTTACAGTACAGATATGTGGTCAGTAGGATGTGAGTTTTGTATGTGTGTGATGGATATAGAATCTATGAAAGCTTTGCAGTAGAAAATATATTCCCTTCCAGTACATGTTAAGGAGGTGAATATAGCATCCAGCCACTTAGAACACTCGGTGATGAAAGTTTGCGGTTGATAAGTTTCGCAACAGAGGGCAATCTCCCATATGTTAAAAAAACAGAAGACAATCGCTGCAGCCTTTGGTGTGCAAGTGTTTGTGTAACTGTACTGTATATGCATGTCGCTTGCCTGAGCTATGTGTGCATGCTTGTGGATACAGCAGAGTGGTGTAGAGCTCGAGCTGGCACCAAGTGGAAATTTGTTATCAGGAAACTGTTAAAAGCTTACATTTTACCAATTTCTATTACTGCTCAAGATGCCTGATGTAGGTGATGATGATGATGATGATGATGATGATGATGATGATGATGACGACGACGACGACGACTGGCTACTTTCAAGGGATACAACATAAATTGCCCAAACTAGAATCACATTGCCCTTGGCTTTGACACAGGCAATACAATTCTACTTCATGCAATAGATGCCATATCCCCCCTCAAGGCCAGTCCATATTACAGATCACATTTTTAGGTGCAACCCTCCTCAGATACATCCTTTCACCTCCCATCACCCCAGCCGATCACACTCACACTCACACAACTCCCCCCTCTAGTGTAATCCTCATGCATATCCTCTCTGAGACAAAGTTGGCACTTTGTTGTGCAGATTGGGGTCTAGCTTGCCATGAGCAAAATCTGAAATGAACCCTTCCTGGCAAATGTAATGACAGTCATCACAAGACTGACAGTGTAAACAAACTTGTGCAGCCGCAGCTCCACAATCATTAAGCAGCACAAATGATCACAGCACATATTTTTCAGTTTGTTTTTTTTTTTTTCGAGTACTTTACTGCAGCACATTAAAAGTACTTGCAGTGAGTTGAAAACTGGGCTTCCAAAAATTATCAAGACTACAACTCTTGTCCTTCAAATAAATACATGTATCAAAACATTTTCAAAATGTTTGAACCTTGTGTGAGAATAAAGGGAAAAAAGTGAAGACTGTTGAACGTACAATATCTCAGCAAATCATATGAAAATATGAAGAACTGATGAAGTACAGTACTCCAAGATTTCACGTTTGAGAGATATTAAATAATGCTACATAAGTTGCATACATGATTTTTATGAATCTTGTTCAAAGGTGGATGATGTACCAATGTGTTTGCGCATCTTTAAATTGATTAAGAGGCATACAAAGATGACTATCCATTCATTTCCACATTCCATCATTTACTATATACACATACTGAACTCCACATTCAGTCTGCCCGCTTGACTTTTTCAAGAACTACTAAATTGGCACTTCTCTCTTCTCTGTTCACCCAAGCAAACAGGTAAACACAAGATAACACAGGAGTAAAAACTCATATTCATATCAATACATTGGATTGTATCTTTTATTGTACACGAATGTTGTTCATCATGCAGATGGCAACGAATGGAGAGTGATCTTCATGTTTTGGGGCTCACATGATTGGAGGCGATGTCCAGATCTGCTTCAATGACAATTTACATGACAAGTAAATGAATGAGACTGTGTGATGAGAGTGCGCGTTTGGAGGTCTGTGCGTGAGAAATATTGCCGAGTCAGTTCTACTTCTCTCCTGGCTTGTTGTAGACGTATGTGAGGCAGCACTTTCCACAGTACTGGCGGTCGAAGTGGGAGGCCATGAAGACGCCAGCTCCACAGTCATCACTGGGGCACTCACGGCGGAGACGAGTGATCTTTCCGTTCTCATCAACCTTAGGAAAGCAAGGACAAATGATCAAGAGAGGATTGGTAGTTATCAGATGACATGCAACAGCAATGCACATAAGACATTACCCCCTCAGACTGTGTCCTAGTCACCGACATGCATAGTACACAAACTCACATTCAACAAGAATACACTACCAGGTATGTGTCTAGTATGTGATTCATAATAAGAGATGTTTTACAAACCTTGACTGAAGACTACTTAAATGTCTCTAAATAATGCAAACCATCCTTTTGAACAGATCTATGTGATATAATTGAATGGATATGAATGCTACAATTATCTGTGTCACTTGACTGCAACAAAATTTGCATCAATCTAAAGTTTATATCACTACACCTCGGGGGGGGGGGGGGGGGAGTGAGGCTAACTGAGGATTTTACAAACTATGAAGTGACTTGGTTGAGTAATCATAACTCTCATGCAGTTTTAAGTTTTGCTAAAGATCCTTGTGGTGTCTGCCATTGCTCAGAAGTAATAACTCATGTTTATATCAATGCAACACTCATCAGGTGTCCTAAGTGAGTTACATCATCACAGCAATGTACGGCTGGATTTCTACTCCTTTCAATATTTCAGATTGAAAAGAGTACAGCTCAAAAATACTAAGGCTGGCAGAGAAATCATAACAGGTACAACCTTAACTCGTATGTGTATGGATCAATCACAACACATGCACACACAAACAAACATTAAAATGTTAAAGAAACGACACATCATCCCTCCCCTCCCTCCGCCTCCCCCCCCCCCCATCGAAATTACTGCTTTACGTGACATCAAAGGAAAGAACACCAACCATTCAAACCCTAATATTTAATAATTAAATATTCACTTTCATTGTCTAAGCAATCCTTGTGAAACAACAAGAGAGAGAATGCTGTGGTCACCTTTAGTTTGCCACAGATTTCCTAAACAGCCATCCCTCTTTCCCCATGTAAAAAATATTAGTCAGTCAACTAAAGCAAAGTCCACTTTCCTCCTAAATGTAGAAATGGAGGCATTATGATGGGTAAGACTTTCAGTTTCTTTCATGACATAAAAGGCAGCTGCAAATAATAATTCAAAAAAAAAAAAAAAAAAAAAAAAGATCACCATAATGGCAGCCAAGCTGTCTCACCTTGTAGAACTTCAGCACAGCCAGCTTGACCTTCTTCTTCTTGTGCTTGTTCTTCTTGGGTGTGGTGTAGTTCTTCTTCTTGCGCTTCTTGGCGCCACCACGGAGCCGGAGCACCAGATGGAGAGTGGACTCCTTCTGGATGTTGTAGTCGGAGAGAGTACGGCCATCCTCCAGCTGCTTACCGGCAAAGATCAGACGCTGCTGGTCGGGAGGGATGCCTTCAAGAACAAATATAATTTTGAGATGTAATTTTGCAAGTAGACCATTTACATATCCAAAGAATTTATAATAACAGGTGTGCTTCAGGTAATTTTTGTGGTTAAATGCTGATGGCACACTATATTTTCTATTAAAGATATTTTTATAAAGAATAAGTTGATGATAAGCACATCTACTATCTGTATGCTACAGTTAAACTCGCCTAAGTCGACGTCGCATATGTCGAATAATCGCGTAAGTCGATGATTTTAAAAAGTCCCGATTTTTCCCCATTGACGTACGTGTATTAATTTACTCACAAGTCGAATTTTGTAAGTCGAATACTCGCCTAAGTCGATGAAATTCCAAGAACACTTTCACGGAAAAACCATTGAATTCACTGTGCCTAAGTCGAATAAGATTTTATTGTGTAATAAATTACTGTCATTTATTATTGTGAAGAGTGTGAGGTGACAAAAAAAAAAATGATCTAAAATCAAAATTCAAAGCGATCGCATGGGATCGTTTTTGGAGGTCCCGCCGCTGGTACAGCCCTGTCAGCTGTCGCGCTACGTACGTACAGCGTTCGTACAGTACACATGCGTTCATTTACATGTACAGTATTGAGCTTGCAGTGTACATGTAGCTTGGCATTTGCAGCGCTGTGCAGTGGAGTGGTATAATGGATGAAGCTGCTGAGTTTTCAAAGCGGAAAGTCGGGGGAAAGTTACGGGCACGGGTAAATCAGAATTGCACCTCTACACGCATTTCAAGCCACGGTATGGTAAACTGGAATCAATCACTGCTCAAATATCGTTCATATTCACTTCCCCAAGGTTTAACAAGGGTGTAAAGTAATCGGACCTGTGCCAATACTAAATGCACTGTCCATGCAAAGTTAGCCGCGGCCTAACTGCGACCAGCAGCCCCAACGTACAACGTACAGTGTTGGGGCTGCGCCGTTTTGGCCTCGATATTTTAATGTTGTACCAAACGGGTGCCGTTCCGGCGCTGTATTTCCTTAATTTTTCAACAAAAACTACTGGGAATACTTACATGGGTGGACTAAACCTAAATGTTTCACATCGGCGACTGTTTGATGCATTTCATTGCTTATGAAGCAGAAAATGCTGTCTTATAAGGCAAATATCTTCAGCTCACCGATGCTCACTAAAACTCACAATCACTTGCACATGCGCACACAATGCATTCAGTGCAGTGCATTGACAGCTGTATTACTCGCTACATGATGCATATTCACCGTGCGATGATGCATTATTCATATCTTTTTGCGTCCGTAACGTTGACGTCATTATTTACGCATGCGTAGATGCGTACTGATGGATATACACGTTCAAAATAGCAGCAAAGCTCCCCACTAGGGCAGACCGCCTACTCCTAAAAAATGTGGAAAATTATGCAGTTTCCAGATAAATTGGTGAGAAGGACCAAGGCAGTGGGGTAGTGTATATTTTATTTTATATTGTCACTGTGTTTATGATGGACATTTAGCCATGGTTTATTTGTGAAGTTGCCGTATATGTGGCAATAGGGAGTTGTTCGTGATTCTCACTTGAACGAAACTGCGGGGTAGCCGCCAGGACCCCGCCGCACAGCGGCGGGTCTCCGGGGCTAGCCGCGGCCCTGCTGGGCGACCCGTGCTGCGGCACACCGCTCCAGCTCTCGGCTCCAGAGTAGACAACATACATGTACATTGAACATACATGTATGTACCTGTGGTGAAACTGTAAGTCGATTTTTTTCGACTTACGCACAAGTCGAAAATCGCCTAAGTCGATGTGTTTTGCTCAGTCCCGAGAAGATCGACTTATGCGAGTTTAACTGTAGTTGGAAATGAAGTTTTACCAAAGTACACTGTACTACCAAATATAAAGAATTCAAATAATGGAAAAAAGACATTGCCCTGCTAATACAGTCATGGACACAGCTGTACACACAAAATATTTTCTAGCACATATCTACAGCAATTCACCTACCTTTCAAATCTATTGCATACAAATTGACAGTAATTTTCATGTATGCTGGTACGACTGTTGCCCAACATCAATTGCTCTGTCATTGCTCAGAACCAATAACTCATTTTTATATCAAAGAAGCACTCATCAGGTGTCCTAAGTGAGTCTGGTCATCACAGCAGTACTTTTGCTATCTTATCTCAGTCTTGCCCTATACAATAGCGAGCTTTAGATCTGCGACGCGAATGCTAAGATGACGCAGCACCCCAGGTTGGACAATGGAAACAATGGAAAGTGCCGTCTTTTGTATGAGCAGAACACTATTTTTTGCCAAACTAGTGTAGTGTTAGCGTTCGTGTCACACATCTAAAGCTCAATAAAGTTCAATACTGGAGATGTAACACTTCCAGAAATATTTGAATCTTTTCTTTATTCATGGCCAGTCTACTGCATCCTGTGTCTCTAGGTGCATACTGATCAAACAGTCAAGTTATCCATTTCAGCACTTCAAAGCTAGAATTCATGTTTTGTTACCAATTCTAACTTTTTAAATCAGAATCAGGTAATATCATACTATGATCATATTTCCCATCATGACTAATGTTTGGGAGCCTGACTAAAAGTACAAGTACTGTACTTTACTAAATAAGTCAGCTTGCACATAATTCATCATCCCTCAAATTAAATGGATTTGAGATTCAGGAGAAACATCTTTTACTCATGTCAAATCCCTCTGCAAATTTTCCCAAACATAGATGGCTCTGCAGAACACTTACCCTCCTTGTCCTGAATTTTTGCCTTCACATTTTCGATGGTGTCACTTGGTTCAACCTAAATGACAGAAAAATAAATTTCATTATGTAATCCTTGATCTTCGGAGTGCACAATATCAACTCTTTATGAGCCATGGTGGAAACCCCCCTAGTGCCACATTATTCTGAGACAGCAACATCGTCATGCTTTGGGAAGACATTCTTTTTTTCCAAATTAAGTAACTTTTACAGATTGTTACCCATGACACGTAATGAGCAATGTTGTAGAGAAAATTGTAAATTGTATGAAAAACCTACCAATTCATGTTTTTCAATCAAATGACCAGTAGCTACATTATCCAGTAGTAAACACTGCTTGCTTGATATACACTTGCGCACAGGTTCCAATTCCTTCAAGTGCATCAGTTGTCATACTCTACATGATGTTGATTATCTAATTAAAAATCATGTAACAAGATTGGATAGGCCTTTCGATATTTATAGGGCCTATAACCTGGCTATTTTGGCATGCGATTGTGGACTTCTAAGACCTAACGACGTTACGTTAGTTCTGGAAAAACCTTGGCTTTTTGGCCAAGTAAATTACTGAAGTAGATTCTACTAGACTAGGTTCTAACAAAAAAAGTATTTTAAATATTTCTCACTTTTGATGTTACCCAACTGAAATCATGTTATTTACAGCATTATTTCACACATTTCTTATGCATAGATCTACATGTACACATGGGAGCACTAATCGACCGTTCGGCAGGCATGCGAGAACGATGTTTTGGCTTTAATTTTACTGATGTAAAACAGCAGCATGGTCATGGCCGCTTGCTTTGCCATCGCCATAAATCGTGCCATGCCCATGGCCATGCCCACACATGCCTTATCCGGGCAGTGCACTGCACGCCACTGGCCACTGAGCATACATGTGTGAAACATGGCCATGGGTTCCTTGTTCGCCGCTACGATTTACCTCGAGGGTGATGGTTTTCCCCGTCAATGTTTTCACGAATATCTGCATCTTGAATGATTGTGTCGGCACCTACAGGAATGAGAAAATCATTATGTCACATATTTGCATCATATTTTTCCCTGATCGGCATAATTTTGATACTATTTCACTATGATTTTGACCGGCATCTCATTTCCACATACCAATGATGGCGACCCCAATTGAGAAAGGACGTAATGGTGTAATTCCAACAGAGAGGGCGCTGTAGATTTTGATCGCTGGGTCATGGGCGCGCTCGATCTACTCGAGACCAAAGAGGTTCTGGGATGTTGAAAATATATTTTTATGCCTCCGCAACGAAGTGGCCGGAGGCATTATGTTTTCGGGTCGTCCGTCCGTCCGTCCGTCCGTCCGTCCGTCCGTCCGTCCGTCCGTCCGTCCGTCCGTCCGTCCCGTTTTGTTTTTGTCGATATCTCAAGAACCGTGTGGTAGTTTTACATCAAACTTGGTATGAGGGTATATCCTTGGGGGATAATACTTTGTGTGGATTTTAGGGTCACAGGGTCAAAGGTCAAAGGTCACAGGTTATTTTGTGAAAAAAAATTGAAATTCCACATATTTCTCCATATCTCGCAGATGGTTCAAGGTATCTTCATAGAACTTAGTATATATGCTTGTACCGATCCATGGGCAGTGATTATCTAGGGAAGTTGGGGGTCATGGGTCAAAGGTCAGGGGGTCAAAGGTCAAGGTCAACTCCTCAAAATATCACTACTTTCCTTAAAATGCAATATGCCTGAAGGTTTTTTTTTTTTTTTTTTTTTTTTAAACTGGATGTGTGGCATGTATTACCCAATATATATTTTTGGGGAAGTTTCTTGCCAAAAGGTCAAAGGTCAAGTGAAAGTGCTAAATTGCACTTTTTCCTCCATATCTCGAAAGTAACTCAAGGTATCATCATGAAACTTACATATTTATGCATGTTCTACCTAACAGTGATTCTCTGTGGAACTGTGAGGTCAACGGTCAAAGACCAGGTTTAGATAATGCTATTTTCCCATTTGATACTGAAATTATACTTTTTCTCAATACCTTGAAAATTACTCAAAGCATAAACTTATAAAAGGGTCAAAAGTCAAGTAGAAATCATTAGTTCCCCAAATACCTGCACTCTGACATTTGAATAATTCATCCAATTGAACCTAGTTCTAGGAAAGTGAACATTCAGCACATTTGTGGCAAACCTGTCATTTTAATATTTTGCCAATTGTGTGAAACTGTCATCACACATTGTCAAGACATTGTACTATAGACCTATTAGGAGAACCATGCATGATGGCGGAGGCATATCAGTCGCCGTAGCGATATATCTAGTTTTGAATATTTTTTGTCACGTCGTGCTGCTACAGCAAAACATACTGTAAAAATATATTTTCTAGCTATTTTTAATGCCTTTATGATTTTGTGCTACAAAAATACTGCAAAAATATATATTTCAAATATTTTTGTTTCACAAAATAAACAATATTTTCTAGAGTTAAGTTGATGTTCGAGTGTATCCCAGAACACATATAGAATGTACATTTTGTGGTGAAGACATTATCAATATCAATATTAAAATTTCACAATCATAACCCTACAGATAGGCTTAGAAACCTATGCCTACGTAAACCTATGTATCTACACCCTGTACCTATTTGGCACCTGACGCATTACACTCAGTTATTTAGGGCCTTTTAGTTAGTTTTAGTGGTTACCGAGTAAATTACACTTTTGATATTGAAAAATGAAAATGCCTCCTCATAACACAAGTTGAAATTATGAATAACACAACAAAAATATTGAGTAAAGTTTTTAACACAGTTCAAAGCTTGTTGTAATAAAAAACAATTAGAACTATATTTTTTTCTTTTTCCATTCCAAGATCGAATTTGAATAGCTTATGAATATGCATGACCAGTAGGAACCAGAAAAAACCAACTGGAATCAACTGGTATGCACGCCAAGCTCAGTCGACGGCTAAGCCCAGTCAGGTACATAGCTTTAAAGTGTCAACAAACTGTTTACACAGACACGCACACACACACACAAACATACACACACACACACACACATATTATATATATATATATATATATATATATATATATATATATATATATATATATATATATGAAGAGTTTGTTTGCAAAAACCGATAAGTCCATATTTGCCAAATAAAGAGAATAATAAGAAAATGTTTGCTTCTTTTGACCATAACTTCAAAAATATACCTTAATATGTAGTGACCAATATATCATTTAAAAGGTATTATTTTGTACTTTATGACAGAGATCGTACTTCAAAATCTTCAAAAATGGACTTATCAGTTTTTGCAAACAAACCCTTCATATATATATATATACATATACACACACACACACACAAACACACACAAGAGCATTAACATCCCTGGTCTACATAATAGTTTGCTAGTTAAAATGTCAACTGACTTCAATTTGTACCAACTGAATTCACGTTTACCACAATTTTACCTCATTTTTTATTTTAAAGCATATTTTAATGCTTTGTTTATTTTTTTTTTCAATGATTAAGCTGAAAAAAAAATACGGAAAAAATATTAATAGTATTTCAAATTTGACAAAAATACCCCCAAAATATCCTATTTTTAGAGTATTTTTGCAAACTGACAAGAACGTTTATAGGGAAGATGAAAAAATATATCAAAAAAATATTTAATCTCATCTGAAGACTCAAAAAAAAACACCCCAAAATGTGCTATTTTCAGGGTATTTTTTAAAAAATATGTATGAAATATGCTATTTTTAGAGTATTTTTCCAAAAAATATCACAAAAATATGCAGTTTAAAAGAAATACTCAAAAAATGTCCAAAATATATGTAAAAAAAAACATTTTTTTTTTTTCGTTGGGAAAAACGACTGGGGTGATTATACCACTATACAGATTAATTCTAACAAGTAGAATTGATATGGTATAATCTTCAAATAATTCAGAGTTCTTGATGTTATTGTATATATATATATATGATTCATTGGGTTATATCAATTTCCAGGGTTGCCAGTTGATTTGAACTGGTTCAACTGGTCCAGTTGTAACTGGTATTTCCTTCTGGGTGTCAAGACAAGTGGACCCAGTCAAGTGATCTTGATTTTTATTTCATCAATCTTTGTGCAACATCTATGCGGGCATTGAATTGATCCCTGTATTTCTATCATTATATTCTACTCAATGTCCGGTATATAAAGTAGGGATGGCAAAAAGTAGGTTTATCACCAAATAAGACATACCGGTATCTTCTGTATGTGAGTGAATCCATTAATTTGAAATTTATCTGTGAGGCATATCTGGTTTGAATCGGAACATAACTTCAAATATTTGTTCGTTTGATTGCTGGCACCACACATTGGTTCAAAGTGAATAAGATCATTGTGATTCCATCTCTGGAAACTCCTTTGCACAACATTAAGTACCCGGTAAACAAATTGGGCTTTCATGAAGGCCTACCATGCATTTGATACGCTCTAGCCAGAATCAGGTCTAGCTGAAGTGGATTCCGAGGTGGCAGGAACAATGCTACTTGTGTCTTTCTCACTGAGAAATCCACAATTTCAACACTGGCTCAAAACAAAGCATGATATATTTGGTTTATATCCCAAAACAAATCTTGGACCCAAATACAGTACAAAATGTTCTCACTTAATACCGCGATGGATGCAATTTATTAGACACAGCGGTATGCGAGGCCGATAGAGATAGCACCTTATGCAGCTACCAATGAAAAACCATTGATCAACTGCACAGCTCTGATTACATGCATGGAAGAGTAAGCGAATACATTGTATATACCATGCACTGAGGGGCTCTAGTAGAAATTATAACACTACAGTTAACCTTGCCCAAGTCGAATCTTTTGAACTGAAGAAAGAGCTCTGACTTAGAAAAAAATTTGACTTATGAAAGATCTAAATTAATAGAATATAAAAAGAAGAGGACTTGAAAAGACCTTCAACTTAGGTGATTATTGGACTTACTGCGAGGTCGACTTAAGCATGGTTGCCTGTATTTTCTGAGGGGCATGTAGCCCTGAAGAAAAAAGTGCAATTTCTGTCACTGATATGAGATTTCACTAGTTTGATATTATAAGCTTACCCGCATTTCGTTCTTTCCTTGGTTTAAAAAAAAGAAAAAAAAATATTCTGCATATATTTACAGCTTTTATATTCATTGCTATGAATGGGTACATGATCATATGCAGGGCTCTACACTAACTTTTATTTTTGGTGGCCCAAAGGCAAACATCCGTCCTTTTTTGGTGGCCCGATCAGGCCCACCAAAGTCTTCATTTTTGAAATTTTGGTGGCCCGATGTGCGTTTTTGGTGGCCCCGGGCCACTGGGCCACCGTTAGTGTTGAGCCCTGTCATATGTATATATTTAGTGTAACTTGTTTGTATTTTGCACTTGTCATTGAAGGAAAATTGTTTTGAAGCTACACATACATGTACATACCAGTACACAGACAGACAAACAAATCCACAAAAACATGCATGCCTGTGCATATTGGCAACAACTGCTTGGTAATATGTAATAACTGTCATTCAGAAATTTCCAAAGCAAGAGTCACTTCTTTTTTTCAGTGGTAATGGGTATTTAATACACATCATAAACAAATCTGCTTCGTGACCATATATCTCAAAAGCAAAAATGCCTCAGAACAATCTACAGGTACTTCACGAAACGCAGGAAGCAAATAGGCCATTTTAATAAACACAGTACCGTATGAGAAATAAGTTTCAAGTAGTCTAGATGATAGTGGTTATAGTAGAGGTGGACAATAAACTTGCAGTATACACAGCCAGACAGATAAACAGTATGTTTCAGATAAGACAACCAGCAATATGTTGAATCACAGGGAACTATGACATATAAAATCTGGTAGGGTTCATGAATTTTAGAGAGGCTACAAATTATGGGAGTGATGAGGGGGAAAATTATACAAAGCTAAAAGACACAAGCGTGTTATTGACTAATAACATCACTGCCACAAAAGTGTATGAGGCAAACTGAATTGAATATTATTCTACATGTGACAAGTAAGTACTGATGCACTATTAACCCGTTGGGGACAGGCTGACTCAGGACTCAGGAAAGAAAAAAAAAGCATGTCTACTGTATTTTATGTCAGATGGCCTTGTCTCACTTTGGAATGAATTTAGTGATGAGATGTCAGCTACATGAAAACATGGTCATTTCTGTCTCAGAGTTGACCTAATGCAAATTGAAATCCTGCATAGATTGATGTCTTCTCAAAGTCAACATTTTTGCCATCATGTAGAAAATGAAAACACTCCACCATAAAGTACATATCAAATCATGTGCACAGTGATGAATACCTCTTCATCATTTACATATTTGACCTAGGAAAGAATGAGTGTGCCATAATGCTGTACACGATCCTCAGAAACATTCCCAAGGAATAATCAGCAATGACTGATGATTTCACACTGAAATGCATCACGTTCAGAAAGAGATTTACACCATTACAATACTTCAGAATCAATGTATGCAATCTCAAGGCATCTTGCCTGTAATATTGACATCACACAAACAGTTCTGTTTTATGCATGAAGCATTGTGCCATTTGCACTTACATTGTACCTTTGATGTAAATCAGCATAACCATCACTCAGGCTCCATGTTACATTCATCAACAAAATAGAAACCGACAGGTCTCTGTCCTAATGGTAGTATGTATGCATTTGAATCAAAGTGCACTCAGCCACACTAAACTCAATGAATGATATACATTTCTGCTCACTTCTCTGAAATACAAAGTAAGCATAATAATACTGGCGTTGCTGACACATAAAAAGCTGCAGGGTACGAGATATAAAAATGTATATGGATGTCACTATGCAATACTGCTTTTTGTTGTGTGATATAACTCACTGCTCAATGACATTCTATTAATGACATATTCTCTGAATTCCACTTCGAATTCTGCATTGACATCATCAAAGCAAAAGAACACCAACAATTCTAGCATTTTTGAATTTGACAAAAAAAATTTTCCACATCACCTATTCCACTCACTCAATCTTTGGCAAAATAGTTGAGTGACAGGCAGTCATCTAGAGGTAAGCTGCTTTGATACTCAGTTTTCATTCATGCCTTCCTGGTAGCATACACTATCAATTAATGTGAAAGGGAATCACACTGCGACAAAAGAAATAAGAATGAGTCCATCTTGTCCAGGTTCTCCCTCTTGACACAGCAATTGTCAATTGGCAGAAGACAAGCAAGCAGGTGTCACGTAAAATTTACATGCTTTTTTTTTTTTGCAATATTTCATGGAATCCTATGAATGAGTGACTACATGCAGAGTCTACAAGTTGTCCTCAGATAAAAATGAGAAGTTTTCTGGGTTTCATTTTAAATAAAATCATGTTGCGGATAAAACATGCTTAGTTATAGATATATTCATGATGTCAATTTTTAAGAAGCTCAGCTGGTTTATGAATTATATTTCATAAATCACTTGTACATATAATAGATGCTATATGCACAAGTAAGTACAATGTTCCATCTGTCTCTACCCTCCTCTACACCCCTTCTTCAATTTCTGTCTGCTGTTTGTCATCTCTCTCTATCAACATCCAGAAAAAAGAATACAACATTTATAAATATGCATATCCATTTGTATGCTTTGAAACGCCCTTTCACAAAAGGAGTTGAAAATAATACAGAGGTTAATGTAGTGCTGTAATTTAACAGGGGAGGGTTTTTTGTTTGTTTGTTTTTTTAATTCATATGGACTAATTGAATAAATTGCTTAATTTATTTTGTGTGATACCCCCTGAGAGTATGTAAATAAGAGACCCAATAACTTATAGTTGTAAATCTAAGATATATGCAATCTAATATTCAAAGGCTTACAAGATAATTGCCATCTGATTGTCTCCTTAAAGGGTGTGTACAGTTCTGGTCGAGGTGAGGATTTAGCTTTTAACGTTTTGCGAGACATTCAGAAACCACTCTATGAGATGTCAAAGAGCATGCAGTTCTAAGGGGTATCAAAAGTTTATTTGATGAAAATCGGTTTTGAAATGGCTGAGATATCCAAAAACAAAGTAAAATAAAGAGATCCTATAAAGTTGTGGCATGTCGCCTTTTATTATTAGCACTTTTTGGGATATCTCAGCCATTTGAAAAACAATTTTCATCAAATAAACGTTGAATCCTTCTTAAAATTACATGCTCTTTCATATTTCATAAGAGGCTTTTCATTATCTCACTTAGGAATGTTCAAAACATGAATCCCCACCTCAACCAGTACTGTACAGTCCCTTTAAATGCATTATTTTTTTCTAAATGTAATGTTCAACCATTGAATTGTTTTTGCACATTGAGCGATGGGTCTTGACAATGCCTTTTTGACTGTGTTGCTGTAGCCACTGTCCAATCTATATGTCAGTCATGTCCAGAATAGTGGTGTGCTCTGGCTGATACATCAGAATAGCCGTCCTGGATGATGAGGAACCATCTTTGACAGATAGCTGCAAAATTAAGATGACAGATTGGATATACATGTAAGCACCAGGCAGATATGATAAGGGATCACTAATAGTTATTAATTACAACAAAAACACCAAGCAAAGGAGGGGGAGGAGATGATGAGGAGGCGGAGGAAGATTATTATTAGGAACAAGATCTTCCTTGCCAAATTTTTGCACATCTTTTTTTCCTTTTAAGACTGCATGTATAACACAAAGCAGTGACATAAGAGAAACATGTCAGCAACATTTCAAGTACAAATGAGACATACACTATTAAAGTAAAGATCGAGTTGGTCAAACAAATAACATGGCTGTACTGGACTTGTATTGCATAATTGTGACTAAGGCATCACTTTACACAAACACTCCTCTATTGTCTGAGCAGGAAATGTCACTATTGTACACTTCCTGAGAAGACACATCTTCTCTGTGACTCCAGATATGCTGTTATTACAAATATTCTCAGCCAGAAAAATTTGATTTCTTCAGTAGGCCTACAGAAATTACAACATTTTCCAAAGCACGGCAACACTTCAGTACCTCCTGTTACAGAGCACTTCATGGCAGATTCTCAAAGTCTTTCTAAATGGACAGCTGTTTAAATCTTAATGAGCTGATACCAATTTTCTTAGCATACACCTATGGTTAAACAGTTCTGTCTTCTCATATGACTATATTCAACTCGACACTATCACTAAATGACGGTCAAAAATCGGCACCACATCTGTGACCTGCCTGAACTGAACTGATGGCTCTATTAGGTTTGCACGGATGGCAACCTTGTACACAGAATTGCAGTATTCTGGCGGCTGAAAAGGTATATTTTTGTGTGGAAAAACTGTATATTTACCTTTCCTGCAATAGAAAAGTGTAGTAGACGAATCATGAAAAACAGTGTTTTCCATGATATCTGCAGTATTTTGGGCAAACAAACAGCACAAAAATTCTGGAAAAAAAAAAACAGTATTAACCAGCAGGCATCTCTGGGTTTGCACAATTTATTGGCTGGATCTGAAAAGTGAGAGAAGAGGAGACTCACGCTGGATTATGCTGCTCTATCCTTCCCCTGAGGATGTTGGGTCCAAGAAAGTTGCTGAGTGAATCCAAACACTGGCTGGCTGCAGTGGAAGTAAGAGCACTGTCACTGCTCTGTCAGGCAAACAAATGAAAAAGGGAAAATAGTTTCAGTAGAGAGCAAAAATCTGGTTGAGTGCGCACCCACCATACGCCATGTATAACTGCTCTGTGACTGCGCGGAAAGAAGTCTGCCTGATTATTAGGCACTAGGCTTTACCCCACATGGCTAGCATGCTAGCATATGAGCATCCAGAGGCAACCAAATCAAGGAGTGCAGACTCGCATCAAAGTTCAAACGTTCAAGTAAATCCCGTTAAAATGGTACCTGAGCGCATAGAGTACATGAGCAAAGTGAAGTCCGCCATTACTAAGTAGGTGACATGTGTAGCTCCTAGTAATCACAGACATTATTGTATAATTTGTCCCATATAGGTAGTGAGATATATCTCTTTGGTAGAGAGGCATCCAATTTCAGGGTTTTATTTTTATTTACTGCATATAACAATAAAAAAATTAAAATTGCAAGCTCTCACTTTCATGGTAATTTCTTATTGCCTGAAATGTGCAAAAATCTCCACGCTGCTAAAATGTCCACTTTTACAGTAACTTTTTAAGCAGTCGCTATATACACTGTACATTCACTATCAACAGCAAACTCACCAGTGCTTCAAAGATGATGTCGAAAAACAGTTCCAGATGGGGCTTAAAATGTCTCTTCCCAAGGTTTCTTGCCAAAGTGGGTAGCTATAATCAGACAAAAATTCAAACATGCATTAGATGAATGCAACACAATTCATATTTCATTTTTCATCATAGATGAACTATCACTCCACAAGTTATGGCATATGTAGAGTAGAAAATATTGCCGTTTCATACACTAGTAGCAAATGCTGCATGAATCATTAAATGATGAGTGTGGTACACACACATTAGTAATATGTTAAAAGGGAGGATGTGTGTAACTCTGTTTGGATTGAATGATATTTATGCCCTTGTACGTCTACAATAGATAAACTAGAGAAGCACTCTGAGAGCGCAGACCTCCGCCAAGCATGCAGCTCATTTCCACCACTGATCTTGTTCTTCCATAGAGATATCAGTGATTTCCACCCATACATACTTTATACAGCATTGTGTGCTGAAAGTCACCCAATTTCCCAATATAGAAGCCTTTGTTACGTCATAAACCCTAAACTGCACGGCGCGCCACGCCCTAGCAGAAACTAGAGCATGCACTTTAGTGCGCGCATGCAAACCTCAAATATGCGGAGCCTGAACTCCCAAGTTCATTGACCCTACCTGCCAAAATATCAAAAATCCTTCAAAAATTCTTGGATCACTACCAAAATTTAATCATCTGTTACTGGTATCATTCTAAACCTTTCCTGCAAGTTTCATCTAAATCTATTCACTACTTTTTAAGTTATTTTGCACACGGACAAACTAACTAACAAACAAACCAACGGTAAAGAAAACATAACCTCCTCCCTTGGTGGTGGTAATAATGTAACTACCTGGTTACAAATGGTTTCCAGGAGAGCGACGTGCTGGGGGTAATCTTGCCTATGTCCAGCTCCAGCCACCATGGGGAGGAATGATGCAACATGGCTAGCCAGTGACTGGATGGTTGATAACTCTGTCAGCAGATCAATACATCTGAAGGAGAAGCATGCAAACAGTAAATGGCAGGAGTGAACTAAGAGGTGACTATAGGTCTACACACCAGAATAAGAGCAAGTAATGAAAAAAAACAGCAACAACACAGTACCATTATTATACCTATATTGTGATGTTGTCAGTTATCTTATTCAACATGCTGCTCAATTTAAAATCATGAATTTATTCCACTTTGTGATGCATAAACATCTTGGTTGACAGACAAAAAATGTAAGATAGGAAACGTAGATGTGATACTATTAGTTACCCCCTGCTTGTTCACGAAATACGGGCAAATATCTACGGTCTGGTGCCATATTCCATGAGGCCGGAGGCCAAATGGAATATGGCACCAGACCGTAGATATTTACCGTATTTCATACGAACAAGCAGGGGGTAACGATTTTATCTTTTAGTGTAAGTGCTAACCTTCTTCTTGCTGATTTCCCCTTGTGAATGATGTTGAAATCGGCAGCTGTCAGCCATGACCATGTTGACTTAGGCCTAAATCTCCCGAGCTGATTACAAGTATAGTGTATGCGCGCATACAAATACGTACACGCCATAAGATACTGGAGTAGCCAGATACGTAAGTTGCTGTTGTCGTTTATCAAGCGTCTAGTGGTCTCAGGTTATGTGCGTAATACGCTTGAAGACCGCGCGCTGTCCATTTGTTTTGTACAGGATTAGCGCGCACTTTCCTATAAGCGTCTTTGGTACACGCGCAGCTAGCTGTGTAATATCATGACATCATATCACGGAATACAGAAAATATTAAGTGGTGGATTTAGCGCATGAGCACAAATTGACCTTATCACGTAATACGGGATATATTCAGTGGTTGATTGACCAATGAGATTACAGAATTCACCATCACTAAAAGATAAAACTTTATATCAAATTCTGCATCCCATAAAACACAAACAAGTACACACACAAAATAATCCAAGAAACTCAAACCTGATTACGAAAAAATGATTGCAGCTCTAAACTCAAAAGAGAAGTCATGTGTTTTCTATCTCTTCTGCTTACTTATTCCATTGAGCTGTTGCCACCATTTTTAAAGTCCTATCCCTGGTAGGTTCAGAACAAAGAGTCTTACCCATCGCACAGCTCCCATGGCTCAGGTGGCCTCCTGAACTTGTGGTCCATACATCCCCCTTCTCGTCCTCTTCCCATCTTGGGGGCAAGGGACCCACAGGAATACATCTGTGATGAGAAAGACCGGCTGGATCTCAGTCAAGTTCTTTTTATCACTTCATTAGATTCTAATATACTCAAAACCAAATGGATTGATACGGTGAAAATAAGGGTTCTTACAGTTAAAAAGAAAAAACACGAAGAAAATAAATAAAAGAGGAATAAATTGTCTCCCTGAAACTTTGCATACTCTAAGTTTGATGCTTTGACATATATTCTACTCAATGATATTGTGTAGATTACACGAAAAACACAAAAAACTACACTAAAACTTCCCTAAAAACTAAAACAAAAACAAAACAAAGTTTGCATGACTTTCAACCCAATGCATCAAAGAGATGCAAAAACATTCAGAAGATATCATGAAGAAAGGAGCATAGTCATTTGAATCAATATCAGACCAAGATATAATATTTTACATGTACAGTCTTCTACTATTCTCGGTGCACAGGCAGAAGTTTGCACAGAATGAAGGGTTCTGGCACAGAATCACCATCTATGAAACATGACTTGGAATTACTGCATACCCTGTAGGTAGTCTACCTACTTGAAAATAGACTAAGTAGCAAGATTATATCTTTAACAGACAAATACACCAAAGCAGAAAGCAAAGTCACCTGCTGATTGGAATGAAGCTCCATGTCATTGTCTCTGAGCTGTTTGACAACGCCATAGGTAGCTGGACCCTTATCCAAACCACTGTATCTCTCTGAGCTGGCCGGTTGGTTTTCCAATCCTTTGATACCTTCTGAAATCTTGGTCATTAGGAATTCTGAAGCTTCATCACCTTCAACAAGACAGACACACAAACAAAACCATACACATAGAAAAAGAATTAAAGATATTGAATATACATGTATCAAATCACAATAGACTAGAAATGTCGCTATGGCGACTGGCATGCCTCCACCATATTGCATGATTCTCCTAATAGGTCTAGATAGTACAGTTGTACATGTGGACAATGTGTGATTACATTTTCACAATATTGGCAAAATATTAAAATGACAAGTTTGTCACAAATGTGTTGAATGTTCACCTTCCTTGACCTAGGTTTAATTGGATGAATAGGAGAGCATGTATTTGGGGATATAAGGACTTTAACTTGACTTTGATCCATTCATACATTTATGCATTGAGTAATTTTCAAGGTATGGAGAAAAAGTGCAATTTCTGTATTGAATAGTACATTGTTACCATTTTCATCTGGCCTGTGACCCTAAAATTCATAAGATAATCACTGTCAGGCAGAACATGCATAAATATGAGGTAAGTTTCCAGATAACTTGAGCCACTTCTGAGATATGGAGGAAAAAGTTAGTTCAGCACTTTCACTTGATCTTTGACCTTTTGACCTTTGAGGCAAAAAAAAAAAAAAAAAAAAGAAGAAAGTTTCCAGAGAATCTCTATTGGGTTATACATGCATACACCAAGTATAAAAAAATAATCCTGCTGGCATTGCATAAACATGAGGGAAATAGTAAAATTTTGAAGTGTTGCCCTTGGCCTTTGACCCCATGAACCCTAAATTGTCTAGATAATCACTGCCAGTCAGTACATGTATATATACTATGTTCCATGAAGATACCTTGAACAATTTTCAAGGTATGGAGAAAAAAGTGAAGTTTTAATATTTTTACTTGACCTTTTGACCTTTGACCTCATGACCCAAAACTTTCACCAGAGAATCTTAATTGGGTAATACATGTATACACTAAGGTTCAAGAAAATATCTTCAGGCATTGCATAGATATGGTGGAAATAGTGAAATTTTATGTATTTGACCTTGACCTTTTGACCTTTGACCTTGAGCATGTGCACCCAAAAGTTGATAGGCACAACTTCACCCTCTAATACACATACATGCAAAGTTTCATTAGGATACCTCAAAAGGTTTTTTAGTTACGCTGTCCACAAAATTTATTACGGACGGACGGACAACCCGAAAACATCATGCCTCCGTCACCACTTTGTGGCGGAGGCATAAAAATACACACAGGTACTATTCTGTGCAATGGCTAAATGAGATCACCTGTTTTGTTATACTATGATCTCTGCTCAATTTTGTTATATTACATGCAACAAAACTGCAAATTCATACAAACAGTTTGCAATTACATCAAGAATGTACTCTTTCTAGAACTGCTAAATAACCAAAACTAATAAAATTAACGCATTTTCTCCCAAGTCTTTCAGTTAGCAAAGGATAAGTGACAAATGGTACTTTTCACAGTAAAAAAGTGATCTCTATATTGTCTACCTCATACATTTTCTAATCATGCACACTTACCATAAGCTCTGACTACATTAGCCAGGGCTGCAGCAGCGCCTTGTCTGACAGATGGAATGTTGTCTTGGAGGTTCTCAAAGAAGAGTGGGTACAGGTCAGGCATACTTTGTCTTTACAAACAGGAAGCAAAGTGAAGGTATAATCACTACTTAAACTCACTGAAAACCTCCCATCAAAATAAATCAAACACTTTCACTTTATCTTACATATGTTTTTAAATCAAGGTATCTGTTCTATTTCACTACTGCAGGCATTCAAACCAAAATTTCAACTTGAAGGTGCATAATGGCACATAAATGTTTCTGAAGAGGATGCATGTAAGACAATTTCAAGAAAGAAACAAGATACAGATAAGTTTTGAGCTCAGTTGCATAATTCAAAAAACAACTATCAGAGATCAGTTCATGCTATCTTTTTTCTCTGAGAAAATGACACAGATCACATGTTATACTTTTGAAACTTATTCCACTCATTGTTATATAGATCCAAAAATAGCAGAGTACTAGTATACTCTCTTTGTAAACCTATGCAATGCCTGCATCATCAATCATGTTTACATAACATGACACTGCTTTCAATGCAAGATCTTTAGAAACCTGTTTCAAAACACTACTTCAAAGTATTTCCATCCATAATTCAGACGGCAGGAAGAAATTGATATGTGAAAAGTTACGTCATATCATCCGCGAATTGGTCCAGCATTTCGATATTGTGCTGCATGATTCTTATAGATCAATTAGAGTTCATACATTCTATGCAATGGGAGGAAGATCAAGAAAGACCAATACTTGAAATTGGATATTTTGGAGATGGGGATGGGGAAGGAATCTGAAGAAAGGCTTTAATGAGTGCTGACCTTGATTCTTCTGGGAAGCACCTGACAAAGTTGCCACAAGCAACACAGGCAGCATCTCTCACTGGCCAGCTGTCATCTTTGAAACACACCAGGAGTGCCTCCAGTAAACGTTGCACATGACTACGAACGGCATCTTTGTCAATCTGGAACATGAAGAAAGTTTGCAATGCACAAGTCAGGTGTCAATCTAAACATGATGATAAATGCTTGCAATACGCAAGTCTGGTTAAATGTTGTAGTTTGGAAGAAAAACAGATTTAACATGTATTCAAAGAAGGAAATTACTGTGCAGTTACAAAATAAATGAAATATCTGGGCAATGGTTTGTTACTTTTTCAGCGAGTGGTGTACTGAAATCATAAATAAATAAAGTAAGTAAAATGAAAATGATGGTGTTCCTGACTAAGAACAATATATGCTACAAAAGCTGACCATCTTTTGAACATCCATTTACTCTGAAGTACCATATTGTGAATGACCTCAAATGCAAGCATGTACATAATCCTCTTCCCCTTCCAAATAATTGTGACAATTTAATGTACGACTGCAGCTATATATACTGTAAAACCAGAAATTTTCGCAGCATTTTAATTTTTTGAGAGCCAAGATTTGCAAAGTGAAATGCACATGAAAGTTCTTGTCTACACTATATACATTGAATGCCAGTGGCAATTTGTGAAAATCTCATGTCGTGCAAAAGGCCTTTGGCTCCAATTTGTGAATTTCATGCCACAAAGATTTCTGGTTTTACAGTAATCTACATGTCTAACCTTTGACCCCAACTCTGCTATGCAGGCACATGCTGCTTCCCTCACTGCATGGTTATCTGCATCACTCTGCTGTATGTAGAACTCAACCTGTGGGAGACAAACAATGTGACCGAATAACAAACCAAATCTACATTCAAAAGTACATGATTCATAAATACTTGTCAGTAGTATACTTGTCAGTAGTAAACTCAACCAGTTTCTGTCAGAGGTATGTGATTACATTCTCCTTCTGTTGCTGTGTAAGCAGCCATCATCAAATAAAAAAGCTTTATTGGGATTGCTAATGAGTTTCAAATAAAACAATGCAGAATTAGAACCAGAGGACATTACCTCTGTTTTTTTTTTCAAAACATTCCAACTTGGTCACAGATAATATGCTTCCATAACTGTAATAATACTATCATCACTAAAGAAATATATTACAGATATTTATAAGTTATCTCCTGGAAATGGTAAATTCAATGCGCCCATATATGTAGTTCAAACAATGACAAACAAAAACTAGAAAAGCACTCTGAGAGCACAGACCTCCGCCGAGCAGCTACTTTCCAACGATGATCTTGCTCTTCTTAAAGAGATTTTTCTCCTCTCCACCACTGGGTAAAAGCTCTTTGGGCTCTTCCATAGAGATTGATTTCCACCCATAGGTATACATGCTGAAAAATCGCCCGATTTCCCAATATAGAAGCCTTTGTTACGTCATACACTTTGTAAACCCTCAGCTGCGCCGTGCGCCTCGCCCTAGCAGAAAGTGGAGCACGCACTTTAGTGCGCGTATGACAACCTCAATAATGCGCAGCTTGAACTCCCAAGTTCATTGACCCTACCTGCCAAAATATCAAAACTCCTTCATAAATTCCAAAAAAATTCTCGGATCACTACCAAAATTTGATCATCTGTTACTTGTGTCATTCTCAACCTTTCCTGTAAGCTTCATCCAAATCCGTTGACTACATTTTGAGTTATTTTGCACACGGACAAACAAACTAACAAACAAACCTTCGGTAACGAAAACATAACCTCCTCCCTTGGCGGAGGTAAAAATGACAGATCTTACAAAAAGACAATGAAATGGTACCAATCTTTCTCACACTGCTCTTGTGTACATGGTACAATCAGAGCTGTGAACAGACTACTCACCACATGATCAATGTGCTGTTCCACCAGCTCCTTCCCACGTGACCCTGTCACCTGACGCCACGTCTCTTGCGAGTATATTCGGACACCTTCAGCGACATAGTACCTGATGATGATTGGTGAGTGACAGTATATGCAATCGATAAAGGGCATTATCTCATTTTCATTCTGATTATTCAGCAGACCATCAAACAGTTTAGGTATATTTCCCGGTTCCTTTCAAACCTGGAAAGCTGGTTTCTAAAAATTCTACACATTTTGCATGTATGTAGCCACTATACAAATTACAGCCACAACTTACAATCACTTACATTACCCCACAAGTCAAATCACACGTCATTACACTACTATATTCCTGCTCTACTCATTCCTCAAGCACACAAAACAGTTTATCTGTTACAAGAGTGTGAGCGAACTGACACTCAAATAATTGTAGATCAAACCTTTCATGGGGGTTCATATCAAAGAAAGACAAAAATAATAATGATGATGTGTCTCAAGTAATGGCATTTCTGCCATAAATAGAGATTGGTGCCAGAGGAGAAAAAAAAAGTTTCCCATCATCTGAAAAGGCTTTTGCAAATGATAAATTATGTGTTGCCATGTAAACCTCTGGTAAATTAAAAGTTTGAGGAGGGGTAAGAACCAACCAGGCCCTAGCCTTTAAACAAGGCGACTCGCTCTGCGTGCCCCCGTATAGCGCGTTTACCCCACAAACCTGTTGGCCGGCGAGTGGAGCGAGCCACCTTTATCCACTCGTTCAGGGATGTGTACTTTTGTCGTTGTTGTTGCTTTATATTCTTTGACAAATTTGCGTACAAATTTGACGCAGAAAATACACACGGCACCAAGGCAAGCCTCGTTAATATTAAGTAAATTAACGAGGCTTGCCTTGGTGCCGTGTGTATTTTCTGCGTCAAATTTGTACGCAAATTTGTCAAAGAATTAAAGCAACAACAACGACAAAAGTACACATCCCTGAACGAGTGGATAAAGGCAGCTCGCTCCACTCGCCGGCCAACAGGTTTGTGGGGTAAACGCACAATACGGGGGCACGCAGAGCGAGTCGCCTTGTTTAAAGGCTAACCAGGCCCCTGCCAATGGCAGCTTATGTTGATCACTATTATCAACATAGAAAGCAATCACTGTGTTACGGTACTTCTCTTTTGTAGGGATAACTGATTTAAAGTACCTGTTGAGACAGAGTCTGGGAAGGAGTGTGGGGTAGAACCTCTGCCTGGCTGACTCAGTTGGCAAGTTCAAAAGAAAGTGTCTAGTGGCAGTAGACGCTGCAAGACGAACCTGGCAAGGAGGTGTTGTGAGAAAGATGAAAATAAACAATCAAATTAGAAATCCTCAAAGATTTTTTGTTTGTTTTAACAAAGAATTTGAACTAAATCTGTTTGATTAACAAAATGAACAATTTGAATACTGATGACTCCCACAGACCATATCTTTGATAGTAGCCAGATAGTAAGTGGATATCAGTCAGTCATATTAAGTTTTGACATTTATCAGATGATGCTAAGTACATTTCATGATACAGACAGTTCTTAAATTTGAATATGCTCATTACTGGCATTCACATGAAACATGGATTTTCTTCTTCTGTTTTTTTCTAAAGTCAGAAACACAAGCTTATCAGGAATCCACAAAATTTCTTTGGCAAGACTGACATGAGAATGTGTATCAATGAAAATATGTGTACTGTATTACTGAGAGGACACATAACCATTACAAACTCAAACTCACACTTTGTCACCTTCTAACAACAGAAATAATGCATATCTGTTTCATATTAAAGTCATGGTCACTATCAGAAAGGGTGATCATAATCACACAAATTAATATCCATCCTACTGCTATTTACAGTGCACAGGAAAGCATGAAGCGCTTACTTGGCTCCAGTTGTCAGCCAGACCCAAAGCAAGGTGATGAGCGAGTTGATCCCCATGCTGTAGGATGGTGTTCGTGACATGCCCATCACTCAACTCCATGTTTTCTACCCCATCCTCTGAAAAAATTAAGTCATATGAGACTTAAATTTTCCCTGTGATCATTACATACAGCCCTGCTTATTCTCTGAAAGCATGGTTTAAACAATTTACACAATCTGCGAGACTACATCTGACATTAATCATCTTGAGCCTGATAGATCATTATCTTAACAAATCTTTAAAATGTCGACACTTACATCACTATATTCAGCCACTGAACTGGGCAAACATTAGGGAGCTTTAGATTTGCTGCGCGGACATTTGAGACGACGCTTGAGCTGTACGTTCTTCTCTTCCCTGTATTGTGCTGAAAAGTAGCTTTAGATTACGCTGAGACGCAATGTATAAAATATAAAATGGCGCCGCCATATGATCGGTGCATGAAGTAGCTCTCTACGTCGGGAACTGAGTAGATGTGAAAAAAGCACAGAACACGTAGTGAAAACTCAGGCGTGCGAGCTATGAATAGATCACGTCTGATACGCGATTCTGCGCATGCTCAGACCAGGTTGTTTTCCCTCTGAATGTCCCCATCGCAAAAATCTAAAGCTCCCTATTAGCTTACTTCAGGAGCAAGTACTAGTAATAAAAGAAGTTACAAATTCCACAATTATGACTCTTGCATTTTAAACAATAGTAAGCACTGCTAAATATATATATATATATATATATATATATATATATATATATATCTATAACAGTAAAAGGCGAAGTTGTTGTTGTTGTCGGGGCCTTATGTATTTCCTGTTTTATTCCGGCGTTGCTGGTTTGTCTATCTCCTCCCGAGCCGTCGGCTCCGGGCCCCCCGAGACCGGTGCCGTTGGCAGCGGGAGGGTCTCCTACGTGCCTTGGACCGGGTTTCGTCCGCGCTCCGCCCCCGTGTCGACGTCGAGGACGACAAAGAGAAATTAATTAGATAGATGCATAATGCATTTTTGTGCGTGACGTCAGAGCCGAGCGTTTTAATATTCACCGATCCTGCGCTGGACTCCTGCCTTTCTCGATCGTCCATCTTTTAGCTTGCAGAGACAGTGGGGATACTAAAGTCAAAAGGATGATGGCGTGCAGCGAAATCTCTGTCATATTCCGGCGGACACGCACACACGCACACAATGTACTCTCGGGTACGGTATGCCAGTGTGTGGCCTGCGCCTGTGTATGTATTGACGATGGTTACACGAAACACTATTTGCGTGCGCGTGATATGGACACTCATTATGGTATAATACACGGCGCGGTCATAATACAAGTACAAGGGCATTTACGTACAGCGACGTTCGCCATTGGCGTGCCCAAATGAAAACAACGAATGCTGTTATTTTATTGTATTTTGCACAACTGCAGGATACTATGCAGCTCAGGTACGTCATTTAGTTTACTCTCAAGTCGAGTATCATTGTACTCAGACTGTTCAGGACGGCTAAATATCCACTTAAATTTTGTCCTTGCCGATCGTACCCTTCCATATCAGAGTACACGCGCCGCTGTTCATTCGTTTACTGCATGGTTGCTGTAAACATGAATATTCATAAGACGAGCGGACGCGGGGGAAACCCTCGTTTTGCTGACCACCAATTTTTGAAGTTACAAGTGGACATAAAATGTGTGGTTATATGGTGCATCAAACCAAGTTTTGGTGATAAAAATAAAAAAGAGGGAGCAAATGACGACAAAAATATTCTTCTTTCTCCCATAACGTGGGAGAAGAAATATTGAGGAAAAAATACGAGGCCCTGAGACCCATGGATTCCCACGGGTGCCTTCTTATTAAACCTAATGACTATGATCTCCCCCTCCCCAAATATAACAATGATGATTATAATGATAATATAATAATAATAATAATAATAATAATGATAATAATAGTGATAGTTATAATATTAATAATAACAATAATGATAATAATGATGATAATGTACAGTCTGAAGCAGATAAACGGGTGGTTCTATGATCCATCAAACCAAGGTTTGGTGATAGAAACAAAAAGAAGAGAGCAAACGAAGGCGAAAATATTTAATTTCTCTCAGCACAATAGTAACAAAAACACTAGGGGTCTAAATATGAAGTAGTCCTACTCAGCACAAGATTACGTATGTTAGTGCAGTGAAGCAGTTTTGGACAGTTTATGCAGGGCTGTCTTCAGAAATGCTTTTTATCAAGAGCAGAAAAATGGGGGAAACAGATTTTTACAATTCTTAACAAATTAACATTTCCGCCTCCCTTGGTTGATCAACCCTATATTATGACTCTACTCTCTCCTCTCCCCTAAATAATAGTAATAATAATGTTAGTAATAATAATGATGATAATAATAATAATAATAACAATAACAATAATACACTGAAATAATGATAAAATTACAATAGGCCAATGCAAATGAATGGGGAGGGAGTGCTATGATCCATAACTTAAGAGTGGGCGGAAGAGACACAAACAGGTACTGGATTGTTTTGATGTTTAAAATGAAATAGCAATGATAATGAAGCTATTTGAAACGTCTATCAGTCGTAGAGAAACCTTGACATGACGGAAAAAAAGATATTCACTATCCTTGACCGATAAACTTTTTTCCTTAATTCCCTTGATTCATCCCCATGTCAATGAATAATATAAAATAATAATAAACCCGAATGACTATGATCTCCCCTCCCATAAAATAACAATAACAATAATAATAATAATAATAATGATAATGCTATTTATTATGATAATAAAAACAATGAACAGTATCAATGAGATAAACGGGTGGTTCTAGATCCATCAAACCAAGTGTTGATTATGAAAACAGAAATGAGGGAGCAAATGAAGACGAAAATATTCTTTGTGTATTTCTTCTCTCATAACATGGTTGAAGAAATATTAAAGGAAAATACGAAGCCCCGAGACCCGTGGATTCCCACGGGTGCCTAATGCTTATAAAACCTAATGACTATGATCCCCCTCCCCAAATAACAATAATAATTATAATAGCAATATAACAATAGGGGCCTAATGAGAATAATAATATGATGATAATAATGATGACGTATAGTCTGAAGCAGATAAACGGATGGTTCTATGATCTATCAAACCAAGTTTTGGTGATTAAAAACAAAAAGGAGGGAGCAATATTATTGAAGACGATCAAAAATATTATATTTTTCTCTCATAACGTGGGAAAAGAAATAGGAATGAAAAAAAAATGCTAGGCCTTGAGACCAGCCGTGGATTCCCTCGGGTGCCTGCATGGATGCAAGAGCAGGGGGTTATTAATATCAAAGTCATAGTGTCAATAGTATCTCCCCATTCCGACGGGAAGAATCTGTCTGTGGGCAGAACTTCCGGAGAATCTCATAAGCGTTTTTGGTAATTTTTCCCTGAATGTTTGTTTTTGGGTTTTGTTTTGTTTTTTGTTTGTTTTGTTCTGTGGGGGTGGAAATATGTGTGTGTGTGTGTGTGTGTGTGTGTGTGTGTGTGTGTGGTGGGGGGTGGTGGTCATGGGTAGAAGAGATCGAGCACAAGTAACGAAAGAATAAGAAAAAAAATCTTTTTATTTCATCAATGAAAAATCGTATCTATGAGAAAAAAAAAAAGCCCTCAGACCCGTGGATTTCCACGGGTGCTGCTAGTATATATAATATATATAGTAAGTGTGAAAGGTGTGTTTTCAGTTGCTAAACCCCTGGGCCGTCGCATCTTAGTAGTGTGTAGGTGAGAGTAAAGAAGAGGCGGTAGACGTAGCTTTTGAATCCTCACTATTTGATGATGAAAAGAATATGTGTGTTTCTTACCCATTCCTGCAGAAACAGAACCCCGAGTAAATGTTTCTGATGGGCAATTAATATACAACATATATGTATATACATTGTAACAACATATGTAACGCATCTTTATCCTTGAAAACAAATTTCAAGTACCCAGGTAATAATCCTTACATTTCTGTACGCTTTCAGGGAAGAAGCATTCATATGAAGTGAAACAAGAGATGGTGGTTAGTGAACGATTGTAATAGCTCACTTTGAGAATCTGCTTAGGTGAGCTAAAAACAATCATATCAGCAAGAATTTCACAGATAGCTTTAAAGGGGAAGGCTAGTAACTGATCAGTGGGAATCAGTGGAAATGCTGGGAGATGATTGTTCCAATCCTTATGGGATTCATTCAAGAGTTCATTGTATATCTATTGTTGTGTGGAAATGACTTGCTTCAGAACGGTCTCATATTCAAGTAATGTGCAGATTAATGCTCCGTCACTGACCAGGGACGCTAACCTGGAAGCATTAAACTGCACATTACTTGAATATGAGACCATTCTGAAGCAAATCATTTTCACACAACAATAGATATACAATGAACTCTTGAATGAATCCCATAAGGATTGGAACAATTATCTCCCAGCATTTCCACTGATTCCCACTGATCAGTTACTAGCCTTCCCCTTTAAGCTATCTGCCCTACAATTTTTCAGCAGTTTCTTACCAAGAGATGTACTGCAGCTAACAAGAGATGAGCAAACATAGAAGCCAGTCTCTCGAACAAAGCGGTTGGTGTGGGTCAGTGTTTGAAAGATGAGGTCGAGCAGTTCCTGGTCAATGAATGGCAAGAACTGTGAACCACAGCCCTCGATCACAGACTGCAAACATCTATTTAGAAAGCAATGAAGAAAGGGTGTGTTTGGATTACCAGTAGCATAAGCATGCCTAGTATTATAACAAGCCCTGAAATGTGTATGGAAAGAGAGTGAGGTGGGTGTTTTAAGCATTGACTCTACATCTATACATGCCAAAATGCACTGACACAATGATTATCTTTTTCTAATTCCCATGCACATGTTGGATGTAAACAGAAAATAAAGTGCCTGGGTACAGCATTATGCATACATAGCTGTCACTTTGAAATATGAATTATTACAATAACAACATTTGACCCGCGAACAGAAAGCAGAATAATGTATGAGCCTACATTAACCTAATGACTGTGACTGATGTGCATATTGAAAGGAACCAGCACTTGTAACATTTAATAGCAATGATATTATCTTGGAATCATACATCACATAAACACTATACTATTGTGAACATTTGGTACTAACAAGTCAAGAAATCTGGTACCCAAGGGGGGGGGGGGGGGTTATTGGATTATTCCACAAATAACGATTTCATATTTCATATAGTCTCAGGGTTGAGGGTGATGTTTGAAAATGTTTTATTAATAAGGAATATAAATCCACATTCTGGGCAGGGTAGGCTCTTCAATGTTTTCTCTTACATGTATTTGTCAAAATCATTACCCAAGCAAAGCATATTTTACATCTATACGCCCAAGTGTTCAAAGATTTACCAGCACAGAGTCGAATGTGGCTCGGGATCTTATGTTTAGGGGTGGTGGGTAACATCCAAACATAACAGTACAATCACTCCCACTGTATGAAGCCTCACAATGTCATTTTAAATGTAGCTGCACCTTCATGAAATTTTTTGACTTTACCTCATCCATGTTTCAAGGTGGTTCCATCCTGCAGTGTCATGGAAAATGTGTTCAGCAACACTGCTCCCTGGCTGAAATATCAAAGAGGACACAAACATATAAAACAGACTTACTTAAAAAGCTAACTTGAGAGTGAAAAACTAAAATGGCATGGTCAACATGCATTAGTTTATGCAGTTCACAGTCCTGAAAGGCAACACCCTGCATTCAGAAATCTTGCATACTTGCCTTAACCACAATTTATATTATTTTTCAAATAATGTAAAGCCAGAAATGTTCATATGCATTCTAATTTTGCAAATTTCACAGGAGCCAAGATTTGCAAAATTAAAATGCATGTTCTTGTCTATACTTTATGCATTGAATGCCAATGTCAATTTGTGAAAATATCATCCCATGAAAAAGGACATTGGCTCAAATTCACAAAAAAAAATTCATGTTCCAAATATTTCTTGCTTTAAAGTAGATGTAATGCCATGGATACCACTGACATCATCTTTTTGTGATATATATTTGAGCATCTATGATTTGAATACATATGGGAATAAGTACTGTAATATTTCATTTCAGCAGGGTCTAGATTTAAAGAAGAAAAAAAGAGGGAGAAGAAAATAATGCTTTAAACATCTCTTTAACTTAAACAGACAAGTATTCTTTGAGGCGTTGTGAAATGAATTGAATACATGCACTTACTGGGCTGGTCCCACTGGCAAGCTTTTCAACCAGATGGTCAACTCGTGTCTGTTCATCTAGCATCGTATCACCCAGGGGTGCTCGTGCAAGGTTTGGTTTCACTCCATTAAAAATGTCTTCCCGACACAACAGGTACACCTCACACCCTTGCCGCCTGCAAAGTGCTCCAAGAAGCTCCCCTGTTGAAACGAACACCAAAGGTAGCAATTTTTATGCGAATACAGAAATGTCAAACACTTGATGCATGCCTAATCTAGTCCGCCATACAGTAGAGACACAAAATAATCATCTTGCTCAATTGATAATACAATGTGCCAAAGATTCTGCCCAGAAAATTCAGGTTTTCTTGTAGAATATTATAGACATAAAACTAGATAAGCTTTCATCTCATTTTTGCTCTCATAGAATAGTGAATACTACATAACAATCGTTGTGAAATAAAGACAGCATAAAAATAACTTCTGTCTATTGAACTTAACTGAATGAAAGTGATAGAAAATTGCAGACACAAACCCACCCATCCCCCCCCCACCAACAAATATAAAAACAGCTTGAAAGCATCTCCTTAAAAGTGTTTATGACTACAAAATTACTTGCAACACAGCGTACAGTTCACTTGACTAGACTCTACAAGATGTAGAATAACAAATTTTATATATTACCCGGACTCCAAAACAGCCAAAGCCTTCAAGAGCCTTCTTCACCAACACAATTTTCCACCCTTAGAGGATGTCATGAATATGCCTGCTACTTTTCATCAATGGAAGAGGATCACCACTGCAGCAGTCCTGGGCCACAGAGAAGGCAAGTTCAAAGTGGCAATGACCACCAAGTCCACACTTCATCTCCTCATTCCTTGGACCCCCCTCTGGTAACTACCCTCCTCCCCGCCCGACTCAACTCCGCTCCAAAAGGCAATACCAGTTAAATGCCAGCTGCTCTGTGGTGTCTACCCTACTAACACCCTTCTAGCCTTGGTTGGGAAGCAACAGAAAACCAGATGTCCCTGTCAATACAAAGATGAGACCATCATGCATCTCCTCGGGGAATGCATGCACTCTATACCAAGGAGAAGACATAAATCTCACACCTTCCAGAAAGAGACACTGCTCTCCCGGACACCCTTACAGACAAGCAAGTCACACTCACTGCCAGCCTTATACTCGTCGGAACAAGTGACTCCAATATTTCCCTCGAAGAATCTGCATATCTCCACATCAACTCCCTTCACTTCCTTGCTGATAAGTGATATGCATGCGATTCGTTCATCTATGATGTGATGTTGTATACCTCTTCATTCCTGCTAGTGCTGCATGAATACCCATGATCAAACCCACATCTTCCTTATCTTTCCTGCTCTTTGCTTTTGTTTACTCTGTTGGCCGGTTCTTGTCTCTTGTCTCTGGCTCGACTCCTGACCACATTAGTACATGACGATAAAGTGTATCACTAAAAATTCCTTTCTGCGAATCAAACACAGTTCTCCAGTCCAGGACTGTGGAGGAATTCAACAAAAGACGCAACCTGACCAGACGACGCGCCGTGCGATTTAGATCTATTCAGTGACTGGGCTGTGTATAGTATACATAGTCATAGTTACCAAAGAAGAAGATTAAAGAAGAATAGAGCCAAGCTCTCATTAGAGTACTAGACCAAGGTTCTAATTAAGACTCTAGTAGGTTCCTAAGTCTATACATTACTTTAAAGGGTGTGTACAGTTCTGGTCGAGGTGAGGATTTAGCTTTTAACGTTTTGCGAGATATTCAGAAACCACTCTATGAGATGTCAAAGAGCATGCAGTTCTAAGGGGTATCAAAAGTTTATTCGATGAAAATCGGTTTTGAAATGGCTGAGATATCCAAAAACAAGGTGAAACAAACAGATCTTAATAAAGTTGTGGCATGTCGCCTTTTATTATTAGCAATTTTTTGGATATCTCAGCCATTTCAAAACCAATTTTCATCAAACAAACGTTGAATTCTTCTTAAAATTACATGCTCTTTCATATTTCATAAGAGGCTTTTCATTATCTCACTTAGGAATGTTCAAAACATGAATCCCCACCTCAACCAGTACTGTACAGTCCCTTTAAGGCATGCATTTTAATTTGTTAATTCAACTTTCGTTCAAAACATTTTTCAAGCAAACAAGCAAACAAGTAAGTTTAAGTTATTAAAAAAAAAAAAATCATTATAAAATGAATATAAAGTTTAGAATTTACCAGCAGCAAGTCGAACCCGCGCCTCTTTGTCATTCAAAAGCTGCAAACAACAGCCTTTGATTTCTTGAAGAAAATCATCACTTGCTCGATCCAGTCCCGTCAAAACTTTTGCTCCCATGAGAGCCCCATGTTTAGCTTCCCAAGTCGATTGTTGGTTATGCAACACTGACATGAGAGGCACCTCAATTTCGGCCAGCTCCGAATCACGTTGCTGTTGATCGAGATTCTGCTGGAGAGCTGCTAAACCTTTATCTCGTTCAAGTTTCTTTGCGCTCAAAAGCAGCTCCAAGACACACTTGAGCTCCATGATTTAGGCCTACGGAGGATTTTTTACCACAACAAACGCTTCGTCATTCACTGTTTTAGCAACTGAAGAAGCAATCATAGGCAGCTACAGAGCGATGATGACACAGCACACGTACAATTTGTACATAGCATATAAAGAGTATAGAGCGCACGCAGTGTTCGCTTCTCTACAATGTATACTCCTTGGTACATCAGACGGTCGTATCTATGTAAATGAATGGCTGTACGTCGGCGTCGTACGTCGTCGCAGTCGCTAGCGCGCTCGAATCCATGATCCACACAACGATGGTAAGGCAATATGCACTAAACTGTCCATAGATGTATATTTCATACACGCAAAGCCGAATCCATACTGTATCGCAACCGACTGTGTTAAAAGAGATTTTTCCCCTCCGCGCGATACGATCATAGAGCTCTATACAGCTCCGTGATCCGTATGGATAGTACGCATATAGACGAGGCGATCGCGAGGGCATATGCCGGCGGCAGGGATAACGATGGGAGTGAAGAACAGTAATAATTCAAGTGAGTCGGATGGCCTTCATCAGCTAAATCTCCATGTGATGTGACATTGAAAATTCCAGGTATGAAATCATGTTTCGTTATAGACTAGCGCCCGTTCTTATAACCACTGCAGTCATCTGCACTGACATTGGTCTGAGCACTCGAACTCATGTCATGGTATGGAGCAAAATAAAAATGAAATTCGATTTAAATGTTATCACCAAAATGTGTGTGTACGAGTGCGAATGTATTTGCATCATCGCACATTAACGTCACATCATACTTTTTATAGCAAACATATTTACATGTAACTGTTAGATTTATGTCTTAAATGTCGCATTGTTTTGGCAATGCACATCAAACTCGTGGATAGGCATGACAGGCCTAATCTAATGTCATGTCGGATGTGAAGTCTTGCTGCTGCGCCGCCAAGACCGTGCTGTGCTTGGCCTTGCCCTTGGTCTGTAGTCCCACATCTTCAGTATGGTGCTGTTGTCCTGCATTGCAGTTGAGTTGTAGCTTGTGCTTTATTATAAACCCCTATTTCACATGATCCCATCCATCCCATCAACAGATGGTGCAGTCATCGTGCTGTTGGTCATGCAGTTGTAATACCCAATGATTTTGAGTAACCGTTAGATTGAATTGAGGGGGCGGGGGCTGGCCATGGAAATGCGGAACTGGGTGGATATGAGGGGCAGGGAAGGCTGGTTGCTGCACCTGCAGCGCAGCCCCTGCTGCTCCAGGCCCCACCCCCATGCCTACCACGGATCATCAAGAAAACAAAACAAAAGGAAACAGTGGCCGTCAACACCCTAAATGCACCAGACCAGTGACCCCATATGGAAGTACTACTTTAATACTAGACAGTTCTACTGGTTTAAACAGCGCCCCAGGGTTATCAACACCCATGATTCGCATGATTTGCTATTGAAATTTCCAAAGCTTTCGTCCGACCTTTTAGTTTAACATCTAGTTGGATGGCTTTGGGAGCAAGGGGGGCCAGGACGGGGGGGGGGGGGGGGGGGGGGGGGGGGGGGGGGGGGGGGGGTGGTATTCATCTCAAAATAACTAGGGTTATCCAGTTATTCATCTTATAATAACCAGGGTAAGAATGAAAAAATCACAAAGTTATGAAAAATTCAGTTCTCTGAATCAAATATTTTAGTACAAATACTTCATAGTAAATACCTCATCAGTATCTGAATTCATGTCAAATAAAATGAGAGTACTGCTCAACATAACTACACTCAGCCGCTATCGCTTTGTGACAGTGGCTGCATGTCTGTCATTTTCAGCGGTGGGTTCAGCGGTACGTTTCCTTCATGAATATCTTTATTGATTGTAGAAAACTAAAATATAAGGAATCCCCATAGTCCATGATATTCATTCAATAATCGGTGTGCGATTTTTTTTTTTTAATTACATCAAAAACCCACTGAAATCCATGATTAAAATTAGGTCTGTAAGGGTCCGTATTGCTTCACTCCTCATCTTTTGCATGTTATTTGAATGGCAATCACTCTCGTATATCTACAACGTAGCGAGTCGGAAAAGTTCATGACCTTGTCGGAGCGGAAGTGACCCATGCAAAGGTCAAATCATGAGAGCAGCACGCGCGGAAATACATGTACGTAGCAGACGACAAGCTTTAGGTAACACACAAAACGCACGGGCGTACGTAAAATGCTACCATGGTACTACCGGTTGAGCATTTGTGGTAGTTCGTTGATTTTGTGAATCGTATACAACGTAAAACACTAGTAGATGTCAGACTGCTGTGCTTCACACAGCGTTCTGGCCAGGCTATGCTCAACAATGCCTATCCTACTTACTAAGCTAACCACCCTTCACATATCACATCTCCAGACATCATCTCAGTTCACAGAATGACAAAACATTTGTACTTCAAATCCCATGCACAAATACAATGTACCAAGTTAGTCTAATGCACTTTCCCATTATCTTCCACAACTCCATCTATGTGATAGAGAAGAAATTTACAAGAAGAAACAAAGCCAAATTGTTAGCATCATATGTTTATTATGTTTTTGTTGTTTCAGAGCACTTTGATCAGTGTGTTTTAAAAGCACTTAATAATAAGAAACAGTTATCATAAAATGCCCATTCAGATCTGGATGATTCCACAATAATGGACAAATTCGTATTGTAATGTTCTCCAATTTCTGTGCAAACAGGTGGCAAGTGATGACAGAATGATAGAAAAATGTTGAAGTTGAAGATTCGTGTCACTCTCAGTACTTCTATTAACCCATATGATGTACACTTGCTATGATCTTGATGACATTCCTTGTATTGAAAATACAGAATGTTCTAACCTCAGAGTTTTACATACATTGTACTGCTAAAGAAGGCTGTAAGTCCCATTAGCATTTCAAACGATATTCATGGAACATTTGTATGTATATGATGCCAAGTTTTGTTAAATGTGATATGGGGAGTTTACTGCATTATTAGGGAGCTTTAGATTTTAGATGCGTGGACGTTCAAAGGAAAAAAACATGTTCTGAGCATGCGCAGTAGCGCGTGTAAAGTCAATCTATTTTTAGCTTGCGTCGCCTGAGTTTTTCACTACGCGTACTGGGCCATTTTCACGTCCGCACAGTTTGCGGCGTAGAGAGCTTCTTCATGCACTGATCATATGGGGGCGCGATTTTGTTTTTCATACGTTGCGTCCCAGCGTAATCTAAAGCTACTTTTCCACACGACGCAGGGAGAGGAGAACGTCCAGCGCAAGCGTCGGCTCAAACGTCCGCGCGTCAATATCTAAAGCTCCCTATTAATAACACAAGGAAACTACTGGTACTACAGTTATTATTATTGGTGTGCGATATATTTTTGGGAGGTTGTTGTGATGAAGGTGATTCTTCTCTGGTTAATGTTTGGCTGTTTTCTTCTTCTTCTTTTTTCCAGATTGGCTCGTTTCTCTGAAAAATGATGATTCTGAAGTACTACAGTTACATGTACAGTCAACATGCGTTGCACACTGATGCAGTACACCATCTGTGCTCTGGTGATAATACTGGTCTTCCTCCAACTCATTCATCTCACAATGATCTCATGGCTGGACAACAGAACACAAAATGGGCTTCAGAGTGGGGCAAGAGATTTTGCTCCAAAGAAGAGTGCAAACAGCAGCCACAGTCATCAATACAGGACCAAGCACAGATACATCAACTTGCCGGCACCAAAACTTAACACCTATGGCTCATATCAGATTTTCTACGACCTATCCAGAGTTTATAGTAAAGTCAGGCCTCTGAACAGGAGAGATGTAACATTAATTACTCACTGCTCTATGAATAACATGCTTCACCTGCCAGAATTAGTTGAAAGATGGAAAGGCCCAGTGTCAGTAGCTGTTTTTGGCAGCCTTCCTGACATACCCTCAATAGTCAGCTATATCTTTTCACTCCAAGAGTGCTATTTAGGAATCCGTAGAAATGTGACTTTCCACCTCGTGCACCCTCTGAGCTCCTTTTCAAAAGAAGCTGAAGTATATGGTGCAAAGACAAATAAGCGCTCCATTTCAGTACCCATGGTTCAATGTGATAAACTCATCGACAGCATCAAGTCTTCGAGTGAGAATGTGAGAAATTATGCACAGAACGGGGTTTCGTATCCAACGAACTTACTAAGAAATGTGGGCAGGACGCATGCCCTCACCGATTATCACTTTGTGTTGGATGTCGACATGCTTCCAAGCTGTGGTCTCCGAGAGAACTTCCTTCAGTTTGTCCAGGGGTCATCCTCACTCTGGCTGGATCAGGACATGGTGCAGCAGATGGTGTTTGTGCTGCCAGCATTTGAGGTTGACGTCAGAGCAGTTCACAGGCTGCCTTGCAACAAGAGAGAACTGATGGTGGAGTTTGGAAAGGACACAGTCAGACAATTCTATGTGAAGCAGTGTCCCTACTGTCAGAACCATACAGATTATTTGCGTTGGACAAGTCTTCAAGTGAGTAACAATTTGTAAATTCAGACTGTACCATTTCTGTCCAAATCCATCTATCATTCCCATGTTCCAATTTGATGAATAAAACATTTTGATCATTTGCAAGAAGTGCTGTTCTAAAAACAAGAAATCTTTATGCATACATTACATATAAACTATAAAGTATTATACCAGTATTTGATTTGCTTAACCCTATTCTAACTGGGCTATTTGAGACCAAGTTTTTACTGGGGGGGCGGTCAATTTGACCCCCCTTCAGATCTCGGCCGCCGATCGCGCGATCGCCGCAAAATTTTGCCTGAACATAGAGCCGGATGTCAACTACAAGATTACATGGTCATACAACAGAAAAATGTTGATTTCATATTTTTTAATAAATTAATTATGCAAATTAACGCATGAAATCATATTTTCACCTGTAACTCCATCAAAAAGACTGAAGGATTATTAAATTTTTGTGTCAGAGTTTCTCAAGACACATCAAACAATTTTCTTGTAAAAAAATAGCGCAATCAAAATCATTTTCTCTTGTTTTTTATTGTTTTGTTAATTTCTTATGTATTTTATTGTTTTTTCGATCTTTTGTTTTCTATTGTTTTTTTGCCAAAATTTGTTGGAGACACTTTTTCAAGCTTATCTACAATAGAATTGATTTATTTCAATGGTTAAAAGTTGAAATAATCTAATTTATATCAATTAAACAAAAAAAAAACACAGTTTGCATTGGATTTGCACACGAAATCATGATTTCGAGCGGTTTTCGGGTTGACATGCATATGCAAAACATTGCATAACTTCAGAACGGTGTACCCGGACGTCGCAAATTTGGTCTCAAAATATGCAGGAGACTTAAATGAAAAAAGTCATGAAACGACGCGGCAAAATCTTTGCGCATTGCGGATTCGTGGCGCGAAACGTCGAGGGGGGGATCAATTTGACCCCCCCCCCCCCCAGTTAGAATAGGGTTAAGGTGAACTACCCTTGGGGAGAAAGTTGAGTATAAAATATTGCAGCAAATGCAAACAACTTAGTTGAATTAGTGAAAATATATGTGTATTTTAAGATGATGCATCACATACAACTATTCTCAGAACCAAGATCCCCCATGCCTGCTGGAAGCTAAAAAGAAGTTCCCCCAATTACCCAACTAGGCAAATATGTTTACATCAGTCACCAATAACTTATGAATTCTACCTGTCTGTAATGTGTATGCAGTAGTTATTTTCAAATATGAAAGATGTGTGATGTTTTATTTTGATTCAGTTGTTTAAGAATAAGTTTGAATAATCAGTCATTTTGATATTTTAGAAAAATTAAATTGATTTTATTATGCCATGTAGTCATCCCTGGTTTAATAATTCACTTCTGTATTTGTGATATTACTGATGACTTCATGTCAATTCTTGCACAATGTTATTTCAAAATTACTGAAAAGAGAATGAAATGAGCATGGAAACCACAGCAGGTTATAGTGAATTTATTGCAGGCAATATACAATATTAACAGCTGTACATCGCCAACATTTCAATGTATTATATCCCCCATTCCTTACCCCGTAGAGCTTCACTGGACAGCTTGGTGTGGCTTACACAGTGGAATGGAAACCCTTATGGGAACCTTTCTACATCAGCCGGAGTGATGTTCCTCTCTATGATGAACGCTTCAGACAGTATGGCTACAACAGAATCAGTCAGGTGATAATCCCAGCCATTGTGCATTGATGGGGCTAGCCTGTGTAAAGACAGTCAGTTAGTTTCCCTTCCGCCTTACAACAGTATGTAGTGGTTAGTGACAATCCTAAAAAAGTGCAAAAACAAAGATTTGCTTTTCTACCTCAAAGTTGTTTTCAAGATTCTCGTCTGGAAGTATGTTATCACAAGTATGTGTTACATTTTGCACAAATTGCCATCAAAGTTTCTTTTCCCCAAAACATTAGATTAACAACTGCAGCCCTTCCATTAATCATACATTATTGTTGAGATTGCTTTGTTACTGTATATGTGAAAGTTATATTGTGCTTCTGTAACATCCACTACCAGTGTAGGTACAGGAAGCATTTTCAGAAGTCACTTCAGTTTATGAGATGTAAAGAGAAATTGTGACCCGCTTCAACTAACGGATCTGAAAGTCAGGGGAGGTCAATTTTCTAAAAATGGCATGACATTATTCCCTTACTCTTAGGCTTTAATTTCACATGACACATAAAAGTACTTGGTTGCAGAGATATCAACAATTTTATGAGATTATGTTGAGTGGTCTAAGAAATCAGTATTTTCGAGAAAACTACCTTCAAAGTTTTCTTTCTGACGCAATCATGATCAAGGGGAGGTAAGACACTTTTCACCTCCGGACAATAGAAGATATGCCCCCAGCAACCTCTGCGATATTCATTCAAACTTAGCACCAGCGGTCTGCGTTCAAACAATCAGTAACCAGGATGCCACGTACTGACCAATAAGAACACTCGTTCGTTGCTAAGGGCGAAATCTATCTGCAGCGCTAAATCCAAATCTTCGGACACATTTCTCTTCCATTGAAAGTCAGAAAATCATGGCCCAGAAAAATACTAATTTCTTGCCTTTCCTTTGGTCCTTTAGCTTCAAGATGATAAGACAAAACATAAATGGTTTTGACTGATTTTGATGATCTGACTTCAAACTTAATTATACCCCCGCCACACGTAGTGTGAAGGGGGTACTGTAAAAGTGGAAATTTTCGCGTTGTTCAAATTTTCGCGCATTTCGCGCAACCAGAAACTAGCGCGAAAATAAAAGCACGCGAATATTTTTGCTTGCCATATGTGCCTGTGCGTGATGTCTTGATTCCGCGGATTTAAAAACAAGCGAAACTCTTCCGACCCGGCCAAGCGCGAAAAATTAGTCACGCGAAAATATCCACTTTTACAGAATATATAGGAATCACCGTGATGTTGGTAGGGCGGGCGGTCGAGCGGTCATTCGGGCAGTCGTTCGGGCAGGCGGGCGGTCGTTCGGGCAGGCGGGCGGTCGGGTGGGATGTTCATTCAAGCTTAGCACCAGAGGTCTGCGTTCAAACAATCAGTAACCAGGATGCCATGCACTGACCAATAAGAACATTGTTCGTTGCTAAGGGCGAAGTCTATCTGCAGCGCTAAATCCAAATCTTCGGACACATTTCTCTTCCATTGAAAGTCAAAAAATCATGGCCCAGAAAAATACTAATTTCTTGCCTTTCCTTTGGTCCTTTAGCTTCAAGAAGATAAGACAAAACATTATGGTTTTGACTGATTTTGATGATCTGACTTCAAACTTAATTATACCCCCGCCACACGTAGTGTGAAGGGGGTATATAGGAATCACCATGATGTTGGTCGGGCGGGCAGTCGGGCGGTCGGTCGGGCAGTCGTTCGGGCAGGCGGGCGGTCGGTCGGTCTGTTGCAAAATTTTGCGTCGCGAACTCCTCCTACAGTTTTGAAGCAATTTAAATGAAACTTAGGGTAAATGATGATATTGAGGTATATATGTGCAAGACATGTTTTTTGTGTTTGTCGGACAATGCGTTGCCATGGTAACCATAATTTTACCAAAACCTTGTGGTTTGAATAACTTCAACATCATTCAAGCAATTAAGGTCAAATTTAGTATGTATGATGATCTGGAGGTGTAGTTATGCAAGACACCAATGTGTTAATATAAGAAAAATGTGTTGCCATGGTAACCACTCATTTTTGTATCAAATTAAACCATTTAATCTATGAAGGTGAAATTTGGTGTGTATGATGCTCTTTAAGTGTAGTTTTGCAAAATGTCCTTTCTATTTGTATTGGACAATGCGTTGCCATGGTAACCGCTTTTTTTTTTTAATCCTGTGGAGTGGACTTCTTCCACAGTTTTCAAGCAATTGAAACCAAATTTGGTAGGCATTATGGCCCTGCGGTATAGATGTGGAACACATAATGTTTGTGTTTGTCACAAAAACTGTTGCCATGGCAACCACAATTTTACCAAAACCTTGCAGATTGAATAACTTTTCCATCATTCAGGGAATTTAAGTCAAATCTAGTAATATATCATGATCTAGAAGTGTAGATTTGCAAGACACCAATATGTTAGTTTTGAAGAAAATGTGCTGCCATGGTAACCACTCATTTTTGTATCAGAATAAACCATTCAAGCTGTGAAGGTCAAATTTGGCATGTATGATGGTCTTTAAAGGGATTGTATAGTTTTGGTTGAGACCTAATTTCAGGTTTCTAAAATTTTTTGGTGAGATAATGAGAAACCTCTTATGAAATATGAAAGAGCATGTAATTCTATGAGGAATTCAAGGTTTATTTGATGACAAGAGACCCGCGGGTCTAGCGCTCACCTGAGTATCGCAAGTTCACCTTTCACGCAGTCACTAATCTAAATTATTCACAGCTCTACTAAAATTTGACCAGGCATTCTCAAGTAGAAGATGAAAATGTACAATAAGGGCCCAAATTTTTTAAGATTCCTTAATTTGGGGGGATTGGGGGCCCCGCCTGCCCCCTGGGTCCCCAGGGGGGCACCCTGATTCTGCCATGAACAAACTTGAAACTACAGTCATCAATGTACTAACTCATAGTATCAACTTAGCTCTATCACTTCTGGTTCTAGAGAAGAAGATTTTTACAGATTCCTTAATTTTGGGGGGTATGGGCCCCCCTGGGGCCCCTGGGTGGGGCATGGTGCCCATTTTAACAAATTGAGATCCTAACCCCCTAGGGATGCTACCTGCCAAGTTTGGTGAAAATTGGTCATGGGGTTCTCAAGAAGAAGATGAAAATGTATAATTTAGGCCCCATTAGGACCCCTCCCCACCCCCTCCCCTGGTTCCCAAGGGGGGCACCCCTGATTCTGCCATGAACAAACTTGAAACTACAGTCATTAATGTACTAACTCATAGTATATACTTAGCTCTATCACTTCTGGTTCTAGAGAAGAAGATTTTTACAGATTCCTTAATTTTGGGGGGTTTGGTCCCCCCTGGGGGCCCCCTCGGTGGGGCATGGTGCCCATTTTAACAAATTGAGATCCTAACCCCCTAGGGATGCTACCTGCCAAGTTTGATGAAAATCGGTCTTGGGGTTTTCAAGAAGAAGATGAAAATGTAAAAAGTTTACGCACGACGGACGACGGACGACGGACGCCGGACGAAGGGCGATTGCAATAGCTCACTTGAGCCTTTGGCTCAGGTGAGCTAAAAATTGGTTTGAAATGGCTGAGATATCCAAAAAAGAGCGAATCTAATAAGGTGTGGGGACCCACACTTTATTACGATTGCTTTGTTTTACTTTGTTTTTTGATGTATCAGTCATTCCAAACCCGATTTCCATCAAATAAACTTTGAATTCCTCTTAAAATGGTATGCTGTGTACTGTATCATAAGTGTTTTCTTGGTATCTCGCAAAAAGTTAGAAGCCCAATTCTCATCTCCACCAATACTGCACTATCCCTTTAAGTGTAGTTATGCAAAATGTCCCTTGTGTTTGTATCAGTAAATGCATTGCCATGGTAACCACACTTTTTACCCAAACCTTGTGGAACTCAGTGTCAACTCTGTAATTGTACAGTCAACTAAAATTATTCTGTTTCCAATTCGACAAGTGCACAAACTTGGTATTAACGTCATTGCCCTCATGACATCACATACTACAAAAGCAACACTAGGGGCTGGGGTATTAATCACCTTCAGTGATAATTCTAGTTTCCTCGGCTTAGCCTTCAACGACTTTCGGACCCTTTTGTTGTGGCAGGTCACAATTGATCAAGTGGTGGGTTTTTTTTTTTTTTTCAAAATTAAAGAAATGACTCCATCCATGTAAGGTAAAATTTCTCTGTTATTGTTACAGGTCTGTGAGCTAAATGTGGCAGGGTACAACTTTGCGGTCTTGGATCGAGCATTTGTCATTCACAAGGGCTTCAAGGAGAAGACAGAGTTCCATCAGCAGAAAGATACAGAGAACAGAGACAATCGACACCTCTTTCTCCAATTTCATGCTGAGCTGGAGACAAAGTATCCAGAGAGTAAGCGACACTGTCTCTAAATGTTCGGAATATTTCGATCAGGCACATATTGCACTTGGGTGTAGCCTTTTAAAGTTCTCAGAATTTCACGCATTTGTTGATGAATTTCTTTAAAAACAGTATGTTGTGTAATTCAATTTCAGGGTTTTGATAGAATTTCTGAATAGAATTAGGATTTTATGTCCTAATTAATTTGCTTAATACTTTTGGGATTGCCATGAAAGTAAGACTGATCTGTGCCTTTTTAAAGCATAGTTGAGGAAAAAATAGCATATTCAAAGAGAGTGTGACAATAAAACTTTTGCTAAAAGTTTCAGTCCTCCAAAAGTTACTGTCAGGTGAGATATCAACTGTTAGGTCTTGCACAAACCCAGTGGTCCTGTTCAATTTCTGTGTAAATCTGGCCATATTAAATTCCAGCAGTCAACGTAAGTCAAGCTGTAACATGTTATTTGTCCTTGGAATCAGTGTCAATAAGGCCATTCAGGAATCTTACTTTTCTTACAGTGTGCCAGATGACAAAATTTCTCTGTACCTTTTACTGATTACAGCAAACATCTTGCTTGCAAGAAAAATTAATGTCTAGATATTGATTTGAATGATATTTCTTCATATCAACTCACAGGAAGAAGCATTTCATTGTGCATCATTGTTAATTAAATCAAGCCACCACCGCATTTTTGTACAGTACTGATGCTCAAGATATCTGTGCTATAGAGCGTGGGTGCGATGGCCACTGTGTTTTTTTTAGGGGCATCATCAAGCATCAAAATTTTATTTGAAATGATACTTTCATGAAAGAAGTATGAATGAATTCCTGTGATTTTGAACAGAAGCATGACCACCAATCTCTACTTCAGTCTGAAATAGTGGCCTCTTGTAGTGATCTCGAAGTTATTTATGGAATTTGTGATGTCAGCAACTGTACTCAATAATATGTTCAAAACATTGTCAGTACTATAGGTCAGCTTGGTATTTAAGAAATAACTGTTTTTGTAGTACATGTATTTAATCAGTGGTAAAGCTGTTTAATACCTTTCCTGTCATATGTAACCTCCCCCCCCAAAAAAAAAAAAAAAAAATGCAGTACAAACTACCCGTTTTTTTTTTTTTAAACTGAAATATGTTTTGCCACAATATTTGGTTTTTTTTTTTCTTGCAAGGTATATATGTATAGAGAGGTGTCACAGTTGTATTAAGAGGCTTTATGAAATATAGTTATTCTTCTTGAGATGTGATGATTTGAATATCATAAAAGTTTTACCCAAGTAAAACTCTAAAAATATCCGTAGTGTCAAATGCTTTGAAGGGGACGTTTCAGGTGTGATTGATATGAATGAAGTCAAGCCCGGCATTGCAAAAACAACTCTTCAGTGCAGTAGATGCTGTGAAATTTAAAATCTCAACTTAACAACTCGATAGATTTTTTTTTTAGATTTTTTTTTTTTTTTTTGAGGGGGGGGGGGGATATTAATTGTGAGAATAATCTGACAAAGACAATACTTTGAGTAAGAGGTAAACAAGGAATACTTAACTGTCATAGCCATGACATGATTAATGCTCTGATATTTCGTAGTTTATAGGTCAGCATACATAGTCCCTTAGCAAAATGTTCATCTTGACTGACTTTGTGCAGCTGTATTAAAAGGGAACAGCAAGGGTTCTTCACTGTAATTCTCTTTCTTGTTTATTTTTTTTTTTATTGCTTTAGGTTTATGGCTTATTTGTAACCAGTGCCAGAAGTATCTTATTTGAGATGCAGCTTTTTGCCATTTTCTTGATTGCAGTGAGTGAAATCTTGTGCTCACTAATACTAGGGTAGAATGGCACATACCTTTCACTGAATACATGTACCTTAAAATGCAATGCCCCATGGTATCAAAGTTAGTTTAACAAATAGAATAAAATCAAACCAGCAGAATGACAGAAGTGCCAGAAAATTAGACCCGAGTACGAGAGCTATGGAAATTTAAAATCACATGATTTCATGAAACAGTGATACAAGGAGCAATCAAAGTTACACGAGATAAGGATGTAGTAGTCTCCAAATTACCCCATCGAACTATATAAATCTTCACCAGGATTTCTTGTTCAACATGAAATCAAAAGTTAAAATATACATATGCTTCATATATTTGTTGTTTTGCAATAACCTTGCAGTCATGATGTCCTGTGCAGGGAGAAGGGCCATAGTTGTTAAATTCATTTGATCATTGATGAAAAACATGATTTCTTATCCGAGGGAGAGTTACAATATTTTTGTATGAGTTGCTGATACAGTATAGACTGGCACTTAATGCAAGAGATGTAGACCTCACACAATGTGTGATGAATTATAAAGTCCCGTGGACTTGGTTACCTAGGGATTGGACTTTAGTCAAGGGATAAAAATGTGTTCAACTGTACTTTGATACAGGATTTGATACAAGGTATTGTTGTGGTCAGAATGAAAGTCATAAATGCTGTGTGGGTATGAATAGAGATGGCCTTAATATGATATGATATAGTGCACTCATGTTATACGGTAACGAACATGGCTATAATGAAATTTACAACAAAGTAAAAATTCAGGTCCCAAGATTATTGTTTGTCTTTATATACTTCATTTGTTTGGCTGTAACAAAATTTTGATATAACAAAAGAAAATTGCCAGCCCCAAGGACTTCAAAATAATTGAAATTGCCTGTAAAAATGTGAGGAAAACAAATTTTTAGGGTTTATTTACAGAGAATTGTCATGTTGGATGTAAGGGGAGAAGGGCATTGTCATTACTTTCCCAGTATGTATTTTTGTTGTGCTGGTGTTGACAATCAGTTGACTATCTCCTTTATTCAAAACCAACTGTGTCCTCTGTATTATAGAAATGTCAGGGTTGTCAGGCAGAGGGTTTTGTGTGTGTGTGTGTGTGTGTTATGAATACATTGTCATGCTCTTATCAAGTGTACAGTCTATCTGCAATGGAAGTTATGTATAACTTGACACAACTTGCTGCTATGCATTCTTGCGAACATTTCTAACTTGGACCCCGTTTACAGTGTAAACGCGCAAAAGGCCAAATGCGAGGCCAAAATTGGCCGCACATTTGGCCACGCTCTGGAGGTGGTCTCGGCCGCGGCTTGGCCGCGGCCGAGCCCGGCCTCTTCTTGGTGTAAACGCAAACTGGGCCAAAATTTTAGTCTGGCTTCCAGACCCTCTGCCCGTACTGTTTCGCTATTCACAATATTAGGGAGTTTTCGAGTGGGTGAACGAGAAGGACGTGCCGCCGAGCGCAACCGTACGTCAAGGCGTCACGTCTGTACGTTGACCCGCTGCTAAAACACATTTCGATTTCGGGCGCCGGCGTCACGTCTCGTTGCGTGTGCAGGAGGCAACCAGGCCCTGTGCCTTGCGTGCATATACGCGGAATTTGTGACTCGTTTCTGTACTTGTAATATTTATTTTGTCTTTGACTAGATGCGTATCCTGGGAGGAATTATGTGGATTTTAAAACATGATGCATGGTAAGACTACTAGGCAAATGCACTGCTGAACTAGCTAGGCCAAACAAAAGCACCAAAATCTGTTTGCGTACAGCATTACATGTAAATGCATGTGTAGGACTACGGTAGGCAGTTGCAAAGTGCGAAACAGTGAAAACGGGCAAATAAAGTAGGTACCAGAGGCTGTAGTTTGTATGTCAGCGCTGCTGCTGTGACGTATCAAGATCATAAGCTTTCATGTAATTAGAATATAAATATTCTCTCGAAAGAAAAAGGAAAACAGGTGAACTGAGCACGGATTTCCCGAGAGTCATCGTGCTCTTTTGCACGATACCTGAGAGGAGTGTGACGTCATAGCAAGGGTGGGTTGAGCGCGGCGCAACCGATTTGGGTGGACGGTGATAACCGGGGTTAACGCGTTCAAAATTTGTGCGATGAGCCGAGGGTCGACACTCGCGCATGCGCAGTACGTAAAAACTACGTCATAACAGGGTGACGCCTGGCTCAACATGCAAATCAAAAAGTCCCTAATAACCCCCCCTCAACGTCGAAAACTAGTATACTGTAAAAGTGGAAATTTTCGCGGTGTTGAAATTTTCGCGCATTTCGCGCAACCAGAAATTAGCGCGAAAATAAAAACGCGAATATTTTTGCTTGCCATACGTTCCTGTGCGTGATGTCTTGATTCCGCGGAATTAAAAACACGCGAAACTCTTCTGACCTGGCCTAGCGCGAAAAATTAGTCGCGCGAAAATATTCACTTTTACAGTAGTTTAAAGGTATTAGCCCACATTTGTAAACCTGCAGCAATTGGTCTCATAGTTAGCATGGAGTTTGGGTATGATTGCAGTAACACCTGTGCAAAATTTCGTTCCAATTAGTCCATTACTTTCATGAAAATAAATGAAAATGCACCGTAATCCGTATGCATGCGTATAACGCTCGCTAGCTCCGGTCCACGTACGTGTTACATGTACAATGTACGTAGCTATAGCACAATGATTTTCTCTCTTTTATCGAATGGTATAGACAAAGAGCGACAGGTGAGGTATGTTACTATTATAACTTGTACTTGAAGTCAAATTGGACCTGTTTTATGCAGTTTTGATTTTCGTGGGTTTGCAAATGTGGGCTAGTACCTTTAAGGTGGTTTTGTCCTGCAAAGGATTTTTCCTTCGGCAAAGGCCTTTGCCCGAACGGCGACTTCGTCGCCACGGAATCCAGTTGGCAAAGGGTCTGAAAACCAGGCTATACCAAATTGCATTTGTTTACAAGCAGAGCGCCGCTACGACAAAATATTGAAAGGTTTGAATTAAAAACACGGCCGAGCCCGGCAGTGTCAACGGACAAAATTGCGGGGCTCGGCCTGCAATTCAGACTGGACAGCAGCGGCTCGGCCCAGCCCCGCACTGTAAACAGGGTCTAGATGAGAGGATATGTATCATATCAGAAGGAATGAAGGTACAGTGCATAACTGTTATGAGATTTATTATTTTGATTTGGATGTCAGCAATAGTTTTGGTTTATATACTCTTCCAGTGTGAACCCTTCTGTCTTCAAGAAACATGTCTTCAAGCAGTTTGACTGACTGCTCACTTTGATTCACTTTCAGGTAATAAAATGTGACTCTGCATCACAATCACCATAGACTCGCCAGACATGGACTTTTAGCTACAGACAAATTCTGAAAGAACAGATTCCATGCTTTAAAATGATGTATTTTAAATGCAATGCAAATGGACTATCCTAACCTAACTGTCTAAAAGAATATAGACATCCAGGAAAAGATTTTGCTGAGAAAAGAAGCTTTGAAGTTTAGGGTCTATTCAGATGATTAATCTCACCAAGCTGCGCTCCGTGCGATGAACGGAACAAAAGACAGGATGTAAAACTTTGGGGCAACCACAGTGACGGGATTATCAGATTAAACTAAAATTTTGCCCACTCTATTAACACATTAAGTATGTCATGACCAATACCAACTTTCAAAGCAATTTAAAGTGAAGAGTGAGTAAAAGGTTTCTAAAAAATGAAGCAGACCTTCCGAAATATACATTTACCTTATCACATTTCTACAGATTAAAGGTGTTCTAGGGAAACTGCAAAAAACAAATCTTCCCATTAGTCTTTATGATCTGAAACTTGGATAGATGTAGAAAAAAAAAAGATTGGTCTTTAAGAAAATACCCAAACTAGATATTGACTAGGTTCACCCATTTCACCTATTTTGAGTCCTCACATAAAATCTTGGGCTGCTACTTTTTGTTGGTTTGTGTGATGTACAGTCACAAATGTTCCTGTAAATCTGAGAGCGAGTTGTTCTTTTCATGTTATGTTTCATGTAATGGAGAAAAACAATAAATCAAATGTATGACCATTTTTTAAAAATATTGATAATACATTGTATTTGTGTGTGTGTGTGTGTGTGTACTATGCATGTACATGTGTCTATGTTTGTAACTCTCAACATTGTATAGACAAACAACTCTTGTGAGTAAATACTCTGGCGACTTTTAATAACAGGTGCTTTTTAGAGGCAGGTGTTCTCTTACTATTCCACGAATCTTGTTTACACTTTTTATTTTGATAAGCATATATGAATGTATAGAAGTTTAGCTGTTATTATTGAATGGACTGATGTTAAAACATGTCTGGGGAAAAAGTCATCTAAAGCCAATATGTATATTGTCTGTGTCAAATGCCTACAATATTTTGCATGCTATGGCTGCTGGCTTCAAATGTGCTAAAGATTTAGTCAGTGAAAATAATATCTGCTAAAACAGTGCCCGCTTTAAAAAGCTTGTGTATGTGTAATTTCCTTCTTACGTTGGAATACAGTGTTCTTACTGTATGTACACTACTATATTCCTGTGATTGAAATTAAAGTGCATTAGTGTCTTTCATTTGCATTTGTATTACAAGTTTGTAATGAACCTGTATTATGTATCGTAGTAATACAATGGCGGTATCTATATTCAGTGGTGATACAGTATATCTCAAGATGTTTTTCAACATCCCTGTTGCCAACTGTGGTGCAATCTAATGTCGATCTTTTTCATTACTGTAATATTCATTCCTGTTGGATAGGTGTATTTTGATAAACTGGAATTTGTCCAACATCATTGTTCATAATATTTGAATAAAACCTGATATGGCTTTGCTACAGACATGGTTGTCACTTGATTTCTCCTTTGCACTTCCTAACAATTTTTGTTCCAGACATCATTTATCTTGATGGAGGAATGTTATTCAGAAAACACTTCTAATCACCTTTAATCACCTTTAATCCATAATTTGAAGTCAGACATATGGCTGATTATTGCAGTGCATTCCTCATTGCATGATATTGTACATTGTTTGTTTGGATACATGAGTAGTATAGTCTGAAAACTACCATTTTATCTTTCAAATCCATTTTTTCCAGTCCGTGAAATGAATCACTCCTGTCAGAGCCAGGACCAGTTCACCACTTGGATATATAGGACCTAACACAAAAGGTTCTTACCAAAAAAACCCCCCCAAAATAATAATAATAAAAATCCTGCTACCCAGTAGTGGCATAGATTGGGGGTATCATTTTACCCCCCCCCCCCCCCCCATAAATAGTACATTGCAAATTGTTAACAAATGTTGTATAGCTACTGAAACAAATGCTTCATAATCCAGTTTCACACACAATCTGAATCTGTATCTGCTTGAAATCTTGACTAGAATCCCAAACAAATATCGTCGGTTGAGAATGATAAGGGCGCTAAGTTGCCACTAAACCCATAAGTGTTCGAGACCACTCAACGCCCTTCTCATTCTCAACAGACGATATTATATACCTTTCAATCATGTATGGCCTATTTACCATGCTTATAGAAACACAAATTTGCTATGTACATTTTCAAAAAGTCTCTACTTGGTACTGTGGGAGGAGGGTAGATCCCTCCTCAATCTCCCACTATGGTCACTTGTCAATTCCTAACATATGTATCCTACAAGTCCTCCCTCCCCCCCCCCCCCCAAAAAAAAAAAAAAAAAAAAAAATCCTGAGAAGAAATCAACTCCCATGGTCAGACCATTTGACTTGAAGGCCACAAACTTTTTTGAACGATTTAGAAACTATGAAACTTTGATAAGTTATTCCAAAATGTTCAATTTTGCTTCCTTTCAGAGGCTATAGCTACAGTACTACAACTGTACATGCACGTACATAGCAATTGTAATGTAGCGCCTTCTTTTTTTTTTTTTGATGGTGGCTGGACTAGATAAGTGTGTACACCTCAAATTTGGAGATTCATCACCTATTTTCAATGAAAGCAATCCTGCATTTATCATGATGTAGCGTATGACATCAGGGTATGCAGAGGGCATAAGATAGTATTGTACATGTAGTATATTTCAAAGCACTCCATATCACTCCAGTTCATTTACTTTGGCAATGGTGCTCTTTTCTTAGTGGTCACTTAATTGGCATAGACTTCAACCCCCTCCTACCGTCTAGTCGGAACAAAGCTCGAATTCAGAGATTCATAATTAATGTTCATTTGAGAGAGAAATTGATTTAAGATGTACCGGTATGACACACGGCACAGAATTTTCCAACCCAGAGTGCGTCTAATTTTAGCACTTGAATTTTTCAAAATCTGACATAGATGCTCTAAAAAGCTGTGTAGATTTTAATAGCTCCCTCTTTCTTTGTCGAGATGCACCTCGATTTCGGAATCTTACAGTCCATCACAAAAGGGGTGGGGGGGGGGGGGGAATTATCAGATGTTCGACACGTAGCTTTGGAAACACCAGAGTTTATGGTAGCTCCATGGTTTAACGCGCCCCGCCAGGGCCGGGCAGCGGGGCAGGGAGACGATCGAACCGCCGGCCGCGCCGCTCGCTTGCGCCTCTGAGCTGACGACGGGACGCTGTGTTCGAGCATAATATGGAGTAGGTCCATGGTTCGAGGTACATTCCGTGCTGCTGGCTCGCGTACGTGACGCGTGATGGAATAGCGTTACTTGCCGTACTGGTGGGAACGGCGTCTGGTCAAGCTAGGTAAGAATGATGACTGATCTATGTTTTAACGTTTAATGGTGATCTTGACTGTACAAATCATAAACGTTTTTGGCAAGGTTAACACTCAAACCTAGGGACTTTACGAGAGTACAGCCTGTGTTTGTGTGTATGTGTGATTAAAGTTTTCTTTATCTATTCCCCGTACAATGTTTTCATGGTCCCATGTCTATAAATATGTGTAAGCAAGCCACGTATCGACTCGCGCGCTGGGCAGCGTTTTTTTTAAAGACGGCACAGATTGGGGCATGGCGCGTGTTAAACCTATGGGAAAAACGTTGGGTTAGGGTTTATGGTTAGGATTAGGGTTAGGGTTGGGGTCAGGGTTATGGTTAGGGTTGGGGTTAGGGTTTGATGGTTAGGGTTAGGATTAGGATTAGGGTTAGGTTAAGGGGTAGGGTCCCCAATCTGTGCCGTCTAAAAAAAAACACGCCGCCGGGCACCACGTAGCGGTAGGTTACTGGTTAGTGAAGCAACCTTCTTTGTTAAATTTGTAGTGTTCTGCTATTTACATGTAGATTGTGTGTGTATCTTTTTACTTTACACATGTTTATATTCTCATATACACTGTATTATCTTGTAGACTCTATATCTTTTGTGTCATATACTGTACTAGTACAAGTACACATGACATGTATGATGAGATTGATGTATTCACTGGTTATTTATATTTTTTGTTTGTATTCCCGAGAGGGGGTCGAAAGAGTCAATAAAATTCACTAAATACCACAGGGCCAAATGTTTATGTTCTGACTCCTGACTTGAGTTGAGAGTACATGCTTTGCTTGATAATTTTTGCATTTTATATTGTGTATCGCCACTCCATTTACTGCCGTTTATTTCGTCAGTGCATGCAAGTGGTGACATTCGATGCATTCCCAGCTACACCACAGACTTTCTACTGAACTGTGGAGAGACACCATTTTAATTTCAAAACATTGCTAAGTAAAAGACTCATTCATGTTCAAGAGTGGTGACACAACAGGGATTGAGCCATACTGCCTCTTAAATGTTTAAAGGGACATTCCGGACGATTTTCATAATTTCACATCATGTAGTACATAAATCAACAGCTGCACGTATAGATTCGTGGAATTTGTTGTGGTCCTTGAGCAGAGAAACCAATAAATTGAAAATCTTGAACAAATTACACTGAACAGTGTTGATGACATCAGAGCCTCATATATTTCAGAAATGTAGCAGTGCAATTCCATTACAATACCACTTGCTCAACAAGTTCACCTGTGAAGAATCTATACATGCCTTCTTCTTTTGTTCTGCTTCCGTGAGCCCCAACTCATGCATTCTTATGGTGAGGCTGCCATGTCATCATCTTTGTTCATTGCAATTTGTTACAAATTTTGAAAACATTCTCATTCCTCATCATCCCAATCAAATTCTGAAACTCTGTACTCAGTTAAAATGTTTTATAGTTGTTCAAATGTAAGAAAATCATCCGGAGGTCCCCTTTAATAGACTCTATCATGTGGAAAATCACAAAGTGGGGCAGCCACCTTCAGTCTTTCATTATGTTACCTACTTTATTTCTGAAAACTCTTTCTCATCAGGGTAAAAGAAAGAAAAACCTTGTAAGTTTAGATGTTCTCCGGATAGACAAGAACGGTCTGCAGAGTAGTCTGAACCATTGTGATCCAGATGGCCAGCTCAACAAACATCAGACATACTTTCTTGACTGGCCCACCAGGTATGATGTAGAAGTACAATTGTATGTACATTGTATATATGTGATGGAAAGATGAATTGTGGCAGATTTATAATTGTACACATATTATACACAAATAAAATTGATATGATATTGATTGTACTGTTGTAACTTGTAGTTGTACTGTCCCATTAATGCTGATACAAGCTGGTATGTCAAAATTGTTCCTAAGTTTCCTCTTAAAGGAAATATTTCTCGTCACTGGCTATGAACTAGGGTAGAGGTGCAAAGCTTCAATATAAAAAAACAAAAACAAATCAAAAATAAAAATACACAAACAAGATAACTGTCTAAATATATGTTTCTTTTTTTTTGGGGGGGGGGGATGGGGGCTGTTGATTGGCTTATGGCAACAAGGAAACTTGACTGTTCACTGATAACCATAATTTTCTTTCAACTTCATGTTCTCAGGTTGATGTGTTTTTGTTATTTGTTACCGTTACCAGTAGTTTATTTATTTATTTATTTTTTTTTGTCTCTGTGAATGACTGACAGAGTGTCTTTGTTAACATTTGTTGCAGGCGTTGGCAAAACAACCCTTGTGAGGAAGGCATGCTCAGAGCTAGGTGCCAAGTCTATTCCCACCCAGGGATTTTACACTGAAGAGGTCAGAGTGGGAGGCAAGAGAATTGGCTTTGATGTTGTGACACTTGATGGCCAGAGGGGGACACTGGCCAAAGTAGGGTTAGTTATTTTTTTTTGTCCCCGCCGAACGAGTTCGAGCAGGGGACTATGAAACGGGCTCCGTACGTGTGTGTGTCCGTGTGTCCGTCCGTCCGTGTGTGCGTCCGTGTGTGATCAAAATGTTCAAAATGCTACTCCTTCGCCATTTCTAACCCGATTTTGATTCTGTTTGCTTTATATGATAGCACTACATGGGAGCTTTGAAACTTCTATACAGAATTTCAGTTGTGACCTTTGACCTTGACCTTTGACCTATATTGTACATTTTGCTACAAAATGCTACTCCTTCGCCATTTCTAACCCGATTTTGATTCCGTTTGCTTTATATGATGGCACTAGGTGAGGGCTTCAAAACTTCTACACAGAATTTTGACCTTTGACTTCTTTGACCTTTGACCTTGATTTTTGACCTATATTGTACATTGCCTACAAAATGCTACTCCTTCGCCATTTGTAACCCGATTTTGATTCCGTTTGCTTTATGTGATGGCACTAGGTGAGGGCTTCAAAACTTATACACAGAATTTTGACCGTTGACTTCTTTGACCTTTGACCTTGATTTTTGACCTATATTGTACATTTTGCTACAAAATGCTACTCCTTCGCCATTTATAACCCGATTTCAATTCCGTTTGCTTTAAGTGATGGCACTAGGTGAGGGCTTCAAAACTTCTACACAGAATTTTGACCGTTGACTTCTTTGACCTTTGACCTTGATTTTTGACCTATATTGTACATTTTGCTACAAAATGCTACTCCTTCGCCATTTGTAACCCGATTTCAATTCCGTTTGCTTTAAGTGATGGCACTAGGTGAGGGCTTCAAAACTTCTACACAGAATTTTGACCTTTGACTTCTTTGACCTTTGACCTTGATTTTTGACCTGTATTGTACATTTTGCTACCAAATGCTACTCCTTCGCCATTTCTAACCCGATTTCGATTCCGTTTGCTTTATGTGATGGCACTAGGTGAGGGCTTCAAAACTTCTACACAGAATTTTGACCTTTGACTTCTTTGACCTTTGACCTTGATTTTTTTTACCTATATTGTACATTGGCTACAAAATGCTACTTCTTCGCCATTTCTAACCCGATTTCGATTCCGTTTGCTTTATGTGATGGCACTAGGTGAGGGCTTCAAAACTTCTACATAGAATTTTGACCTTTGACTTCTTTGACCTTTGACCTTCATCTTTTTACCTATATTGTACATTTTGCTACTAAATGCTACTTCCGGCGGGGACATATATTACGCACCGCGTAATTTCTACTTTTCCTTGTTTACCCTTGCTTCAGATAGCACCCATACATTATTTGCTGTTGCCATGGCTGCAGCTTGACAGTACAGCCAATAAGTTGCAAGAATTCTAGTTGTTGTCATGAAAGCTGTGACTACTTTATTTAATTGACGACCAGTGATTACAGATGCCGGCTATCCTCATGAAATACATCGTAGTCAATTGCAAATGATGCATTGTTAGTAATGTTAATGAGAGCTGCTACAGCACTGAGTGTCTGGATAGATGACTTTACATTAACAGAATTATTGACATCATTCACAGTGCAATGCATGTTAAATTCCTGTGCATGTAGTGAATAAATTTGTCATCCATTTTTGTTTCAACTTATGCCTCACAGTGACCACAAAGGGCCCAAGGTCGGTCAGTACACAGTTAATCTCCCATCATTTGAACAGCTTGCGTTACCTGTAGTGTCTAGGAAGGTAAGATACTTGTATTTGCAACTCTCATTTGGATGAGACATTCAGTCATTGTGGTTTGGGCCAATAAGCAGAATAAGTTTCTTGTAAATATATGAAAAAGGTGCACACATCTTCAGGAAAAGTGCAATCTCCATGTATCTTTTGACTTCTGAGGTATGTCTGTGGTGCACACACATGATACTAGAGCTGTGCACCTTTTACCTTTCTGTGGAACAAGTTTTGTGTACTGTTTGTTCTATGAACACTGTTTCATAAGCATACTATGATATCAATCTAAATATGTAATTTAGTAAATATTTGATACAAGAACTTTTTTTTATTAACAATGTCATTAGACCTTCTGTGAGTGAGCCATATGCAAGGCATTGTTATTTGGTTACAAATACAACATTGATCTGTTCATTTAATCCACTGCTACATGTAGAAAGACTCTTCAGAGAAGCCCATCTTTGTGATAGATGAGGTGGGGAAAATGGAGCTCTTCAGCCAGGGTTTCATTCAGTCTGTTCGGAAGCTTCTGGACCAGCCCTCCTCGACTGTTCTGGGCACTATACCCATACCCAAAGGGCGCCCCCTTGGCCTTGTTGAGGAAATCCGTGGCAGGCCTGATGTAAAAGTTGTTACAGTGAGTCTATGTACAGTACCTCTATCTTGATGGAGAGACTAAGGCCTAGCTTCACTGTTGTTGTTATGATTTTATCTTGTTCATTATCTTCTTTATTTTTTGCTAATTTCTTCTAACACAAATACAAACATATGCTCTCTGTACGTTTCAATTTTGTTATCCATTATGTGTCATGATCAAACCAATGTCTATTCTAAACACACACAGTTGCATATGCCATAACATGCAGGGATATGTTTTGAATAAATTTTGTTGCCCTTACAGCAGCAGTAGAAGTGTAGCACATGTACATGTATTTGGTACATATTGTAAATTTGTCCCCCATTTGCCTTTATTGCTGTTAACAAAAAAATGAAAATATACATTAAAAAAAAGTAACACCATTCTGCTTTTTTACTTAACAGATTTCTAAAGACAACAGAGATGCAGTTCTTGGAGAAATTTTGGATTCTCTCCACCATGCCAGGAGCGGAGGACTTAGATGATGTATACTAGAAGTCTGTGCGTTGGTCTGTCGACCTTGTCTTCTCAGAGACATCACTGGCACATGAAGCACTTGTGGGAATTATGCTATTAAGACTTGTCTTCCACTGGACTTCAGATGTGTTAAAAAACTGCAAATGTTACACCTTACAATGTCATGAACTTTGAGGTGTTGCGTACATGTGCAAAGAATGAGGTAGAGATTTATATACTGTATGTAAATCATTGGCACAGTGTGAAGTTGGAGGGAATTTTTTGCATGTGAAAGCAAGACAACTTACATCACCAACAATCGATGCTTATGAGTCAAAAGCGAGAAAAGGATATTAAATCTATCTTTTCACCCTTAAGTGGTTGTGTTTTTAACAGTACAAGACTTCAGGGCCCCCATTTCATAAAAACTTGATATGATAGCAACTCTTGCTGGAATGGCAGTTGTCATGGTAACGACAAGAATCCAGCTTCCTGATTGGCTGTTGCTATGGGAAGTTGCCATTCCAGCAAGAGTCGCTATCATATCAACTTTTATAAAATGGGGCCCAGGTGTGTTGGATCACTGCAGGTGTAAATGCATTATCTTGTGGAGATGTTGACAAGTTCAAATTCTGTAAATCTTAAGATTACAGCATAGAAGGTTGTAGCCCTCTCTTCATGCCTTGCAGACCTGCTGTTGGTTTTGTTTTTTAGATTTCATTTTGGTTTTATGACTGTATTAATACTTCAGAGTATTGGCTTGTACTGCCAACATTTAAGCAAGAAGTGAGAGAAAAGTACTCAAACATTATATATTCTTTGGTTGCTAAAAATTAGATATGCTCCTGGGAGAAGGGCATTCTTCATTTTGTTTGTGAAATACAATGTAAAAGTAACAAATTGAAGTTAGGTAAAGTTTTGAGCAGAATCAGATTGGCAGTGAAAAAGTTACAACACTGTATGTCTGTAGGACAACTATCTAGTCATCTGTTATAGTGTTGAATGTCAGCATAAAGCTAGCAGTACAGAGGAAACTAAATGAAGACCTGATAACCATGACAATTAGGGCCTACCTTGTTATACATGTACCAGGTTTCTCTTTATATCAGGGTACAACAATGCACTGTTAAGAGTTGGTCTTGGCTCACAGTATAACCTGGTTGGTAATTTTGACTGCACATGGAATATCATGATACATCTACTGTTATGAGTTGTTATTCTAGTTTTCAAGAACCAATTTCTTGTTGGGGAAAATCCCAAAATAAAACTGAGAATATTTATCCAGGTCAGTGATTTGACCATATAAGTACATGTACAGCAAATTCAAGATCCTGGTTGTAACCCCAAGTCATGTAAGATCGACTGCATTTTAATGCATGCTTAAATATTAATGAGGTGCAAAATAACAACAAAGACTTGAAGAAATAATGTATTGCAAAGTACCCAGAAGATGTTGAAATAAAGAGTGTTTGAAGAATATTTATTTTCCAAACAGTACAACCATATCATTGCATCCATGGCCATTCCAACTTATGCAAGAGCTGCTACAATTAATTGGCCACTGTACCACAGAACATGAAGAAAACAATATCAGCTTCCCTGACCCATCATCAGCTTGATAATATCTAGGAACCCCAAAGGCATCTTTCTACAGATCATGGCCCCTCGCTGTCTGCCAACACATTCTTCACCCAATTGCATCTGTACATGTTGCTATGGAAATTGGCAGGACATCACAGTTTTTTATTTAAACCACATGTACCAGTCATTTGGAAATGAAAAATAACAAGCTCATGGAATTTTTCCTGTCAGGGATAAGTTGGGGCAGATATAGAAGTACAATGTAGATGCAGGCTTGTGTGTTGCTCGATACAAGCATGTGAATCCTCTGTTGATCATCACAGTGCTAGCCAGTAGCAACAGGTACATCGGGTGTACAATGATACACTGCATGTACATGTAGCATGTAGTCAAATACAGTGATGAATCATCGTAAGCATGCTACCATCACCCTTGAAATGATTTACAAAAGAAGCTCATTGCACTCAGGTTAGGTATTTCTTAAGTTCCATTCATATGACAAATGACTTCTCCGATTTAACCCCTACCCTGTCATCACACTGAGAGAGATAAGTTAATTTAAATTGTTTGGACCTCTGCAATAAATGAAATACATGTAAATGTTTCACATTGGGCATGTGAAAAGTTAAAAGTCATAAATAAAGAGGTTCAGTCACAATATGCAGGACAAACAAAAACTGTACGGTCTTGTTTCAAGACTACCAGTCTCCCAGTTACATACTGTAAAACCAGAAATGTTCACTTACATTTTTATTTCTTGAATTTCACGAGAGCCAAGATTTGTGAAATTAAAATGCATGCGAGTTCTTGCCTTCATTATATGCAGTGAATGCCAGTGGCAATTTGAGAAAATTTCATATTGCGAAAAAGGCTGTCAGCTCCAATCATGAAAATTTCATGACGCAAACATTTCTTACTTATACAACATACATATATATCTAAAAGCCTTGGGTAAAGCCTTTGTGCAATGAATGCCACACGATTCTCATACCAACATTTTACAGACTGTAATTTTAACATTGGTCTTAATTTGTCCATCCCTTTGTGGCATTTGTTGCCAATCTACATTCCGTCAATGTGAAACGCTTCTCAGGGTACATTCAAAAATACAACACTTTCACTTGATGATCTTGATATTTTCAGTCACAAAATAATGAATACACTCCAAGCTTCCATCAAGTACCAAACTTACGATTTCATTGTCATGAACATTTTTATGTCTTCTCATTTTATACACAATTATTCCCTTCAAAATTGGAAGTAAATCGCCAGCAACTATCATCACTCTGTGTCTGCACAGATGAAATACCCCGATACACTTAAGACAATGCACACGAGGAGAACATTGCATATCAATTTGTCACCATAACAAAGGATGATTTGCAGAAAGTTGTAACACTTATGAACACATATCCGGTGCCATTACGAGAGGGATGTATCAGAGAGGTGCTGCACGATTGGAAAGGGGAATGAGTGAAGAGAGGGTCAAGACATTCGGTCGAAGGGGAAACTAGATGTGAGATGGTTTGGGAGGGATGGAACAAGGTGTACAAAAGCATAAAAAATAGACTTTCACGCAAGGAAACTTCTCTGGAACACAGTAATTTGGACAGAATGCTTTCTCTGTCCACCAGGCCATCCACGGAAAGAGATTTTCAATGTACTACAGGACATGGATATTTGGTGTTCGGTGTTTTTTTAAATCTTTTTATTTTATTTATTCATTTTTTTTTTTTTGAGGGGGGAATATATGCTGGACATGGAGATAATTGAGCATGTAAATCAGCAACGACTTACTCATCAAACAACCATATTTTCCCTTACATCTATTTCTAGTCCTTTCTTGGCGAGATTGAAGCTACTCAGGAGTTTCAATGCTCCACGGGTTCTTCAAACATATTAGTACAAAGTAGCCTACCTTGGGTATTGACATGTTCAATTTGAAAGTGGCAAAATGGTGACAGGATAGACAAAACCATTTTAAGGACACTGACATGAGAATCTTAAGGATAAGTCCACCTTCATATACATGTGGATTGAGTGAATGCAACAATGATAGTAGAACACATCAGTGAAAGTTTGGGGGAAATCGACAATCTGTTCAAAAGTTATGAATTTTTAAAGTACTGTATCTGCACAGTCACTGCTGGATGAGAAGACCGCCACTACAGTGTATGTTGTCACATGTATACAACAATATAAGGAAAATATAAGAGAATATCACAAAATGTAACTTTTTGAAAAAAGTGCACATTTCCTCAACTTGTCACAGAAATATTTTAAGGGTAATATTATTCCTCCTGCATTTTTTTTTGTTTTCTTTATATCGTACACATGTGACATCACAAGCTGTAGTAGTCCTTCTAATCCAGCAATGACTGAGCAGAAACTTAAAAAATTAATAACTTTTTAACAGATTGACCGATTTTCCTAAAACTCTCACTGATGTTTTCGACAAATAATGCTGCATTCACTCAATCCATGTTTATAAAGGTGGACTTGTCCTTTAATGACGGATATGTATGTCAAAGAAGATAGGTAACAGTTAATAATTCTCACACCTGCTTTCGCATTCCAAGCACTTTATCCTAACTTCTAAACTTATAAAAGAACCCTGAGAAAAGAAATGGATATCATCTATTCTACTCATCACGTGATAAGTAATACAATGAAGTCAGTTCACTGCCAGCCACTTCCAAGTTTGTTTATATCTTCTGACAGTCAGTTTCTTATACTGACATCCTAAAGACACTAAAGACAAAGTAGGCAAATATGCAGCTAATATGTTCAATGTGTAATGAGGAGTCCCGCTATAACCAGGTTGGATGCACTCTAAGAATCCGATTTTAATGAGGTAAATCATCAGGTCCCAACTAACCTTTATGTTTTAACCTAAAGTAATTGAAGTAATTGAAGTTTCTTCTAATGCAAGAGAAATCTTAGGCTAAAAAACAGAAAAAATCAAAGAAAAATTTGTGCAGATTAAACAAGGATTTTGTTTAGTCAATAGTGCCAATAAAATAGCAGGCAATATCACACTCTCTATATTTGTTGGCATTATTGAAGTGACAAGTGCCACCTGCCTACATGTGTGCTCTGTATTACCTGAGCTCTGATTGGCCAAGTGCGTGAAAAAGTAGCTAAAAGGTAGGTCCTGTCTGTGGCATGATTTTTGTCAAATCTATAACATGACAACAAGCATCATGACAAAACTAGTTCATACAGTAAACATCCGTGGGTGTGTTCAAAGTGTATAGATACGAGGGACTGGATATAACAAGGTAAATCAGCTGGACACAGCTACCTCATTATAGCGGGATTCCCCTTGATATTGGTATATTTGTTTCAAACAACTCGCTGTTGTATTTACATTCTATAATGGTAAGACACATGAACAACACAATATTACAAAACTGTCATTGCGTTTACATGTTTGGGCATTAAACAAGATAGACAAGATGTTGGGTCTGTATTAAACAGGATTTATGACAGGCCAGAGAATTTTACAGATAATGAGTAGTGCTTGCCTTTGAATTTGACTTCAATTTAATCTGCAAGGACTCTTCAAATGTGTAATGTTGCTCATGTAGAAATTCAAAATCTACTGCATAAATCACACATTGTTGAAAATGGCGTATCTTTTCTCACATGACATGATACAAAAATGTGTACATGTAATTGGGACTGCTATTAGCACTGCACATTATATCTCTGACAATATAAGCCTACAAATTTAACATTCTATGTTTTAAAGAAAAGGACATTCCATACTGAAGGGTTTCTACTGTACAGCTGCTACTGTATAATCTTGCTCTAAAAATTTCTTCCTAATCTTACACGTAAAGGGCACATGTGACATATATTCAATGCAGCATAAAAAATCCACATTCAATTATTATTTGCTGTTGCTGGCACCAGTCCCTCATCCAAATCAAATTTCCCCAGCTTCTAAGACAGTATAAGATTTATGTAGTCCATATTCCCTTGTTGATTAACCCCAGTGAGGAAGCCATGTAACACTATGACAGAGTTCCATCTATAAATGGCATGGCAGAGGTGATGACTGGTCGGGAGCATATATAACTTACATCAGCCTCTCGAGCTATGTACAGGACAGGCAACCACTCACCAGACCGAGAGCCAAAAGAGCACATCCACTGAACATTGACAAGAGGATAGTGACCTATCTTAAAGAAGAGGCTAAAAGCCTGCTCTTCATTCAAATCTGAAGAAAAAGCAAAACCCATGGCAGAAAGTGAGCTATTTGTGGTAAATGGCATCTTCAACAGTGTGGCACAAGGCAGTTTGCTGGCATAACAGTTTTTAATCATTCCTGGTACTCTGGCCATTTCCAGCCAAATAATGACCCATCTTCAGTTTTCAAGCAACATCCTGCTGCCTTTAATTTTTACAAAACAGGCATAGAAGGTCCTAAAAATCTCAGCACGATGTAAAATTTCACCCCTTTCAGAGACAGCTATTGACTCGGGTGATGAAGTCATCATCTTCAAAAGAACATTTTATTGCAGCTTGCTTTTCATTGTTTATCCATCATGATGTGGACACAACATATTACGGAGAGGAGAAAGACACACAAAATTCATTTTCTCAATGGCAGTTTCTTTCCTTGCATCAACCCTAGCTTAAACAGGATGGACACAGAATTTTGAGTGGGCCACAGAAGTATTTCTGAAATTTGTCCTTATTTCATTTTCTATTTTGATCCAAACCTAGACATCTTCACGATATTCCCATAGTTTGGCATTATTTGAGTATTTATATCATTCATTCACTCTGATATCTTGTGAGACTGATCTTCCCTGGAGATGAAGTTTTAACTCTTTATGTGCCATGGTGTAAACCCCCTGTGTGACACATTACTATGAGACAGCAACATAGCCATGCTTTGGGAAAACCTTCAAAGATTTTTGTGACAATGGACAAGTAATGAGCAACAATGTAGAGAAAAAAACCAAGTTTTGCTTTGATATAAATTATATGCATAGTTGTGTAACTCTGTCTTGTAAAGTGAGTGGAGTCTGATACAACATACAAAGAAGGTGTAGTTGTATTCAAGTAGCAGACTTCATCTTTAGCATTTCAACTTCTCACATTAGTTTTATTGGTTAATGCCCTCAGTCATTTAGAATGGTGAATATCTTAACTCGACACAAACTGCCTTCCAGTTTGGGGGAAAAACAATAGAATTGCTCATTCCATTATTTGCATATGTTTTTTTGCTGACAAATTGTTACAATATTTTCCAGTCACACTTTAGATGAGGACGCCTATTCATTCTGTGTGTGTGTTCATGCGTGCAAATGTGCATTTTGAGTATAAATATCTGATGTTGCCACATGAAAACCATATACCCCAAAATGCCAAGGTCCAGTGTGTTGATTTCTGTGGCAGACCATCAGCAACCATATGCAGAGAGCAACTTCCAGTTCTATGATGCTTCACAGAGATCTCTTTGGGGCAAACTTATTTTTTGCACACACATTGTCTGGACATTTTCACTTTGCTTCCCTCCCTCTATATAATACATCAATATGGTGGCCAGCAAAATCATCCCAACTTCAATAGCACTGTCTGAACAGCTCAAGGCCCTCAATGAACAACACAAAACTTATCATCTGATCATAACATCCACAAACATCATGTACAAGCTGCAACTGGCAGACTTTCATCTAAATATATCGCAGGAGGGTCGTCAGCATTTCCCCATGTTAGGCCCAGTGCAGATGGGCGGACAGCTAGCCGAGCAAAGCATGGCCGCTGAGACACTGAGTTAGGAAACAAAGACGCACACAGAATATAATCACATAACTAGTAGGCACATTCACAGTCACACTCGCATACAACAAACATATACACACACACGCACACACACACATAGACATGCATACACCCATCTCACACACATGCAGACGCAAATGTTCAGCTATCATAGTCCTGAACCTCTGGTTATAGCCTTCATCACATGAATCCAAACATGGAGTTGGCATACGCCATCGGTCTCACATTGGGATGAGGCTGTGGACAAACAGGATAAGAAAAAGTCACCGGTCAGTATCATCACTGGACAGAACAAACAATAAGCGCTCTGTGACTCAATTCATATTCAAATAGATCTCACACACTTGTTGACTTTAGATTCATTTTTCTGTGGCCATCATAAAAGCAACTGATGCTTGTCAAAAATAAAGCAACCATGACCTACATATCTAGGTGCTCTGAAAAGGCAATATGATGGAAGTCTCATGCTTACAGGTATGTCCAGATTAAGGGTATAACTAACATCCAACAGCTTCTCATTCTGACTGCATTTGTTGTGTATGATTCTAGACAGATTCTTTGCATGAGAGTTCAGCTAAAAAGAAAACTCAATGTATGACTATGCACAGCTTTTAAAGGGGAAAATTTCTCTCAATTACCTTCATGCAGCTATCAATGTTCCATTCCCCCAAACCATACTATTTCACTTTGGACACACATATGAATGCACATTAAATGCAAGACAATCGTGATGCACAATATAAAAGATTGCATTAGAGTTCCAGAGGCAACATTTGCTCTTTCATAAAAAAAGGTATGTGATACTCCATATCACGTAATTCTTTCTTTATAGTACATGTAAGTAGGCTCTTTGCAAAACTAAGCAAAGTATGTGACACCGTGCACAACTATGTACTTGAGACCACAAAACACTGCAGTAAAATATTGACAACATAATAAAAACTTATTTTACTCAATATAGATGCAGCAACCAAACATAGAGTCTGTAATGCAATGATTTCAAGCAGATGGGCTTCTGTTGGCCAATGTATGAGCCATCAATAGGTGGTCAGTAAGACTGATTTTACACTGCACATCATCACTCCGATTGGCTGCAAATACTCACCACTGCTTCGTACGTCCTGAAATTGGGTTTGAGATCTGAGCCGAGATTGATGAAAGCCCCTTTGTTGCCTATTTGGTCACTGTGGAAATGGCATTACAAAACAATGAAAGATAGACTTCAAACCCAGGTGTGCAACTATAGAATCAATGTCATAGCATAAGATTTGCTCTATGGTCAGTCTGAGTCTGATGTGAAAGTGATCTAGAAAGCAAAGCAAATTTAATGTTTCCTCTGATGCTTTTACCTGGTGGGATTTTATCTTCATGTAAGACTGAGAACATAGAATGGCTTACAATTGATGTTTTATGAAAAACATCTTTTCAGCAATAAAATCAACTTTCTGAGGCAAGGTATACCTGTAGAACACTGACACATAAATGATTGTAAAGTTTATTCCTCCCCCCCCCCCCACCCCCTGACCATCATCACAGGATTGACTTTTTGTGCTTGAATACTCCAATTCATTTCAGTGGATAGCGGATGTAGTACAGTGCACTACTGTTATAATGAACAGGTATATAACAAAATTCCCATCACAACGAAGAAAAAATTCAGGTCCCAAAATTATTATCTTTATAGCTGCATATACTGTACGAGCTGAAATTTTCACGGTGGTTTTATTTTCGTGAATTTCGCGAATCGCCTTTGAACCGCGAAAATAACAACGCGCAAATAGTTACGTTCAGTTAGACCGTCGCAACCGCGAAATTAACAACACGCGCAAATGTCCTCCAAGTAGCAATTCGCGAAAATATCTGTACGCGAAAATTTCAGCTCGTACAGTACTTTATTTGTTCGGTGTTCACAAAATTTCAATAACAAAAAGAAAGAAAGAAAAAGTCGACCGTACAAAACTCACCAATAGTTTGGAGCCGAGAAGACGGTGATACACTTGCCATCATGGGTGACCTCATAGCCCTCATTTTTGACCTCGTGGCTGCGGACAATGTACTCAAGGCTGTTCTTCTCCAGAAACCGCTTGGTGATGTCCGGCCCAAACTGGATCCCCACCCCCCGTTTGCTTGGGGATCGGCCCGGCCGCAGCTGGGGGTCTGACCACAGCAGCTCGCACATCAGTCCTGAAACCACAACCAGTGTTTTTCACAATTTCAGGAGGGGCTCAACACTGCATGCATACAAAAGGTGTCATCAGTACAATAACAAACAATATAAAAAAAAAAACACTGCTTTTAAATACGAAACAGCTACTGCTGGTAACACCTACAATTACTGGTGTGAACACTACACTCCTGGTGAGAGGGTGAAGGGATCGAACTCTCACTAAGATCTGTTACATTTGACTTTATTACAGCATGACAATCTATATATGCATTCCTTTGTGACTCTTTCAGAATGGGGACAAAATGCTTGTCATGATTTGTGACAGTTCTGGGTAAGGAGTTGTTGCAAAGAAGAGCCCAATAACAAATCCTTCTCTCCGAGTGACTCCTGCTATCCATAAACATAGCATTGATGTGGTCTCAAATGACCTAGGTGGCTACTGATAATGATTAATATGCTTAGACATATTGTAACAAGCATGACTAAAAAAGACACATTATCCTGCGCAAGGTGTTTTACCTGCTTCTGGGGGCTGCATATCCCGCTTGATGGCTCGAAGGTCATCTAACGTGACATCATCCCGGCTGAATAATCCACCATGCATAACCTGCAACCAAATACAATGTATAATGGAATGTAATACAAATCATTAACTTCTGATTAAAACTCTGTTTCTGTAAGAAACTCAGTTTCCTGCAGACAGTCGGTGAGTGACCCTATCATCAGCACCAGTGCCTATGCTACATAAAATGTCAATGGTATGGGCAGAAAGCAGCCCTGAACAGGTTTATTAACTGAATAACTCACCAGGACTTTGTTGTTGATGAGTTGTGCCAGCGGCAGCCAGTTGTACACCTCGGTGAACAGCTCCGCCATCATGGGCGTGTACTTTGACTTGACTTCACCATAGAAACCGTACATCTGGTTCATGGTATCACTCTCATGATTTCCTGCATCCAAGAAGTCGGTAACAAACAGAGCAGTTCTCTTTCAATAATAATAATAATAATGATGATAATAATAATAATAATAATAATAATAATGATGATAATAATAATAATAATAATGATAATAATAATAATAATAATAATAATAATAATAATAATAATAATAATAATGATGATAATAATAATAATAATAATGATAATAATAATAATAATAATAATAATAATAATAATATAATGATAATAATAATAATTGTGAATTTATATTGTGCAGTTTCTATGAAGCATATATACTCAACTGCGCATAACAAGAAGATATAATCAATATAAAGAAAAATACAATTAAAGGACTGATAATTGCATCATAATTCATAAAAAAATATCCAATATCTGGGAATATCGTGGAATAGATGTGTTTTACGGAGATTTTTGAACCTGTTTATTGATGATGTATGTCTGATTGAGGGAGGGAGGTTATTCCAGAGTTTTGGTGCAGCACTAACAAAAGCACGGTCACCTGAGGTAATTTTCGTCTTGCACCGTGGATGACTGAGGAGCATGGTGTCATTTGAACTACGAAGTCTGTAAAACTGGGTTGTTTTTATGGTGAGAAGTTCGCTGAGATAAAAGGGCGCCAAGCCATGAATAACTTTGAATGTAATAAAAAGGAGCTTAAACTTTAATTCTTAATTTTCAACAAATTTTCTGAACTTCTACATACTTGGACCCGCAATATTTGTCATCAATTTTAGTCTAGATCAAGTGCTAAACAAAAGCAAGGTAGCCCTTAGTTTGAAAATGTTTTCACTCATCAATATCATTATAAACATGAGGATTGCTGCCTCATCTTGTTTTTTTATCTTGGAGGGATGAAAGGACCTACAAAATACATACTTCAGTTTTCCACAATATTCCTTCTCCACGATTTGCTTCAAGGTGATCTGAGTGCATTTATTTTTTTCCTCCCTTTGCCTTTGTCCAAATTTTTGTCCAAACGCATTTTCATAAATGTATGCACTACTTTACATGCAAATCAGTCTCCAACTGCAAAAGTGCTTTTGATTCGAGGAAATGGGATAAATGTATTGATACTGTTTGTTGTAGATTCCTATGGTTTCATCAAAATATGAATCAATCACCAATTCATCTAACCGGGGTAGGTGTCATGAAATGTGAAAGCCTCGAAAAAGATAATAACGAAATGACACAAAGAGACACCTTTGTTCAAATGATTTAACTCCAGTAAGCTCACCACATGAAGAACATCTGCTGCATTCACACATATCACATCATTGCTACTAATTCATCTCTCACTTAGTTATACATGCAGGTGTTTCTGCTAATGCCTGTTTTTATGATACTGTAATAGCTATAAGTGGCTCATTAATCTGCAACCTTTAGGCAGGGTGTATTGTTTTGTGTGGGTTTTTTTTCTCTTTCTCTCTCACAGTAAGAGTCAGTGACTTACCTCTTGATAGATGAAAGTGATCTGGATACAGCAGCTTGAAACCAAATAATGTGAAAATTACTTCTACAGAAAAGGATCCCCTGTCAACAAAGTCCCCATTGAAGAGCTGTGTGTTTAGGGTTAAGGAATGTTTGCAGCGGAATGACTGTTAAGCTTTCTATACTATTGATTGAAACAAAACCCATTGGTGGTGATACAGGTCTTGCTTATCTAGTATCAACATTACAACCATGATGAAGCCTTGCTATGGGATACTTCACAACAGAGTTTCATTTGTTTTCATGTACGTTCAGCACTTGGCGCACCTAGTATAATGGTAATATACATACTGTCATTGATACAAGCATACATGTGCAAATCTGATGATATTTGGAGTGCAGTAGGCAAATGGTCAAAATAAGGAAAGTATTGCCCAGACCAAGTTAGTCTTGATCCCAGACCTCATTACGAGTATATCCAGTTACGATCCACATGCATAGCCTGATCAAACCTTGAGAAAGGATACATATGGATTGTCTTGTGAAGGCAATCCATTGATCTCAAATATATTGAGGAGATCGTAGAACTGGCCATGGATGTCACCACATATCGTGAACTTGCTTCCTTCTGGTACTGTGATGTCACACAGAGATGGTAACTTTTTGAACACTTCTAGGATTTGCATTAATATCTGGTGGGAGAAACAAAATAATCTTGGTTGCATATTTGAGTCAAGAGATAACACACAAACATCACAGAGAAAAAAAAAAAGAATACTACCACATCATCTTGATCTTTATTATCATTATCATAATGCTATTTGTTGTCATCATTTCTAACATTACAATTTGTGTACAAAGATACAGTGAAACCCCGTTATAACGAGTACGGTTATAACGAGGAACCGCTTATAACGAGGTGATCGCGTCGGTCCCGTTTTCCTTTGCGTGTAAACCTATGGCAAAACGAATCGGTTACAACAAGTTCGGTTATAACGAGATTCCGGTTATAACGAGGACATTTTCGGCGCATCATGATAAAGAAAAACATAAGAAATTTGATCGGATATAACGAGGTACCATTTTTTGACTTGCCGCTTTTCAAATACGCGATAAACGAAACATTGAAAATCGAATTCACGCAACAAGGGAAAAAAGATAACGCACTCAAAAACTTTTCATGTAGCGACACTCGTGGCAAAATACAGAAATTGGAATGCGTGCGCAACTCAACATTATATCCTTTCCATTTTGTAGTCCCGACTTCCAGTTCTTTCGCTGGTGCTGGTTAGCAAATATGAGTGTATGATTATAGCCGAAATAATTAATGAAATCACGATCTCACCGGGTGACAGTAGCGTAAAAATAAAACGTGAAGGGATATTCGGAAGAAGATAAAGAACGCATCTTTAATCCCTTCGGGCGCAACGATAATACTTTGTATGAGATTACAGCCGAAATGATTCATAAAATCATCACATTCCCGCTGGGCACCAACAGCGTAAAATAACCTCGCAAGTTACGGTAAACGACGCACTTAATGTTACTCTGAAATCATCGCGATCTCGCCGGATATGATAGTAGTGTAAAAATAGTTGAATAACGCATGTTAAGCTACTTTAATCGGTGTTCAGAAGAAGAAACAAACGCATTTAAAAATTTGAATAGATCTGGGTTTGTTCATTATCACAATATTTTAACAACGCATTTCACAATGAAGATTTTTCTTTCTTTAAGAATGGTCTACGAGGAACAGCTAGATTTGCGTAAAAAGGATCACAACTTGACCTTCTAACTTCAATCCTGTCGCATATTTTTCAAGAACGGACGTTCAAAACGCGAAGAAGAAAATGAACTACGCATCTTCAATCCCTTCGGGGGCAACGAACATACATTGTATAAGATTACAGCTAGCCGAAATGATTCATGAAATCATCGCATTCCCGCTGGGCACGAACAGCGTAAAAATACCCCGCAAGTTACGGTAAACGACGCGTGTATGTTATTCTGAAATCATCGCGATCTCGCCGGTTGACAGTAGCGTAAAATAGTTAAATAACGCATGTTGAGCTACTTAATCGGTGTTCAAAAAAAGAAACAAACGCATTTAACAATTTGAATAAATCTGGGTTTGTTCATCATCACAATTTTAACAACGCATTTCACAATGAAGATTTTCTTTCTTTCAGAATGGTCTATGAGGAACAGATCTGCGTAAAAAGGATCACAACCTTCTAACTTCAATCCTGTCGCATATTTTTCAAGAACGGATGTACAAAACGCGAAGAGATTTTCGGAAGAAAAAAAAAACAACAACACATTTTAATCCTTTCGGGCGCAACGATCATGCATCGTATAAGATTACAGCCGAAATGATTCATGAAATTATCGCATTCCCGCTTGACACCAACAGCGTAAAAATATCTCGCAAGTTACGGTAAACAACGCATTTATGTTACTTTATTTGCGGTGACGTTTAGAAAATGTAACAAACGCATTTTATACAATCTGATTTTAATATAATATAGAAATAAAAATAATATAGATATGGAATAATTTCCCTTTATTCTTTCGATAATAATGAGCCATAATTGTGTAATAAAACGCAAAGGATGTTCTTAACTTTCGTTAATGGGTATATTATAACGTAATCCTTATGTTTTTCTTTGTTTTTGATGCGTACGGTTATAACGAGGTACCGGTTATAACGAGGTAATATCGCTGGTCCCACGGACCTCGTTATAACGGGGTTTCACTGTATAACATCAAGTCTCATCCTAATGTTTTTATTTAGATTCTTGTAAAGCACCCTCATCCATTTTTTTTTTTTTTTTTGGTCATCCTATGTCATGGTTTCTGTCCTGAAAAGGGACCATCATCCAAAATGGAAAGGTGAAATATATGGTTTACATGTGTGACCAAAAGGCCTAAATCAGAAAACATGTTGACAGAAACAGAAAACTGCAAGATCCTGAAGTACAGGTAAGATACAAGTGGAACTCTACTGAAAACAAACAGGTTAACACGCAACTAATATACCAACTGAATAGTGAAAGCATTTGAAATTGCAAAGGCAAGAAGAAAAATATCGAATAAAAGACACAAGCAAATGTTGAGTATGTGTGTTCATTGACTTGCTTTATGACTTACTGTGTAGGCATATCTCCTGTGTAGTATTTTCTGATTCTTGAAGTGATCCAACAGCTGCACCATGAAATCTTTTGTCACTTTGTCATTCTCCAGCGCAGGACCTGTGTACTCATCTTCAATGACTGGAAGACACACACAATACCATTAACAACTTTCAACAAACTAAAAACAACATAAATCAAGCGTAGCCAACACATTTTGACTTTCTGTTTTTTTCTACTGTGTGTAATCATTCTTGCAGGAAGAAAATCTTGTTTTCATTTTGCAAGCTGCTATCCCTAAGTCTACCAAACTTTGTCCACTGACAGAATTTTTTAAACTCCTGCCTCTTTTACATTCCTATCTGGTTGTTCTTCATATCTTCATATCTTCACTTTTATACTGACCTAGTATTCTTCTTTCTGTTCACCTCTTATAATACAGTTTTGATATTTTCATCACTTTGCACTTATTCCTAATGGTTTTATATATTTTTGTTTAATCTTATTAACAATATCCTAATCATTAAGTGTATTGAAGTATTTTTTCACAAACTTCAAAAACTACTAAACACAGCTTATGGCTGATGGCAACTGTTGATGTACACTGATTTAATTTGACAAAGAAACCAAAACAAACCACAAAACTATGCATTAAAAAAATCCGAAAAGAAAAAAATCTCTGCTTGACCTTTGATGAGTTGGTTTTTTGCTGTTTCTTTGTGCATACAAAAGAGAAATGATGACCTTCCTTATAGCTTGTTTTGATACTCTTCTAATCATAGCAAAAATAGGGTTATCCATTGAAAATGTAAGAATATAACAAAAGCATGTTGTCTCCATGTTTTGACCATGGGATGTCATTTGTACAAAGTCTGTTGTTCAGTGCACTATCATTTCATTATATACCCACTTCAGTTAGGGACAGCTCTTGACATTTTTAACAGAAAACAATTCTATTTTAGAAATGCATGTATAGGTAAACTTCATGGAACTCACTCATGTTATCCAGGATAATTGAGTCCAAGATAGATTTCTTCTCATCGACCCGAATGGCTCTCTCAAAGGCCATCTGCTTAACAAGTTTGTTGCATTCAGTATACTTGGTTCGGGCATCCTTGTCATTTGGCCGGTACTTGACAACCTTCCAGGTGAAAGATAGGAGGGTAAAATTAATGCAGAATGTTCCTTGAATGAAGAAATTATGATTTTCATGGGAAGAGTATCAGACTACAGATTGACTACTACAAAGATGGCATTATTACTATAACAAATAATGTTTGTTTTTTTTTGAATGTGTAACCTTGATACCTCTTTGAACAGCAGTCACAAGGTGAATGGATTTTTTTTTTATTCACTTTTCAAAAATGTCCCCTATTATCAGAATTCATGCCAAGTTAGATAGATACTTCAGAGATTTGTGTGTCATGTAAAAGCAGGCATGATGCAGAGAGTATCACCCTTTGATTTCAAAATAACTGGTACACATTAATATATTACTTCTGCTCCACTTGTTCCTCACTTAGATTTTACTTGAAATAAAATGTCAAAATACTCTTTTCTTTATGCAGAAATGTGGTGATGAGAGAATGTCTGAAAGCAAAGTGAAAATTCTTACCGTTTCATAGTCTTTGAGTGCTATCTTAAGCTTTCCAAGTGCCATGTTGGCTGTTGCTCTCCGGTAGTAGCCCTGTATTAAAGTCAATTTACAAACCTCTGTAAAATTATCATGCCCAATTATTATACCTCCATTCTTTTTGAAGGTCTCAACATGGGGTAATGTGGAAACCCACATTACGTACTATTGTGAAATTTAACACTTTTTTTCACATGAATAAAAGATTCAAAATGTTTCAAATGCAGCTTTTCAAGCATTAGAAATCAAGTCAGTTATTTCAACCCTGACAATTTCTACTAAGGTGTGCATGGAGCCAGACTTCAAGCTATTTCATTTTAAAAAGATATCCTTTATTAAAGATCTAAAAACAACCCCCTCCCAACAAACAAGACAAAATCAACCTTTTGCATTGTGGAATAGAACTTGATGTTAACTGTGGTAGGCTAATGCACATATAATTAAGAACATGAAGAACTCTAAAATAACACTTTTTCACCACTGCAACTATGCAATTCTGCACAATGCATAAACAAGCTTGCATGCATTGAAGTGTTTGAAAATGAAAAACATAATAATACTAATAAAAGATATGCCTTGAAGTTTCTAGAACTTTGGAAGCACCTTGATGTATGATTTGTCCAGCTCCAGAGCTTTACTAGCATCCTCAAGGGCAGAGCCAAAACATTCCGTCCTGAGATAAGCAAAACTTCTGTTGCCATAGTAAGCTGCTACAGATGGATTTATCTCAATAGCTTCTGTGTAGAAGGTAATGGCTTGCTGGAAGTCTTGTGCTGCAAAGGGAAAGGAATGAGAACAGATACAATAATAATAAACAGTTTTTACAGAGCACAAATTACATTTACGCCTCTAAGTGCTGTTTATCAAGCTCCAGTCTTCTTCAATCATCTGATAAATAACAAAAAGTATAAAAGAATTGTTGCTGTTGTCTTTTCAATCCCATTAGTACATATTGAAGTAGAATTCTCAAAACTGGAACCTTGATTGAATGATCCTTATAATACTAATACATAACTCATGACAAGCTATGCATAGTACGGTGGGATAGAGTCATAGACTTTAGAATGGTCTTTAATCACTGAAGGCAAACAGTGCAGTGAAGCAAAGTATACTGTGGAATACTGTACTTCACAGAGAAATTGGGCAGGGGATGACTACATACATTTTTTTAAAGTAATTAACTATGATGAATGTAAACATCAAACTGTGACTCAGATGTAACAAGCCATTGCCATTGGAATTGCACAAGAAGGAACTTTCTGTCAATAGTCTTCTAATCACTCTCTTAAGGCCCAATAATGGTACACTACTATGACGACGATGAGATTTTGGATGACAAACCAAGTTATGCCAAGACATATTACAGTAGGAAATGATTTAATTTTGAGTCATACAATAATTGGAGATAGATGGAACATGGATGACAAACCAAGTTATGCCAAGACATGCTCTAGTCGGAAATGATTTAATTTTGAGTCATATAATACAATAATTGGAGATAGATGGAACATGGTCATGGAGCCTAGTCAAGACATTCACATGTAAATTTATCACATTCACAAGAACTAACATGACTAACGTTAGATTCATTCTAGCTACATGTAAATTTAGTTTGGTTTGCATGGTTTGGATCCAAAATTTCAGGATACAATTTAAATTATGTGGATATATGGAAGTTTTTCTTTTTTCAGTGAGAATTCTTACAACCCAAGCAAAAACCACCACGTACAAAAGAGGGCAAAGCTTATAACCATCTTAACTAGATCTAGACCTATTACTTAGATAGAGATGCGCCATAAATTACAGGCGACGGGATAAGTGCTGCATGCTGGCTATGATGCAATTTCGTTTAGTCCCGTGCACGCTTAAAATTGTATGTCGTGCCTCACTTTCCCTAGCAAGATTTAGGAAATCGAATTGCAGTAACATGCACGATTAACAGCTTTTCAGTGATACGTGGTACTAAGAGCAAAAATAATTCGGTTACCCTTGAAAAACGTGTTGGCTTTATCCTTAAGTGTCTCTGCCTTCTGTTTATCGTCCTCACTGATGGTGGCTTCATCAATTTTGATGTTGGGAATTACTCCCGTTGTTGTGGAATCGCCGGACTCGGCCATGGTAAATACTTGTACAATTTACTGATCCCACGTGATATGCGGAAATTACATGTTTATTCGTCGAGAGGGCGTACTACTGTTCACGTCCACAACACGTCCAGAGAGTCCGATTGCTTCGCGGCCAGTTTGCCATCAGTTCGGATCCCTGCAGAATTACCGGATTTTAATTATATAGTTTGTATTATCATTTTTTTTTTTTGTGGGGGGGGGGGGGTTGGAGGATTATTGTAGCTTGTAGGAAAAAGTTAAGGTAGTCTTAACACGTACTTGCTTCCTGGTGTCCGACCGTTTCCAATTTGCCAAGTACAGCTAGAGATAAAACTTTTTTAGGCCTATCTCATTTTTATGAATCCATAGATGTGATTGGTCAAAGATGCAGTCAAACGTTTTCCTTATACACTTTTGTGCCTCATTTGATGAAACCTCGATTCTGATTGGTCAGAGTTGCAGTCAATAGTTTTCTTTAGTAGGTCCTATACCTCATTTAATGAATCCTAGATTCTGATTTAGTGGGATACAAAGATCTATCTATGGTCTCTTTATAAATGAAGATAGACTTACATCTTGAAAAACATGACTGCTAGGCAGTATGGTGGGCCTTTTTTTACAAAGTAACAAATATCGACTGCTTCGAGGGACATGGTTAGAAGTAATAGATATTTTTTTTTTTTCTCTGACTGGTATCAGGACAAATATGCCTTAATCTGGCATAACTTATCTTAGATTAAGTGAGATGCTTTTATAACCCTAGCCAGGCCGGGCTTTTTTGGCTGTTCTGTGGCCAGGGAAGGGTTGAATCAACCCCCCCCCCCCCCCCCTCCCCGCGATCGCGCAATCGCCATGAAAATTTGTACATAATCATTACCTACCGGGCGTAATCTACCAAACTATTCGATAAGAAAAAAAGGTGAAATTTTCATTATATTAATTGATTATGCCAATATATGCATAGAATCATACATTTTGCTCTAAATCAGGAAATAAAGCTCGTAGAATCCCAATTTTGGTGATTCTTTGTAGCATTCCTAAGAATATACTTGAAAAAAAAAAGTGGTATTGAAATTAATTTCTTATGTTGTATTATTTCATGACTTTTTTATGTATTTCTATGTTTATCGACCTTTTGTTTTATCATTTTTCCTCAAAATAATATGACAGCTATTTCAAGCATAATACTAGTAATGCTAGAATTTATTGATTTCAGCCGATGAACATGAAAATAATCATATCTTTTTGAAGAAGGTGAGAAAACTCCATTTGCATAAACTTTGTACAAAAAATCACGTTTTTTAGTCATTTTCGGTCTGACAAGCATGTATAAAAGTTCGAGCAACGTCGTAACAATATGCCCGATTTTTGCGAAAATGGTGTCATAAGATATAGTGCGATGTTTTCCTCTTTAAAAGTTTTGAATATTTTTTATTTACAGATTTTTTCCAAATTGCTATTTCTATATGTTTTTTAGTTAGCACAAAATTTCCCTATTTCTTTGCGAGAATATTTTACTTTAAATCAGCCATTCATATAATCATTTTACAAGAAATTCTTCTGATTACCATCATCCTTCTGTACGAACCTCTATGCTCAAGAATTATGTTTTATACAGAGGTCCCTTGATATGGAATGATATGCCTCATGAAATGAGACTCACCTCTTCATTAAATTAGTTTAAGAAGAGATTTAAGCTTTATAGATTCACAACTTGCAGTAACTCTGCCACGTGTATTCAAAGCAATGTGTTAGCTCATAAAGTGTGAGTGTATGTGGTGGTGGTGTTTGTTTGTTTGTTTGTTTGTTTGTTTGTGTGTATACACACAAACAAACAAACAAATGTGTATGTATGTGTGTGTTCTGAATGAATTATTTTGTCATCAGGGCCCAGCTTTATACCTCATAAGGCAATCTGCCTTCCTGTTGAGCCCTTACACTTTTATAATTCTCTTTCCATCATTTTTGTTTTTGTTGTTGTTTCTTTTTTCTCTACCCTGTAATGGGAGGATTGTATGGTTGACAATGTGCCAATGTATTGTTTTTTGGTTTATTTGTAAAGCCCTCATTATGTGTTGTTTTATGAAAGTTTTAAATAAAAGAACTTGAACTTGAACAGGAAGAAGATGGTGACAATGATGGTAACGGATGAGATGATGCCAGACCCTAAACATTGAAGACAATGATAGCGTTCAATAAAAAAAAATATATATCGCTACGGCGACTGATATGCCTCCGCCATAATGCATGGTTCTCCTAATAGGTCTATAGTACAATGTCTTGACAATGTGTGATGACAGTTTCAAACAATTGGCAAAATATTAAAATGACAAGTTTGACACAAATGTGCTGAATGTTCACTTTCCTAGAACTAGGTTCAACTGGATGAATGATTAAAATGTCAGAGTGCAGGTATTTGGGGAACTGATGATTTTTACTTGACTTTTGACCCTTTTATAAGTTTATGCATTGAGTAATTTTTCAAGGTATTGAGAAAAAGTGTAATTTCAGTATCAAATGGGAAAATAGCATTATCTAAACCTGGCCTTTGACCTTTGACCTCACAGTTCCAAAGAGAATCACTGTTAGGTTGAACATGCATAAATATGTAAGTTTCATGATGATACCTTGAGTTACTTTTGAGATGGAGGAAAAAGTGCAATTCAGCACTTTCACTTGACCTTTGACCTTTTGACCTTTGACCTTTTGGCAAGAAACTTCCCACAGAATATATATTGGGTAATACATGTATACATCAAGTTAAAAAAAACCTTCATTCATTGCATAAATATAAGGAAAGTAGTTATATTTTGAGGAGTTGACCTTGACCTTTGACCCCCTCTGACCTTTGACCAATGACCCCCAACTTCCCTATAATAGATAATCACTGCCCATCGGTACAAGCATATATACTAAGTTCCATGAAGATACCTTGAACCATTTGCGAGATATGGAGAAAAACATGAAATTTCATTTTTTTTTACAAAATAACCTGTGACCTTTGACCTTTGACCCTGTGACCCTACAATCCACACAAAGTATTATCCCCCAAGGATATACCCTCATACCAAGTTTGATGTAAAACCACCACACGGTTCTTGAGATATCAACAAAAACAAAACGGGACGGACGGACAGACGGACGGACGGACGGACGGACAACCCGAAAACATAATGCCTCCGGCCACTTCGTTGCGGAGGCATAAAAAAAAATGACTGTTGAAAACTTATTTTTTCCAATACTGAGACCTTTTAATGTTTCTAACTTTATTCCACTGCATAGCGGGTTAATGATCTCACAGACTAATAAAATTCATTGTCTGTCTTGCTTTACTTTATTTTGAAGGTCCTTTTTTGAGGGGTCAAGGGTTACCACCCCCCCCCCATGATGACAGGCCCTTAATGATCACTTTAGTGATGAATTATGATGACGATGCAGTGACTACGATTCGTTTTTGATGATTGGGGAGGGGCGTTGCTGCCACTTGCCCACCAATTAAAAGCAAACAAGCTAGTAAAAAAGAAAAAAATGGCTGAACATTTTCTGGTGCAACTTCATCCGGGGTCAATTGGCTGACAAGTCCCCCCCCCCCCCCCCCCAAAAAAAAAAAAAAAAAAAAAGAAAGAAAGAAAGAAAAGAAAACAAGAAAAAAATGTCTTTACATTTTTGGGTGACGCTTCTCTGGGTTCCAGATATTTGCTCCTGCGACACCTAAAGTTGGTCCCATGAAATATCTGCACGCTAAGCCAAAGAAAAAATTCTACCCACAAATATATGCCCATAACCTAATCCTTTAATCCTAATCCTCACATCAAACTAAACCTAAAACCCAATATTACAACCCTATATAACATAACCCTAAATCCTTCGAGAATAAGACCGGAACAATCGTTGCAGGGGGAAATGTCGTGTCACCCTCTATTGACATCGCCTGACAAGCGGAAAAACAAAGAAAAAGCCTCACCGTATATTTTTTTTTTCTGAAAAAAAAAAAACCCAAACAGAAGTGGAGGAGGGCAAAAATTAAAACCCTTTTGTCCAATTACACACTGAGAAAAGGAATATTGAAATTAGATGTACCTCACCCGAGAACGAATTTTAAGAAACGTAGGCCTATGGTGTAACATATCGCGGAGCCAAAGTATAAGTTATCAGACGGTGTAAAACAAAGTGTATCTCTCTTTATATCTAAGAATCAGATAGATAAAATATATAGTATTGTTTGCACTGAACTGTAACATTGTATGTCAATTAATCTTATTTTCAGCATCTTGATTCGTATTTTTTCCTTTCTAGTAATATGCATGATTTCGTATATATACTTTGCTTGTGTCTGTGTGTTTGTTTGCTTATTGTTTCTTTCGTTTCCTTAATGTTGTATTTTGAAACTGTAAGATCTTTAAACTACACGGACTCACAGAAAAAAAAATGGCTGAAGTGAGTGGCCCATGGTGAAATAAAAATACTCAAACTCAGCAAACTCAAACATTGTTTTCATTGTTCTTGCATATTCCATGTGAGCTTTCCCCAGTTACACGTACGTTGCTTTTGTTCTGAGCTTTGACCTATTGCTCGCATCCTCTGCTATGTCCCCGGGACTGTATACCGTCATCACTATATGTCTAATTTGAGGACAGTATCTTAACTTGCTACTATGTAGCTACTAATTAAAAGAAAATTAGAACAAAATTATGCCAGCGATTTGAAAAAAAAAAAAAATGGAGGAGCGACATTGGAGTTTTGGGAGAAAGAGGAGAAAGCGGAGGAGGAGGAGGAGGAGGATCGGGGAAGTGAGCTATCTAGGAGGAGGAAACTAGAACGTGTGAAGGAAGAAGAGAATAACGGACGACTGAGTGAAGGAAATGTCATAAAACCCATGATATTATCCCATTACGACACAAAAGAATCAACTTTGTAATGATTACAATTCTTCTCTCTCCACCACTCCAAGCTCTGTCCATCACCACCCAACAGCAAGAACGCACAAATACCTGAAAGACCAAACAACAGACACAGTCAGTCCCTCTATCCTTTGAGCCTACGTGTAGTAATCACGACCACTCAGTGCTACGAGCAAAGAGAATAATATTAAAAGAGATTTTCCCCGGGAGGAGGAAAATCTCTTTGATAGAGGTTCTATACCACAATCTCTTTGGCTACGAGTAACCTTGCTAGAACCCCCGGGCATCAGTGCGCTGCGTGCGCTGTGCATGCTTAGGTAGCTTGCGTGTAGTGTGTATCTGTTACGTACCCGCGCGTACCATTAACCCATGTTGCATGCAGCTGCAGCTGTACCTTTTTGAGGGTTACATCTTAGAAGCCCCTATTTGCCAGTAAATGCAAATTCTGCTCCAGAAAGACCATGAGTGCTGGAAGCAGTAGGCTGTCTGTTGCTTCACAATTTTTCCTAGACGATGACGGAGGAGATGGTCAAAGTATTTCTGATCAGGTATCTCAACATGAGCATTCTTCCTCAAATCTTGAAATGTGACAGTACGGAGGGGCTTATAACAGTCCCATATGTTGGTTTTTGCGTTACAATGTATAGAAGCCGATAGAATTGGCACCACTGCACTGTCACATGGTAAACTTTACATGACGGCATGTCGTAGATTTACCCACAGATAAGCAAAATTGGGTAAGACTTTGCAAGACCAGAAAGACGCAATAATCGACTACGTGGTAATACTAGATTAGTATCATCAATGGTCAAATAGGGGTAGACACTACACAGCACAGCATGCAGCAGCAGCAGTGTCAGTGAACATGGAAAAAACAACAACCTTACAAATGAAGTTTGACTTCAAAACAAAGAATGATGTTTGGGCCTTGCTGTAGGTGCTGTCAAGGTATTCTAAGTAAATTTAGAGCATTTGGAAACATGGTTATTGTCAAAACAGGGTGTGTAAATGAATAATAATAGGCCACTAAATTTAAGGATAGGATGGGGGAGGGGTAGCTACACGCAGCCGCTGTAGCGACAGCGGCTGCTCCTCTATTCCTTCGCAGACGTTGTCATTTTTCAGTGTGGTTGTGCGACTCCTTCATGAATATCTTTATTAATCGTGGAAAACTAAAATACAAGGAATTATCGTAATCTATGATAATCATTCAATAATCGGTATGCGATTTCTTGTTTAATTACGTCAAAAACTCACCGAAATCTGTGGCTGAAATCAGGTCTGTAAACGTCCTTATTGCTTCACTCCTCATCTGCGTGTTATTTGAATGGCATTCACTCTTGTATACTACAACCATATGACAACGTACAACGTAGGTAGTCTGAGAGGCGCCCTCTAGCTCTCCAACTTCCTACGTTGTACGTTGTAGTATACGAGAGTGAATGCCATTCAAATAACACGCAGATGAGGAGTGAAGCAATAAGGACGTTTACAGACCTGATTTCAGCCACAGATTTCGGTGAATTTTTGACGTAATTAAACAAAAAATCGCATACCGATTATTGAATGATTATCATAGATTACGATAATTCCTTGTATTTTAGTTTTCCACGATTAATAAAGATATTCATGAAGGAGTCGCACAACCACACTGAAAAATGACAACGTCTGCGAAGGAATAGAGGTGCAGTCCCGTCGCTTCACGACAGCGGCTGCGTGTAGTTAGGGGAGGGGGTGCTTCTCGTGATTCTTGATTCTAAAAATTACAGACTGGGGTTGAACTTGCCTGTTGACTTTGTATGCAGGAAGCGTGGAATTCTTTTATGCTATGACAAACGAAAAAATGTGTTTTATACAGTAGAAAATACCTTGATGCTTTTGTCATAAACAGAATTGGTTACCAACACAGAAAGTTCTGCTCCCTCATATTGTAAATGTGAGCAGTGTGGAAAATATCATGCATGCTTCTACTTTTCTCGATGTGATTGCAGAACAAAGGTAAGTTAATACATACCAGTGTGTTTAATTCACTGTTTTGTTGAGGATACCCTTTATTGATTTGATATAACTTCTAATGTGTTGACAGTTGGTTAAACTTACATAAGGCATGAAAATTGTCACAGCTGTGCATGAGTAATTAAGCCGGCAGCATCTATTGCACAAGTTCTTTTAACTGTTATACTTTGTTCTTGTTTTTCTGATAAGGTTGTCGACCTGCTGCAGAACACACACTCTCTCCCAAAGGATTCGCAGAAGATCACTCATCTCAGACATGTTCAAGAACTGATTGTCAACCGGGATCCGTCTCTCCTGGATAACTTTCTTGATGTGAGTGTAATATTGCTATCATTAAGTGATGTACAAGATCTGCAGTTTATCCAAGTTTATTGTACTGAAGAATCTGGTCAGAATTGTTTTGTCTTAAGAGTGTGGAATTACAACATGGTTTTGTTTTGTTTTGTTTTTACTTTTTTGGTTTCTTTGGCTTTTGACCGAGCATACTATTTTTTCATTTGATATTTCTATATCATGTTAATCAAGTTCAAAATTGGATTTTCATTGTACTTGGCACAAATCAAATCAAAATATTACTGGGATTTTCCCATTGAAAAAAAAAAAAATCAGGTTACATCCTTTGACAAGTAACATTTTTGTATTATTTTTGTTTGGTCTGCATGGCTCTACTTATTACTAAATTCTTCAGTACAAAATTCCAATGACATTAATGAGTGTGATTTGGTTTGCTATTGATGAAACTTTAGCAAGTGATGAGTTTCCTCATTATTTCATAGACTATTTCTACATGGTATATTGCTCACATCATATTGGCCGGCTTTTGAAAAGGGATATGTATTTTTAAAAAAGTAACCAAACTGTTATCTGACTCATGAAACTAGGAGAATTGACAATGTTTATCAAGAAAGTTTTCTTTTTCTTTGTTTTCCTGTGATGTTATCACTTGTTCATACCAGATTTCTGCATGGTACTTTTTCCCCTTATGGTAACTCTTACAGGAAGTACTGCAGTTCCAATTTGATCAGTCTGTTGAAGTCAGAAAATTTGTGGTCAGTTTTGCAGAGTATGCCTGGTGAGTACATCAATGATTTCAAGAGTATTGAAGTGTCTTCTGTCACTAACAATTTCCAATGAAAGTTTAGATTGCCATTCTATATCATTGTTGTAGTCTGGTCTCATACATGATTAATCGCAGAATCCACAATCTCAAGCGAAACAGTCAAGATTCACATGCAGGGAAGTAAGAATGAACGAGTTTATTTCTTTCACAGCTTTGTGGAAGTCAAATGAACCCAGTCAGGAATTGGTCAGAAGACAGGATGAAAGCATGAAGTTTAGCTTCGCCTCGTGCAATTACTTTCACGAAGCTGTCTAAATTTCATGGTGCCCCACAGAGGTCCAATGATCCCTGTAATGGCAGTGATTGGATGAATTTGAGGGCCATTGTTGGTGTTGCTGGTACATTGTATTACAAGTTAAACCAAAAGTGAGAAAGCAAATGACTGCTCATTTTGGTATATCCCACAAAACATTACAGGTAGATCCTCGGTAAAGATTCATCACAAGGGTCTTGCTAGCTGGGTCAAAGATGAGAAAGATCCTGCAGTCAGGTTTCAGGTGGCTTTAGTCTGTACATGCATGAGTCTGTCTTAGAGATATTCAAGGACAGGGACTTCGCATCTACCAGATTTGGAAGTCTTGGCATGTACCACAATTTGGAATTATGGACTGTGAGTTTGAGAAGGCAAAGACATCTGTATCTAAGGGAAAAAAAGCATGTACAGATCCTGACAATGTACGTGACCAGACTACAACTTTGTACTAAGTACATCTGAACAGACCACTGGGGCTGAGCAGAGGTTCTCTTCTTAAGCACTGACCTTAATTAGAAAAATGAATGCCTTTTGAAATTACTCACAAGTATCTAACAAGGATATTGCTATATATGACCCTATGTAAATTCAGAATGTATTGATGGTATCACAAAATTTTAAAGTTGTTAGGGCATCTATCTGTCTATCTAGATAGAACAAAATAAAATAAGTAAGTCTATATGACTATGTATGTGGGTGTATATATACATGTTAAGATTTGATCTGTAAACTGATTTGCCCTTCTGCAGTAAAAAGGACAATGAGATCCTATGTACAGTCCTCCCTCGCCTCCACATGATGCTGACTGAGGAGAACCAGAATGTTGCTGTCTTGAAGAAGGTCATTCTGTGCTTCTCGCAGCTCTTCAGAGTGACACTTTTGGTAAGAACATCACTGCTCCTCCGCTCATTAGGAGACATGATGTTGGTTACACAATGGCTTTTTTTTTCAATGAAATGGTAAAAGATGTTGTTGACAGCTTCTCTCCAAATGCAGTCATTGTCACTGTATTTACACTATTCTTACAAAAAAATAATTGTTATTTGCAGAATGAAGTTGTATCCAAACACATTGTACGTAGAGACTGTGTGCCTTTGCTATTGCTGTTTTTGAGTGAAGAAGATATGTCTAATTAAAAAGACCTCGTAATGATTGATTTGCTTGGACTTTGCTTTAGGTCTGAGTCATCATGGCAAAATATATTTTGTTGAATCTTATTTTGAATGTTTGTGATGTTGAAAGAATATGTGAGCTCATGAGACTAAGAATGAAATAGATCATTATTGACAACATGGGCCATTAATACTTTTTCGTAAACAAGAGTGATATAAATGCTGAGTACACTGAGGTTTATTGGGAAGCTGTGACTGTTGTTATGTCCTCACCTGACAGTGGCTCACTGGAGTGAAGGTGATTAGAGAGGAGATGGAAGCTGGATGGGAGTCCCTGGTTTTGATGAAGAAGAAGATCTTGACCGAGTTGCTTGATGATGACAATGATGGGTAAGTGTAAAAATTCATTTAATGAAATTTAGTGTGATGTCCTTTCCATTTGACAGAAAAACTGACCTGGGCCCCATTTCATAAAACTTGTTATCAGTGACAAGTTTTTATAGTTGTGACAAGCTACTGAAATTCTTGCATCTGATTGGCTGAGAGCAAATTTGTCATAGAAATGTGGCAGTTGTCACTGATAACAAGTTTTATGAAACAAGCTTGTAGATTATTTTATTCAAAAGTGAATTTTCTATCTAGAGTCTAGAGAGAATCAACTAAACACCTATTCTGCGTCAATTGAATGTTTCACAATCAGTATCTCCCATGAAGCACCGTACATATCAAATTATGATTCATACAGACAGACTTAATAGCTTACCCGAAAAGAAATACTCCTTTTCCATTTTGTTTCACATTCTATAAAGATATCCTGTATGTCTCTTCTATTGCTGTGTTGTTGGATTGGTTATACACATCTTGGTGAAGTGTCAAGGTCCTCTGTCAGATTAGCTAAATGACGTGTCCTATTGGGTCTAGGGCAAGTACCCCCTGGGCAATTCTCTGTATCGCCAATACCTAGGTGCCGTGCACAGAGCAGCGTTTTAGATGTATTATGGGATAGCCCAGGGGACAAACTTGCCCCAGTTTTGGCTGCATGTGCACTCAGGTCATGTTCTGTCTTTATCGAATTGGTAATTTTTGTTGAAGATTTCTTCCCTCTCCATCATGTGACCAGCACATTGAAGCCTAACAGCAGTGAACCATGACTCTAGTGACTGCAAATCAGTAAAATTTAGAAACTTTCAACTCTTTTAAATCGGAATTATAGCCAAGAAAAAAGGAGTAACAACGTAAATGCAGACAAATAACTCCATTGAATCGTATGGGAACTGCAACGCACGCGAGACATCCGGAAACGACAATGGCACCGAGGAATCCCACAGTGCATCTGTGACAGGGTTTAGTGTGTGCAGATGCGCATTGGCGACACCGAGAATTACCCCAGACCCTTCCCCTGACCCTAACCCTAATCCTAACCTTAACCCAAACTCTAACCCTATACCTAACCCTAACCCAAATCTTTACTCTAACCTTATCACCAACCAGTATTTAGTCAGGGGGTAATTGTCCTGATACAGTCCTATTCTCAATTTGTAGTGGTACTGGACCAAAGCAAATAACTAAAAGCAAAGACAGGGCAAGTTAGAGGATATTAGACTTCTCTACAAGTTGGTTTGCATTGGCGGGGAACGCTTTAGACAAGCATTGCTTACAGTTTGTGCAGTATTTGGTACAAGGTGGATATGTGCTTGGTGGACAGTATTTCCTTGTGGTAAGAATGTGATTTGGCAAACCTGAACATTCCTCTTCTTTCCCTTTGCAGTGTGCGCACACATGCAATCAAGTGTGCAGAGTCTGTAATTGTCAGCCTGACGGAGCGGACCTCAGATTCAGAAGTACCTAAGCGAGCGGAGCACGAAATATCCCTTGATAAGGTGTGTACTTAAGAAAATGATTAAAAGTTTTTGCTGTATTAACATAGTTCAGCCTTCCATTAACATGTAAAGCATTGTTTCAATCGATTAAAAAAAAAAAAGTACCAGTCATGTCCTCTTTTTGTTTTAATTTTTGTTGTTCTGTATAAATGTTGTTGAAATATTTACAAGGCACTCTTCATACCTGTTATATGATATAGACAGGGCTTGACACTAACTTTTTTTCTCTGGTGTCTTCTCTGGAATCTTGAAATTTCAAATTTGAGTGGTCTGAAAAAGAAATGTATTGTCCCAAGTATAAGGAAACATAACAATTCATTTGGAATTTTAAATGCCCAATGACGCTACCAAAAGATTTTTTTTTTTTTAGTTTAAGGGGGGAATTTGCTGGCCTGACCGCTATATTTTAGTAGCACCAGGCCACCAGGCCACCACTTATGTTGAGCCCTGGTGTAGGTATGGTGCTTTCCAAAGAAACATGCCTGAAGAATAATTTATTGAGAAGAACTTCATTGTTGTGACCAAGCAAAGGATAATCACTGTCCATCACACTTTGCTTCTGCTTTAGATCCCAGATGACCATTCCTTGCTGGTGAAGAAGAAACTCCTACACGAAGGCTGCCAGGCTCTGGATGCCCTTCTTCACATGCTGGTGACTGCCAGTATATCCAGGTGAGCTTGGTTTGTGCTTTGTGATTTTTGGCGCCACCATCACCACCCTCCACTCGTCATGGTGACCATTGTCTTTAGCGTCGGCATTTCAATCATCATCATCATCATCATCATCATCATCATTTTCATCATTATCACTCCTCATTGTCCGCTTCTGTCATCATCATCATCATCATCATCATCATCATCATCATCATCATCATCATCATCATCATCATCATCATCATCATCATCATCATCATCATCATCATCATCATCATCATCATCATTATCATCACCTCCCCACCATCTTTGCCATCGTCATCTCTATCATCACCTTTACCATCATAAATATGTTCATCCAGCTTTATGCTCCGTATTTTTGTTTTCAGTTTAAAACTGTCTTTAATACCTTACTAGGCTCAGCAGAACAGTGACTTGATGCGATCATAACTTAGTACAATTGTCACTATCACAGCAACAGCTGTTTAGCTTTCAGGATTTAAGAGATGGTGGCATATTGTAGTCTGTAATTACTATCAAATTAAGTCCTGCATACAGTGCATAGATGAGATGGATTCTTAAATTCAGTAAAGTCTGAAGAATCTTTTCTTTATAAAATGGTTCTAATTTCATGTCAGCATCAACTTGATGGTGTGTATGGGCTCCCTGAAATCCATTGCCAAGCAGCGGCCAGAGTTTATGGGCAAGGTGATCCAGGCATTTGAAAATCTGCATGGTAAGTTCCTCCCATTTTTCACTCCTTTTTTATTCTATCTTTTTGTAAATAGGCTTGAGCACCAATCCTGTATGGATTTTGTGAAACATAGATTAGGTATACAGCTTCTGTATGAATTGCTTTGATGGATACTTTGTAGTTGATGCTCTTGTTGAAGCATTCTCCAAAAACATGGATATTTGTTTTTATTATCCCTATTAGTGTTATAAACACTAACAGTGAAACTTGAATGGTAGCAGTATAGACAACAAAAAGCATAAATGATTATGCAACTTGCATTTGTTGTTGTTGTTTTTTTTTGTATGACATTCATTGACACACTGTGCAAATATTTGTGGTAGTTTCAGTGAATGTGTGTTGTCGGGAATATGTGCACCTCTGGACATGCAGCTGCATACCCCATTCTTCATTTACACAAAGGCTGTATTCCTGCATTTTCTCTCATGTACAGTGAATCTCCCACCCACGTTGTCCAAATCTCAAGTCAGCAGTGTCAGGAAAACATTAAAGGTAATGCTATGAAGTGTCCGTAATAGGCACAACCATTGTGCACAAGTTTCCCAGTGATCCATACACAATAAATGATTTTTTTGAATGTTGTTAAACATGGTGCAGAAGACTGTTTAGACAAAAAGACCGCTCATGTATCAATTACAATATTTAATTAATTTACTCCTCTTGTCTCAAATTGAAGTATCTTTTAGTGTGTGTGTGTATGTGTTTGTGGATGTCTATCATATGATGATTGTGATATACATCAACATCATTGACACAAGAAAGTCCTGTTCTCAATTCCAAGGCGAAATAAAGGTTTGATGAATGAATTTTCATTTCAGTTGCAAGTACATGTATATTGTAATGCCACACCATGTTCAAGGTAACAGGAGTAAATTGGGTAGCATCACCTGCCAAGAATGATGGAAGTTCTTTGAAAATGGGGATGAAAAGATAGATACCGTATTGTAATGTTAGAGTTTTATTTTTCGCTGAATAGTGACACTAGTCTTGACCCTTTGTATGCATATAAAAAGCAAAGATGTCATCATCTTACTACTCTCCCAGTGGTTTGTTTACAAAAAAAAAAAAATAAATAAAATCATGTTTGTGGCTGAAATGTGAATGTCAACCCTTTTCCCCTTTAAAGGGATCAAACAGTTTTGGTTGAGACCTAATTTCAGGTTTCTAACATTTTTTGTTGAGATAATGAGAAACCTCATATGAAATATGAAAGAGCATGTAATTCTATGATGAATTCAACATTTATTTGATGAAAATTGTTTTTGCAATGGCTGAGATATCCAAAAAAGAGCAATTCTAATGAAGTGTGGGACCCACACTTTATTACGATCGCTTTGTTTTACTTTGTTTTTGGATGGTTCAGTCATTCCAAACCCGATTTTCATCAAATAAACTTTGAATTCCTCTTAAAATGGTATGCTCTGTACTATATCATAAATGTTTTCTTGGTATCTCGCAAAAAGTTAAAAGCCCAATTCTCACCTCCACCAATACTGTACCATCTCTTTAAAATGCCACTAGAGTATTTCAGACTGAAGTAGTTAGATAAAGAGAGCACAGCATATCATTATAGATTTCAAGTAAAAAACAGAGAGTTAATTTAGTAAAAACTTATTTATTCAGTGGCAGAATTTTGAGGTGATGACATCATCACTCCCAACATTTGCATAAATGTGACCGAAACTGTCAATGTTTTGTGAAAACATGGGACGACATTACATAACTATCTTATCAGGTACAAGTTTGAGGAAATTTTAACCATACTGTTTGTCCAAGTTCACTCTGTTTATCAGAGCGGACCTGAACATGCTGTAACCCTGTGTCAGATTCACCCTGACAAAAAGAGGAAGAGGAAAGATTAAAGGTGCTGATAGAGCTGCTCAAGCTATTTTTGCTCCCTTGTAATCCATCTTGGTTTTATAGATGCAGCTGTTTGGTCTCCTGCGGCACCAGTCCTCTTTCGAGTTCCGTCGCAACATAGGGACTCTTTTAACTGACCTGGGTGCTTCAGATGCGGAGGTAATGAAAAACTCTTGACACATAGGATATTGCTGTTTGATGCCTCTGCTTCCAATCAAGATAACATCTGTAAAAGGACCCTTGGAATCTGATCAAGTGTTGCACTAGTATTTTCCTCTTTTTTTTTCTTTTTTTTTTAAAAAGATGATTAGCTGGTAAAGAAAAAGATTCTGCATACATGGAAAGAGATGACAGATGTAGCACATTGGTTCATTCTGTATGCATCTGATCATGTCCCTGAAAAATCAAGAACTTTTCTCAATGACTGGCAGTGCAGAGGCCATCAAATCAGATTGGTTATCAGAGGAGTGATTGCCGTAATGGCTGCATCGTGGGGGAAAAAATCTTTTAAATAAAAGCAAGAATGCATAGTAATTGAATTTCTTGACCTCAAGTATAGAAAATTAACCAACAGTCAAGATATTGCAAATTCATTTAAAGATATCATTGTCAATACTTGTCTGAAACTGCAAGATCTGAGTAATGAAATAAACAAAAATAAGGGAGGATTTGATAATATGTGCTGACTTTTTTCTATTGACTTAACTAAAGCATATGATTTTATAGACCATGTATTCTATTACAAAAATTATATCATTTTAAAGGGCCTTTCAGATGTCATACACTGTCTGCAAATCCATGTTCTTCTAGATTGCAAGAAATACTCCCAGAGTTGTGGAAAGACCTAAACGACCTCGCTCAGATGCTGGTAGTGAGCAGAGTAAACGCAAGAAGGCCAAGGTAAGAATATGAACTTTTCTCCAAAAAAATTTCCATTGTCAGTTATGTGAGGTAAAGACAATAGTAATTGGTAATAAGAGAGTAGATAGTTTCAAGAGTGCCAGAAAGAATCGTAGCTCATTGAATCATATTCTTGAATTGCTACACCTATATTTTCAATCTGAGTTTTTGTTCACTTGAGGCAGTGTTACTCTTCTTCCCACTTGTTCTCTCAGATAAAATAGAAGTATGAATGGTTTGTGAAACGTAGCATGAATGACTGTAGGTAATCTTAAATCTGATTTGCCGGTATATCCAGTGAAGAACATACATGTATAATACAGAAGGATCTCCTTGATTGCTCTCTGGAACCTTCATGAATTTGATGTGTGAATGATAGTGGCCCTGCTTCTCTAGGGAACATGAGAACTACTTCGATTATGAGTGTTTTTTACAAACCTGTTAATGTTGGATTGCTTGCAGGTAAATTTTTATACAAGCATATAGGTGACAAGTGATCTTAACCTGATATCTTACATTTCATTTTTTTTTTCTATTCAACCAGCCACAAGAAAATGTAGTTTAAACCTTTCACCTCTGAGAGTCCACATTTTTCATGTATCCAATTACATGACAAATTTACTTCTCATTAGCAGTGATATGATGTTCTGTGTGACTTAAAATACTTAACCCATTGAGGAGAAGCTGATTTGGCTATAACACACATTTTCCATAGACACCTGTGTGGGAGTATGCATGGGAATAGTCTTCAATGAATTTTTAAAAAATGGTCTTGAAGATAATATCTTCCCCTTTTTTAAAATTGGCAGATTCTTGATGATGATGAAGATGATGAAAATGCAGAAAAGAAGAGTGCTGAGCCAGGACCAAGCAAGAGGGTTACCAAGGCAACAGTGATTGATCTCCTGGCGGCAGAGATAGAGCCCCTCCTGCGGAACCATGAGAACGTTGCCAATCTAGTGCTATTGAGCATGGTGGGTCACTCAATTGTTGAATCCTCTCTTGCCTTTGTGCGGTGCATACCGGTATCTGCTGCAGATGTGGAATAATATGTAGGGGTTTTTTGTTTGTTTTTGCATGTGTATTTATTTACTGTGGTATGGGACTATCGCAAAGTGGATATAATGTGAATATTTTGCTCCGTTTATTACGTGAAACAGAATATTTGCTTTGGCGAATTATGTGTTGAATGTGCATTTTAGTTTGCAGTATGCCATACCAGTACCATAGGTAATCACACATTTACAACAGCTGGTTTATTCAAGGGTGCAACTTGGAATCTGATTTTCTTGTCCAGATTTGGGCTTACTTGCTTGATTTAAGCATTGAATTTGTCTTGATTGTTCAAGGAATTTAATCATGAAGTATTCATTGTACCTAGCTATGTGTGGAAAATTGTTAAAAAAAAAAAATGCAGTCAGTTACCATCAAAAGGATCTTTTGTTTTACATATCGTATATGATAATCCATGATGAATTGATGTAGAGAATGATAATACCTGCGGGATGCAGTGTCACGAAGACACAGACCTGTCACATGCAGTATTAGGCTAGTTCAGTATTGACCACAGTGTTTGTAAAATGGACATACTGGTAGATTTTCCCCAACACAAGTTTTTGCTTGGCCTCCTCGTCCTGTGTATTTATTTACTGTATAAGCTGTTATTTCAGTGAGGGTTTAATTTTCAGGAATTTTGCAAATCACTCTTGGACCGCAAATTTAACAACATGCAAAAATGTCGCTATGCGCTAGGGTAATACTGTAAAAGTTGAAATTTTCGCGCATTTCGCGCAATCTGAAACTAGTGCGAAAATAATAAAAGCACGTGAATATGTTTGCTTGCCATATGTTCAAGTAGTTGATATCTGAATTCCACGGAACTAAAAACACATGAAACTCTACTTACTCGGCTAAGCGCGAAACATTAGTCGTGCCAAAATATCCACTTTTACAGTAGTACACTTACGATAGCAAAGGTTTCCATTTGCATAAACAGCATCTCGCGAAAATGTCCGAGACCTCCTCATTCGCAAAAATATCTCTTCGCGAAAATAACAGCTTATACAGTATATGTTACGTCATATTATTGCTTTCTAATCAAACTCCTCCCCCTTCCTCCCTCCCCCATGCCGACAGGTGTCACTCCCTGACAACATGCCCGCGACATTTCAGGCCACCTACACACCCATTGCTGCAGCCGGCACAGACACGCAAATCTCTCACTTGGCGAGGATGATTAGTAACCAGCTGGCTGCAGCTGGTATGAAGCCCAGCAACTATCAGGTAGAGATAAAACAAATGTGCAGGATAAAAAGATGAATTTATAGTGAGATTTACAAGTGAATAAATATATAAAAACATAGATTACTACGTAGAGATGTAAATGAAAAGACAGTTAGAATTAGAGATCCCTGTATAGATAGCTAGGGTTATAAAATGATATTAAAACATAGAGCTGCACAGAGGTACAACCTATTTTGATCGAATTGCAAGATTTTTTGTTTTAGTAAGAAAAATATCTGTGACTTGATTATACAGATTTAGAGTTCCAGTCTCATGTCTAAACTTTTGTTCTTGTTTAAAAAGCTCTGGGTTGATCCCTTCATATATTCTTGAACATAAGATATTCTCCCCATGAATTTTGCAGGATGTGGAAGTGGAGGAAGAGGAGCAGAAAGAGGAGAAGATGGAAGAGGAATTCACCACCAAAGGCATCCCTGTCCTTGGGACCAGTGTCCAAGGTAAGAGCAACATGCAAGAGGATGCAGTGAGGAGGGTGAGGCAGCTCCTGCCCCCCCCCCCCCCACAAAAAAAACACATTAGTTTTCTGTCTCTTTCCTTTTGTGGTTTGTTTGTGTGTTCATTTCCATCTGAGAAGATGGCCGTATAGCTCATATTCAGCTACAATAAGCAGGTCTTCCATGGGGTCCAGTTGAATGTGAAGTGAGACCACTTCACCGGGTTATACACCCTGCTCTTTACGATGAATGAATGAAGTGGGATCTTTTACATGCATGAGTTGTGACTCTCTCACAGACGGGACTTCCATTTTATAGTACGTCCTATCTGAGGGACAGAGTGTTTTGCCTCTTGCTAGAGGGGACGGTATGATTACACACAACATTGCTCAGTGATACTCGGATATCGAACCCGGGTCGCTTGGGTTGAAGGCAGACGCGCTACTGACTGAGCCAACTCATCGCCCTTGTGATGTGGTCACAACATTTGAAATATCTCCTGCTCCTTAGAGTCAATGAGTTGTGGTCAAAGAATTTTTGCAGCATAGCTGCAGAACATGGATCCAATGTCTTGACTGGATTTGGCCAGCTCTAGACTGTGGTAAAGATACCTTGACAATGCTTTCAGAAGCGGCGGGTAGAAAATGGATAGAAACAGGTTTAGATGGAAGAGAGAGAAGATGAGATAGAAGAATGTTAAAATCAAGGAATAGAAAAGGTGAGATTCTTAGTTTATGTGGGCCTTGCATTGAATATCATTAGATTCAGTTCGTGAAATTCTTCCGTCGCAATGTTTCTTTTACTTTGATGTAGGACAATTTGTTAATCAGTTGCAATATAATTAGATATTTAGATTCAGAAGAATTTCTTGAAGCAATGCATTCAAATCTTGAATATGGAGGTGTAAAATGTGCAGTGCAATGAAGTATGATCAAACAGCATTGTCAAACTTATGCATATGTATAAATCAAGCTTCAAGAAAGTGAAATACATCTGAGAAACATTTTCAGCTGAGGGATATGGTTATATGATCAAATTGCTGCTGTGGTATAAAAAACTTTTTCCAAATCATTTCATGAGTTCAGAGATGTAGTTCACATCCGGTTGTGGACCTGATGTATAATAATTATAATAATAATAGTGGCTACTTGTATAGCGCACAGGTCCACTTTTCAGTGCTCATGGCGCTTCAAAAATGAAAAAATATCATATATTTACATGCATATACATATTCAAACATTTCAACAAAGAAAAAAAAAAGGGAAACAAAAGCAAATATATACCAAATAAAGAATACAACATATATCAATTAAAAATACAATATTAATCCAATATTAATGACATACAGCAATTACAGTCCTCAGTATGAAAGGAACAGATAAGTTTTAAGTTTGGATTTGAATGACTCTGTAGATGACAGTTCCCTTAACTGAAGAGGTAACTGATTCCCAAATACTCTGCTAATATTTCTGTATAAGTTTGAAAATACCAAGAGAGTACTATACATACTTCCTAGTCCCAATTGCTAAAAGACTTGGATTTCTTCAAGTTACACTATTGCAGCTTCTGCAGCAGCACTCAAAGCTTATCCAAGTGCTTGTTGCATTGTTGTTGCCATGGCTACTGTTATAATCTACACTTATTGTAACTACAGAATCTTTATGAAATGGGACCTCTGATCTCACATTGTTGGCATTTGTGATGATTTTGCCATGGCAATGGTCCAGCTAGTGGAGACATCAATTAGTGGCCTATTTTTTAGGGACACAATAACTATTTTGAGCAATGGGTCCCTTCCTTCCTCCCTCCCCAGAGCAAGCCCCGCCCAAGGAGGAACCCAAGAAGAAGCCCCCCTTGGTCATCGAACCTCCCGCCTCCAAGGGCGTCAAACGCCCCAAACAGTTTCGGCTGCGGGAGGTCACCAAGCTGCTGGGGACAGATGAAGCCGACAAGCTGGCTGTAGGTGCCATCAAGAGAATCATGGCTTCAGAGAGTAAGCACAGTTCTCCTTTTCTCCCTATCCCCACCCCCTCTCTATCTCTTCCTCTTTTCATTTCTATATCTCTAGTCTCTCTTAGTCACAATGGTTTGGTTAATTATCCAATGATTTAGTTTGTATAATGAGTTACCATCCTTTAAAGGCATAATTTACCATTTGCAGACGAAACAAAAACCCAGCATTAGTGCTACAAAATAGTTAGAGATAGAATCAACCAATGAAAAATTTGAACCAGTATAATTGATGGTACGTATTGTTAAAAACACAAAATGTTAACAATAGTTATAATAAAAATGTTTCCAGACTAAACCGTCTACAGTTATGGTTTATTGAGAAAAATAGTGATATCTCCTTATATTTTAGGCTTTATTGCAAAAATTTTACATGGTAAGATGTTTTGTGATACAGCTGACCTACACATATGCATCAAAAGTGATATCTCAAACATTTTTTGAAATCACTGCTCCCAAAGGTAAACAGGACCTTTAAACTACAGAATTGAACCTAGAAATGTTATTCGTTGCCAGCCACTCACTTTTGCTGTCAGATCTTAGACAGACTTCTTTTACTCCGTATATTCATAAAATCAAGATGTTGTGGGCTTAGCTTGTAGTCAAGCCTTTGTATTTGTTCATGTATGTTACACAAGTCCACATATTTTCTGATGTAGCTTTCAAAATTCACCACATTGAGTTTACTAAAAGAGTATACATGACAACTAATTGATGACTACATCTGCTAGGGGAGAAATATGCACTATGTGTAAACATTTATATATAAATACATATTCATGTACCAGTCACTCCCTCTATTCATTCATCCATGCATACATCTCTTCTATTAGAATCTGTCCAACATGGGAGTGCAGTTAAGGCAAGAACCAAGATCCTGTCCGCGGTAGTTACACAGTTTGGTGGAAAGCTGTCATACTGTAAGTACATGTTACATGCACAAAGGAAATAAACCTTTCATTACCTCCGCCAAGAAAGGAGGTTATGTTTTCATCAGCATTGGATTGTTTGTTTGTTCGTCTGTCTGCAAAATAACTCAAAAAGTTGGGAATGGATTTAAATGAAACTTGCAAGAAAAGTTGATAATGACACAAGGAATATGTGATTAAATTTTTGAATGATCTGGGAATTTGTATTGATTTTTAAAGGATTTTTGATCTTCTTGCAGTTTAGGTCAATTAACTTTCAAGCCCTGTATATTTGAGTTTGCATGTGCACTGTAAAGGAAGTGGGGGGGGGGGGGGGGCAAACCACCCCGTTCTTTAAAGATCTTCTCTAGAACCAGAAGTGATAGAGCTAACTTAATATAATGAGTTAGTACAATTGTGTATTGATGGCTGTTGTTTCAAGTTTGTTCATGGTGAAATCAGGGGTACCCCCCGTGAAACCGGAAAGGGGGGGAGGGGGGTGAGATGGGTCTGAATGGGGACTTAAATTATACTTGTTCATATTCTTCTTGAAAATCCCCTGATGAATTTTCACAAAACTTGGTAGGTAGAATGCCTAGGGGGTTAGGATCTCGTGAGCGTGAGACCCCCAGCTCTCTTGTTTGTATTTACAGTGGCCCTTCTCTCAAACTTATTTTCATTTTTTATTTTTCACTCTTCTTCTCCATGATGATGATGATGATTGATGCTTTTACAGTATTGGAGAGGCACATTCTGGAGGACCTTCGTAGCCGATGTGACCTTGCCCTGGCCTGGCTCTACCAGGAGTACGCCAACATCCAGGGATACATGCCACACACCCAAGGCCAAGACGTGACCACCCAGCGCTACGACAGCCTGCTCTGCAACCTACTCAAGAGTCTCCTCAACAGGACAGACCAACGAGATGGGTACGACCGCTCTCGAGGGTGTCATGATAATGATGAGGATGATGATGTAGTGATGATTGAGATGTGGGTAATGACGGTTTTGGTGACTTACGGTAGTGGTGCTAATTGGGGTTATGATTGAAGTGACAGATACGATGATAACTCCAGTGGTTATTTTGATCTTGACGGTATCACAACAATTAATGACATGATGATGATGATAATGGCATGGTCTTGATCATAACAGTAGCAGTGATGGTGATGATTATTATCAGTAATATAGATGGGAGTGATGATGGTGAAAATGGTGTCTGTAGCGATGATGGTTGTAAATATGACAATGATAGATCAGTTAGTAATTTTGCCATGGGGTGCATCATGACAGTGATGAGGATATCTAACATAGCAATGATTATTGTAATGGTGTAGTTATAGTTATGATTTGTTTGTGCCTTTTTGAGTGACATAAGGGACACTGATGGTATGATGATGAGGAGGATATGTATTAAGGTTTTGAAAACTCCAATGAAATGTTACAAAGCTGTGATCGTTTTGGAGGTCAGTAATGTGAAAAAGTTATTGGTAAACCCTTATGTTTATAATTGCACATGTACAGATATATGTAATGCCTCTATAGAAATTAAACATTGAAATAAAATGTGGTAATGCAAAATGAAAAAAAGTTGAGTTTTAAGTTGGCAACTAAAATGACAAGGGAAAGATGAACTGGTTCAGTGTCTTTCTCTTTGATTGGATGATACAATATTTGGATAATTCAAAGTATAGTAGCAATACTGACACTTGCCTCTTTTTATCTACTCAGCTTGTTCAACAGACTTGTCATGGAGGCCCCCGTGATTACGGACGATGCTCTGAAGGTCATCAGACAGTTCTGTGAAGACGAGGTGTGTGATTGGTCGATTTTTCAAATGAAGCAATGTTCAGAGAGCCTGACCTATGGCTTCACAGTTTCTTGTAGAGATGCAGACGTACATATTGTGTTATAGGGTTTGCATGGATTCATGTCCTGGTGCTGGAGGTTTGACTTATGTTGTCTTTTACTCTTCAGTCATTTCAAAACACCTAAACACAGGACCTTGCTGTTACTTTGTACATTATTTAAAACTTTACTTCTCAACCTTTTTTTCTTTTCTACCTAAGGCCCACTAAGACTCGAGAATTTTTTTTACATTTTTTTTGAGGGCCAGTTAGATCAACTATGAATCTTTTTAATTTACTTTTGGGAAGACATCTCGGCCCACCTGCAAGATCTCTCTATGCCTCACACTCTTTTTGATGTCAGTTAGCAACTAATCCTTTAGAGAAGTGGTTTGAGTAGTAATCCACTTTCATATCTCAATGATTTTCTGGATGTCCAAACAAACAAGAAAACAGTGATCAACTTTACTTTTATGTGGTATGTTTTTGTGTGTGCACAGACTCACTTCTATGCTGGTTTGCACTCCCTGCGAGAGCTGATCCTGAAGAAGCCGGCAGACTTGGAGAAGTATGTGAAAGAGCTTCTTGACCTGACCCAGCATGAGAGGACTGAGGTCAGGTCACAGGCCACTCAGTATATCAAGAGGTTCCATGAAAGGGCAGATCTGAAGCCCATCATTGAGGTAGGGTGAATTGTTATCTCGAAGAACTTTGCGGTGCCGCTTTGCTCCTCCCTTTCCTAGTCCTTTGCCTCCTCACTGTTGACTTCCAAATATTTGCTTGTGCTTTTTCTTTCAGCTGTGCTGTGTCATGGTTTCCCTACTCCTTTGATCTGGTCTCCTCTTCCTCTACCTCATCATCCTCCATCTCCCCCTCCTTCCTTCTCCCCTCTCTCCTCTCCTTGTTGCTCCTCTATCCTTGTCCTCCTCTTGGTCTTTCTCCCCTTCTGTCTCCTCCTGCATCTGCCTCTGCGTCAAAAAAGAAGCGGTCAGTGTAGAAGATCATCTTGCAGTGATTGAAAAGACAATATCTTTGTTTAAGACACAAGTCAATACATCAATGATTAGTTTGTTGATGGGTGCATACTCAGTGTTTAACGAGTCATTTACAGCAGATACCATGTGCTCAAAGTGAGATCTGTTTGATCTGATGTCTTCCGTGCAGGAGTTTGCCACATCCTTCCTTCGCAAGCTGCTGCTCCCCCGTCCTCCAGCCAACGTGGTGCTGCAGCTGAGCAGCAGCGAGCTGAAGGCGGCTGCCAGCAAGGGCTGGACGGAAGACACGGCCAAGATGTGTCTCTACCTCTACCTGGCTCTGCTCCCTCTCAACCACAAACTCATCCATGAGTGAGTGATGGATTGGAAAACCACAAAACAAAACAAAACATGAAGGGCAGGAGTGATATTTGTAATGATAATGATGATGAATGCTGTGATGGTGATGCAGGTGGTAATAATGATAAAGGTGATGATGGTGGTGATGATGATGACGATGATGGTGATGGTGATGGCTATAGTGATGATGATGATGGTGGTGATGATGATGGTGATGATGATTTTGTTGATGATGATGATAGTGATAGTGATGTTGGGGAAGGTGTGTCTGATTGATAATGATCATTGATGATGATGATGGGATTGGGTGCAACTGCGATATTTGGCTCTGATAAAAAACTACCGATATAGAAAACCTGATGGAAAATAGAAAACCTGATAGAAAATAGAAATCTGCTAATCCAACCAAACAGGATGATTTGAAATGAAATGATAGGAAACATACCAACTGCAATCAAAGGTATTATCATGATGAGAGTAATGATGAACGCAGTGATCATTGGAATGATGATGGTGAGAATAATAATGATTGGTGAAGATAAAGCTGGTAGTATTAGTGATGATGTTGCTTGTGATGGTACCAATTATGACGATGATTACTACAACTTTGGAGAGTGTCAGTATTAAAGACAGAGGTGAAAGTAACTTTGAAATTCAGTTATTACTGTAACTACCAACAATAATTGCATACTTGTTACAGAGTACTGTTTTCCTGAGCTTCAATTAGTGCAGTGAAACATTTAGCCATCATAATGGCAATGATATATAAGATGAAGTACACGTACTTATAAATTTGGATAGTTGTGGTGATGAAGAAAATACAACTACAAAGGAACTCCAGTTCTTACCTCTACTCAGGGAGGTGTTACAGAGATGGAGTAGCAACTCTTCGTAATTCATGCAAACACATGTTTGGGTTCAAGGCGTAAAAATGGGATGTCTAGCATTCCACTTCGCTTTGAAGTCATGCTCGGCACCGCTCTAGTTGCAAGACGAAGTTCGGAGACGAAGAACGCATTTCACCTTTAGTTGAATTACAAGCTTTAATCCACCGCAAATTTTAAATGAAATACTCGAATTGATTTAGAATAGTTTAGGTAAGAATGAAATATTATATACATGTATTTCTAGTTTCTTCGTAATTCGCAAATCGAAATGAAATGAAAATTAGGCCCTCTTAAAACCTAATATTTTTCTATAATGCGCACATTTCCGCATGTTAATTTTATATCTTTTTAATAAGGGATATTTTGATCTTTCAAATAAAGTACTCCGCTAAAGCGTGTTCCAGCGTGTTTTTAAACTACTTGCTGTTAAAATTGTGAGTTTTACACTGCATTTTGATTCGCTGCTCCAATTCAAGGTACACAAATTCATTGATGCCATCACATTGAAAGAGAGAGCGAATTGCAGTAGGAGCAAGTATTTCTAGATGTGAGAGCACTAGTCCTGATTATTGATGCTCTCTTTTGTCAAAGCACATGGGTAACACCTGTAGTTGAACGCATAACTTGCTCGGCGGTGCCGCGCATGACTTCAAAGGAGAGCAGTAGTTGTCTCTCCTTCTCTAGCACCTCCCTGCTCTACTGCTACTACTACATGTACTTCTGGTTGAAGTAGTGAACAATAATTACATTGGTAATGATGATTATGATAATGGTGAATATGACAGTGATGAATAAACCAAGGAGTGTTCAAAGTTCCTTTCCTTTTGAATGCTGTAAAAAGAACAAAAAGAATGTTTGCCCTCCAAGATTTGATCTTGTAAATTATTTGTAGTGACCTGCTTGGGGACTGAAATAGCAAGTTCTTAAAAAAATGTATGACAATGCTGTATGTATGCTTCTATTCCATCAGACTTGCTAATGTGTACGTTGGTGCTACAGCAGATGTCAAGAGATCAGTCCTGAGGGTGCTTGAAACTCCGGTAACAATTTCATGATTTATATCTAATGAGTGCACAATTTCTCTTATTACTTTGTAATGCTGCCCCCAGATAGTGGAAATTACATTGCATTGTTACATATTCATTAGTCTATTGTTGCATATTAATGTAATTGTGAGAATGAACATTGAAACTAATAAATGCTTCACTTGATTTAACTTGTTCTCTGTCCCAAGTCCATCAGAGAGAAGAGATGTGACCAAAAAAAAAAAAAGTGTATTAGTCCACCACATAGCTCAAAGATCTTGCTATGATGGTAGCATCCCTTCATTTGCAATTATCTGTCTTACAATGAGAGGGTAAGTTTAAAAGGCCATGTTAGTTAATTTCCCCCTGTTTGTTACATTTGTTATCAGATATCAGGGCTGGATCCAGGAATTCCATAAAGAGGGGGCCTTACCAAATCGCGCACGCGCCCCCCTCCATATTTCTTTTCATTTGTTTTCTTTTAACCAAAAAAGTAAAAAGGGGGGGGGGGGGTGTGCGCGCCCGATGCATCCCCACCTGGATCCGCCACTTGACATGGCATGCAAGATGCCCTGGAAACATAGAATTATTCCATATGAGGCTTAAATAATGCATTTAATACCACTTTGAGCACCACATAGTGACAAAAGTGCTGTACACACCTACTGTCGGTACTGTTTACCGTCATGACAGTTATGAATTTGAGAAATGAAGTCTGTGCAGTAATTGAGAATTATCTCTGCCAGTGTTTGTGTACAGTGATGAGGAGCACCATGACAATGCCCTGTAAGACAAAGTGAGCTATGAAAAAAAAAAACCCAAAAAACTTGCTGACAAGTGCTATCGCACACTGAATTTCCTTTCGTATCTGTGACGTGCCCTCTGTTTTGTTCTTTTGTTCTCTTTCTTTTTTAAAATCAAATGACATCAGATCCTTGTACCAAGATATTAGATCATTTATCTGATGTGAGGTTGCTCACAAATGCTAATACTTTATATAATCATGAACTGTTATCCATATGCTCAAAACTCTGACTACTTCATTTGATGTTGCCTATTTGATGATTGCCTTCAGGTGCGGGGAGTTGGAATGACATCACCAGAGCTGCTGCTCCTGGTAGAAACCTGTCCCAAGGGAGCGGAAACTCTCGTCACAAGGATGATGCACATCCTCACAGACAAGAGTAAGTTGTTGCCAATTTGAGCAATGTTAAGTCAGGTTGTAGGAGGGAAAGAGGGTGTTTAAAATATAGATGTGACTTTCAGCCCCATGTTATACATACATTGTTAATTCAGGTTGTAGGAGGGAAAGAGGGTGTTTAAAATATAGATGTGACTTTCAGCCCCATGTTATACATACATGAAGAAAAAATTATTTTGATCTCTCCAAAAAACAAGCAAACAAAAAACAAGTAAACTCATGGAAAAAAAAAAAAAAAACCAAACCCACACCACAAATGAATGTGAGGTGATGATCAATAAACAGTGAATGTGTAAGCTAATCAGAATACACTGGCTTCCATGTTCTTCTGGAACAAATATAAAAACACTTGTGTTAGTATTTTAAATAAGCTTTCCAGGTAAACAGTTACATTTTGATGAACCAGTCTTGTTAATGAAACAGTAGAGAAGTGCAAATTATATTTTGCTACACTATTCAGTAGTTTATCTCTGCCATTTACTGTTTGTACCTTATTAGTGTAGTATATGAGTGACATTCTATGGTTATGGTTTTATGAAGGATACCTGGCAAGGTTTCAAGGCCCTGTTTTCATATTTTGCTTTGTATGAACTGTTTGCATTTGTCTGGTTCCCTGCACTTTTATTTCAGATTTTTTTTTTTTTTAATTCTGCATAAGCAACATTTTTATCACCTCATCATAGAGTCCAGTTTATCATTTTACTTCCAAGAAATCACATCAGTGTATTTGTATAGACTGTAATGATATGATCTTTCATGTCACCTCAAGACTTGTTTAGCTGTTCAATGTAATTATCTCGTTGGTCTTGTATCTTTTCAGCATCACCGTCGGTAGAGCTGGTGAAAAGGGTCAAGGACCTTTATCACAAGCGAGTGTCAGATGTGCGCTTCCTCATCCCTGTACTCACTGGGTTGGAAAAGGTCAGAACTGTTTTTACAAGTCTTACCATAACTCACTGATTTGTGTTTAAGATTCATTCAATTGAATAGGGTAGTGATAACGTCTTCCCTTAGGGTGCAATTGGTTTTATGTCAGAGTCAATGCCCTTGTTTATTTTCTGCTTTAAGAATTTTTCAGTTTAGTAGTCATTGGTTCTTTAGCAGACTGAGACATGATAGAACATAGACATGTTGATGCCCTCAAGAATCTTCTGAGGCCTGTTGGCCTTTGTCCTTGCTGTGAGCACATTGTGAGCAGCTTTTTCAAAACATATCTGCTGTATGTTAATAGTCTTGTGTATATATTGGATCATGTGTTTGTGTCAGTCAAGGTTAAAATTAACGATTAGATGCTAGTAGTCTCATAGATGATCACATTAGTTAACCCTATTCTAACTGGACTATTTGAGACCAAGTTTTTACTGAGGGGGGGGGGTCAATTTGACCCCCCCTTCAGATCTCGGCCGCCGATCGTGCGATCGCCGCAAAATTTTGCTTGAAGATAGAGCTGGATGTCAACTACAAGATAACATGGTCATACAATAGAAAAATATTGCCTTTCTATTTTCAATAAATTAATTATGCAAATTTGTGCATGAAATCATATTTTCACCTATAACTCCATTAAAAAGACTGGAGGATTGCTAAATTTTTGTGTCAGAATTCCTCAAGACACATCAAACAATTTTCTTGTAAAAAATTAGCACAATCTAAATCAATTTCTTTTGTTTTTTATTGTTTTGTTAATTTCTTATGTATTTTTTTGTTTTTCCGACCTTTTGTTTTCTATTGTTTTTTTGCCAAAATTTGTTGCAGGCACTTTTTCAGGCTTATCTACACTAGAATTGATTGATTTCAATGGTTAAAAGTTGAAATAATTAGGTGATCCGAGTATCCTCTCGGATCACCTTCTGTATCTGTACGGATTCTTTGTTCTTCTTCTTCTTTCTTTATTTCTGGACAAAAGTTGTGTATCTACGTACTCAGAAAGTTCTCACAGTATCAATTTCAAACTCATACCATATATGTATCATGTCCCAAAGACGAAAAATTTTATAAAATCATAGTGATCAGTCGACCGTGACGTCACTATGACGTCATTATATGAAAACACATTTTCATCCATATCTCATTAATGGAATAGAATTCTTCAATGAAATTTACGTCACATATATTTTAAGTCAAGCGGATTCTACTCATATTGTCAAAATTCATATTTATTTTAGAACGCGCGCGTACGCGCGCGTTGAAATATTTGTATGCTCAAATCGAGCTCAAAATTTTTTTGCACACGTTTCAGACCATTTGGAGCATTTTTTGAAAAATTGAAAAAATTGGACGGACGCGTACGCGCGCGCACATATACGCACGCACAGCTCATATGCAATGAAAATTTTCCCGTTTTTTCACTTTGATCGGATGTGTGAAATGTCAAGGAATATTTCTACCAAGTTTCAAGTCAATCCGACTCAAAATGACGTCATACGGGTCCGTCAAAGTTGAAATTCCGCGCGCGCGTCAATGGCGATATACAGTGCAACAATGCCAAAAAACTGCCAATTTTAAATCCAATTTTACTCGTCAGGATGGACGGTGACCCCCCATTTTTTTTACATATTCTGAAAGCTGATGAGTTGTACATGTCATTTCATGGGTTGGCAATGCTGGAAAAATGATTAAAATATATCAAATTTCTTAATAAAGTAAAAAAAGTAAATTTTCAAAATGACGTCATCAAATTTCAAATTCATTCAAGCATATCTCACTTATTTTTTAGTTGATTTTCGTCCAAATTTCAATATGTTGTAGCTTATTAAATGGTCTTTCCGATATATAATAACAACAATTTGATTGGATGACGGCATCACCTCGTAAAAAGGGATTAAAAGTAACATTGTTAAATTTGACCAGTTTACGTGTTATCTCTATGGGAGTGCAGTTTTTCTGGAAATGAAAACTGACATGACTATCTTTATCGAGCACTAGCTCACTTATGCTTCGGTGAATTTCTCCCATATTTTAGTATGTTGTAGCTGAGACTTTGGGCTATCGTTAGTGTGCCCTTCGTTTTTTCATACAGAGTCGGCATCATGCCCAAAAACTTGGTTGAAATTAAAGCTTTTCTTCCATGTATTTTCATATTCCTTTCTTTCTGCAACTTTCTTTGCAATAACTCAAGAAAAACAAGCTCTATCAGCCCAATATATTGCACATATTTAGTTTATGTCACGTACATTATTTCATAAAATAACAACTACTTGATCGGGCACCATCTTGGGTATGTAAATTAGGGTCAAAGGTCAAAAATGTTTCATCCTGTATCTTGGTGAATACATGTCTTATCTTTCCCATATTTTGCACACGTAAAGACCATGTTACAAGAATCATTTCACAAGATAACCACTTTTTGCTCAGATGCCATCTTGTCTGTGCAAAGTAGGGTCAAAGGTCATATGTACTTCTTTCTTTATCTTCATTATGACGTGTTATCTCTATGGGAGGGAATTTGTCTAGATGTGAAAATTGACATGATTGTCTTTATCAACGACTAGCTCAATTACCCTTCGGTAAATTTCTTCCAGATTTTAGTATGTTGTAGCCAATGTAATACTCTTTAAGTTTTGTTCAATCAAAGTTTTAATCGGATGATGTCTTCACCTTGTGAAAATAGATATAATGTAACCTTGTCAAATTTAACCAGTTTACGTGTTATCTCTATGGGAGGGAATTTTTCTGGAAATGAAAATTGACATGACGGTCTTTATCGAACACTAGCTCACTTACTCTTCTGTGAATTTCTCCCAGATTTTAATATGTTGTAGCTCAGACTTTGGGCTATCGTGACTATACCCTCCATTTTTTCATACGGCGCCGATATCACGTCAAAAAACTTGGTTGAAATTATACTTATCTTCGATGTATTGAGATATTTCTTTCTTTCTGCAACTTTCTTTGCAATAAGTCAAGAAAACCAGCCCCTATCACGCCCATATTTTGCACATGTTTAGTTCATGTCACGTACATTATTTCATAAAATAACAACTACTTGATCAGACACCATCTCGGGTATGTAAATTAGGGTCAAAGGTCATAAATGTTTTAACCTGTATCTTGGTGAATACATGTCCTATCTTTCCCATATTTTCCACACGCAAAGACCATGTTACAAGAATCATTTCACAAAATAACCACTCTTTGCTCAGATGCCATCTTGTCTGTGCAAAGTAGGGTCAAAGGTCATATGTACTTCTTTCTTTATCTTCATTATGACGTGTTATCTCTATGGGAGGGAATTTGTCTAGATGTGAAAATTGACATGATTGTCTTTATCAACGACTAGCTCAATTACCCTTCGGTAAATTTCTTCCAGATTTTAGTATGTTGTAGCCAATGTAATACTCTTTAAGTTTTGTTCAATCAAAGTTTTAATCGGATGATGTCTTCACCTTGTGAAAATAGATATAATGTAACCTTGTCAAATTTAACCAGTTTACGTGTTATCTCTATGGGAGGGAATTTTTCTGGAAATGAAAATTGACATGACGGTCTTTATCGAACACTAGCTCACTTACTCTTCTGTGAATTTCTCCCAGATTTTAATATGTTGTAGCTCAGACTTTGGGCTATCGTGACTATACCCTCCATTTTTTCATACGGCGCCGATATCACGTCAAAAAACTTGGTTGAAATTATACTTATCTTCGATGTATTGAGATATTTCTTTCTTTCTGCAACTTTCTTTGCAATAAGTCAAGAAAACCAGCCCCTATCACGCCCATATTTTGCACATGTTTAGTTCATGTCACGTACATTATTTCATAAAATAACAACTACTTGATCAGACACCATCTCGGGTATGTAAATTAGGGTCAAAGGTCATAAATGTTTTAACCTGTATCTTGGTGAATACATGTCCTATCTTTCCCATATTTTCCACACGCAAAGACCATGTTACAAGAATCATTTCACAAAATAACCACTCTTTGCTCAGATGCCATCTTGGCTGTGCAAAGTTGGGTCAATGGTCAAATATACTTCATTCTGTATCTTCGTTATAGTGTATACCGAATTTGGTACCAAAGATGGCAGACCTGACTCTCTTTTCTAAATGGGAATCCAAACATTACACGGCCAATGTCTCTAAACACAGATGAAACCTATATGGTCATGCCTATTGCGATCAGGACTCGAATCATCGATTAAAACAAATCGGATCACCTAATTTGTCAGTCTTGACAAATTCCAAGTCTAGTGTTAAACTTCCCGTTGTCACAAAAAAAGATCTTTCTCCTCAAAAGTTGTGTATCGCTAATCTCGGAAAGTCCTCTTCCTATCAATATCAAAATTATACAATACATGTATCATGTCCCAAAGACGATCCTTCAAATAAAATCAAAGTGATTAGTCGACCGTGACGTCACTATGACGTCATTATATGAAAACACATTCTCAATCATATCTCTTTAATGGAATAAAAATTTTCAATGAAATTTACGTCACATATATTTCAAGTCAAGCGCATTCTACTCATATAATAAAAATTCATATTTTCTCTTCAAACGTGCGCGTACGCGCGCGTTGAAATATTTGTATGCTCAAATCGAGCTCAAAATTTTTTTGCACACGTTTCAGACCATTTGGAGCATTTTTTGAAAAATTGAAAAAATCGGACGGACGCGTACGCGCGCGCACATATACGCACGCACAGCTCATATGCAATGAAAATTTCCCGTTTTTTCACTTTGATCGGATGTCTGAAATGTCAAGGAATATTTCTACCAAGTTTCAAGTCAATCCCACTCAAAATGACGTCATACGAGTCCGTCAAAGTTGAAATTCCGCGCGCGCGTCAATGGCGATATACAGTGCAACAATGCCAAAAAACTGCCAATTTTAAATCCGATTTTACTCGTCAGGATGGACGGTGACCCCCCATTTTCTTTACATATTCTGAAAGCTGATGAGTTGTACATGTCATTTCATTGGTTGGCAATGCTGGAAAAATGATTAAAATATATCAAATTTCTTAATAAAGTTAAAAAAGTAAATTTTCAAAATGACGTCATCAAATTTCAAGTTCATTCAAGCATATCTCACTTATTCTTTAGTTGATTTTCGTCCAAATTTCAATATGTTGTAGCTTATTAAATGGTCTTTCAGATATATGGTAACAACAATTTGATTGGATGACGGCATCAACTCGTAAAAAGGGATTAAAAGTAACATTGTTAAATTTGACCAGTTTACGTGTTATCTCTATGGGAGTGCAGTTTTTCTGGAAATGAAAACTGACATGACTATCTTTATCGAGCACTAGCTCACTTATGCTTCGGTGAATTTCTCCCATATTTTAGTATGTTGTAGCTGAGACCTTGGGCTATCGCGAATGGGCCCTCCTTTTTTTCATACGACGTCGGCATCACGTCGAAAAACTTGGTTGAAATTAAAGCTTATCTTCGATGTATTGAAATATTTCTTTCTTTCTGCAACTTTCTTTGCAATAACTCAAGAAAAACATACCCTATCACCACCATATTTTGCACATGTTTAGTTCATGTCACGTACATTATTTCATAAAATACCAACTACTTTATCAGACGCCATCTTGGGTATGTAAATTAGGGTCAAAGGTCATAAATGTCTCATCCTGTATCTTGGTAAATACATGTCCTTTCTTTCCCATATTTTGCACACGTAAAGACCATGTTACAAGGATCATTTCACAAAATAACCAATTTTTGCTCAGATGCCATCTTCTCTGTGCAAAGTGGGGTCAAAGGTCATATGTACTTCTTTCTTTATCTTCGTTGTGACGTGCTATGTCTATGGGAGGGGATTTCTCTAGATGTGAAAATTGACATGATTGTCTTTATCGAGCACTAACTCACTTACCCTTCGGTGAATTCCTTCCAGATTTTAATATGTTGTAGCTGAAACTTTGCGATATCATACGCGTGCCCTTTGTCTTCAAATGGTGTCGGGATCACGTCCAAAAACGTGGTTGAAATTAAAGCTTATCTTCGATGTATTTTCATATTTCTTTCTTTTTCCAACTTTCTTTGCAATAACTCAAGAAAAACAGCCCCTATCATCCCCATATTTTGCACATATTTAGTTCATGTTACGTACATTATTTCATAAAATAACAACTGCTTGATCAGACACCATCTTGTGTATGTAAATTAGGGTCAAAGGTCATAAATGTTTCATCCTGTATCTTGGTGAATACATGTCTTATCTTTCCCATATTTTGCACACGCAAAGACCATGTTACAAGAATCATTTCACAAAATAACTACTTTTTGCTCAGATGCCATCTTGGGGGTGCAAAGTGGGGTCAAAGGTCAAATATACTTCATTCTGTATCTTCGATAGTGTATACGGAATTCGGTACCCAAGATGGCAGGTCTGACTCCCTTTTCTAAATGAGAATCCAAATATCACACGGCCAATGTCTCTAAACACAGATGAAACCTATATGGTCATGCCTATTGCGATCAGGACTCGAATCATTGATTAAAAAAAAAATCGGATCACCTCATTTGTCAGTCTTGACAAATTCCGAGTCTAGTGTTAAACTTCCCGTTGTCACAAAAAAAGATCTTTCTCCTCAAAAGTTGTGTATCGCTAATCTCGGAAAGTCCTCTTCCTATCAATGTCAAAATTATACCATACATGTATCATGTCGCAAAGACGATCCTTCAAATAAAATCATGGTGATTAGTCGACCGTGACGTCACTATGACGTCATTATATGAAAACACATTCTCAATCATATATCTTTAATGGAATGAAAATTTTCAATGAAACTTACGTCACATATATTTCAAGTCAAGCGCATTCTACTCATGTAATCAAAATTCATATTTTCTCTTCAAACGTGCGCGTACGCGCGCGTTGAAATATTTGTATGCTCAAATCGAGCTCAAATTTTTTTTGGACACGTTTCAGACCATTTCGAGCATTTTTTGAAAAATTGAAAAAATTGGACGGACGCGTACGCGCTCGCACATATACGCACGTACAGCTCATATGCAACAGAAATTTCCCGATTTTTTACATTTATCGGATGTCTGAAAAGTCAAGGAATATTTCTAGCAAGTTTCAAGTCAATCCGACTCAATATGACGTCATACGGGACCGTCAAAGTTGAAATTCCGCGCGCGCGTCAATGGCGATATACAGTACAACAATGCCCAAAAACCGCCAATTTTAGATCCGATTTTACTCGTCAGGATGGACGGTGACCCCCAATTTTCTTTACATATTCTGAAAGCTGATGAGTTGTACATGTCAGTTTATGGGTTGCCGATACTGAAAAAGTGATTAAAAGATATCAAATTTCTTAATAAATTAAAAAAAGTAAATTTTCAAAATGACGTCATCAATTTTCAAGTTTACTTGGGCGTATCTCACTTATCCTTTGCCAATTTTCACCCAGATTTCAGTATGTTGTAGCTTATTAAATGTTCTTTCATTAATGTAATTACAACATTTTGATTGGATGGCGGCATCACCTCGTAAAAATGGATTAAAAGTAATCTTGTCAAATTTGACCAGTTTACGTGTTATCTTAATGGGAGTGCAGTTTTTCTTGAAATGAAAATTGACATGACTATCTTTTTCGAGCACTAGCTCACCTATGCTTCAGTGAATTTCTCTAAGATTTTAATATGATGTAGCTGAGACTCTGGGCTATCGTGAGTGTGCCCTTCATTTTTTCATACGCTGTCGGGATCACGTCCAAAAACTTGGTTGAAATCAAAGCCTATCTTCGATGTATTTTCATATTTCTTTCTTTTCCCAACTTACTTTGCAATAACTCAAGAAAAACATACTCTATCACCACCATATTTTGCACATGTTTAGTTCATGTCACGTACATTATTTCATAAAATAACAACTACTTCATCAGACGCCATCTTGGGTATGTAAATTAGGGTCAAAGGTCATAAATGTTTCATCCTGTATCTTGGTGAATACATGTCCTATCTTTCCCATATTTTGCACACGCAAAGACCATGTTACAAGAATCATTTCACAAAATAACCACTTTTTTATCAGATGCAATCTTGGGTGTGCAAAGTGAGATCAAAAGTCAAATATACTTCATTCTGTATTTCCGTTAGTGTATACGGAATTCGGTACCAAAGATGGCAGGTCTCACTCCCTTTTCTATTAAAATGAGAATACGAACATCACAAGGCCAATGTCCCGTCAACACAGATGAAACCTGTATGGTCATGAATATTGGGATCAGGACTGAAATCATTGATTTTCGAAGAGATCGGATCACCTAATTTGTCAGTGTTGACAAATTCCGAGTCTAGTCTAATTTATATCAATTTAATCAGAAAACACAATTTGCATTGGATTTGCACACGATATCATGAATTTGAGCTATTTTTTGGTTGACATGCATATGCAAAACATTACATAACTTCAAAACGGTGTACCCGGACATCGGTAATTTGGTCTCAAAATATGCGGGAGACTTCAATGAAAAAAGTCGTGAAACGACGCGGCAAAATCTTTGCGCGTTGCGAAATCGTGGCGCGAAACGTCGAGGGGGGGTCAATTTGACCCCCCCCCCCCCCCCCCAGTTAGAATAGGGTTAAAGAAAAACATGACCAATCCTTCCATAATTCAGAATGCAATTTTCCACCGATAATCATATATCACATCATATTTTCCAGTAGGGATCATTTTATGATTGTCTTTACAAATCAGTTTGTAGGTTTTGTAAGTTAAAGAACTGCCTGTGTTACCCTTGCAACAACTGAAATATAATCCTGTTTATCATTAGTCCTAGTTGCCCACTGCAACTAAGCAAACTGCATTCATTGCATGTTAAAATGATAGTACATTGTCTGATGAAACAGAATCTTGAAGAAATGGGCTACATGTTGACATTTAACCTTTGCCAGAACAACACAGTTCATAGAACTGTTTGCCCATCTGACATTCCCAGTTTTATTTCTCACCTGCTTCCACCAACAGAAAGATGTAATAGCCGCCCTGCCCAAGCTGATCCGGCTGAACCCTATCGTAGTCAAGGAGGTGTTCCACCGGCTTCTGATGAGCCACCAGGCAGACAGCAGTGGTGGCCAGAGCCCACTAACCCCGGCCGAACTCCTCATTGCCCTACACAACATTGACCCTTCAAAGTGTGACATGAAGTCCATCATTAAAGGTATGGCCAGTATGCTGCATGTGTTTACTTTTTGTATGATGTTCTCTTTTTTTTTTGGGGGGGGGGGGGAACTAGTGAGATGTACATAACGTCAGCTGAGGACCAGAAGAGCACCATCGCCTTCAAGGATTTGAGCATTGATAAAAATGAAATGATCAATTTTCATGAAATAAAAAGATTATTTGATGAAAAGTTGGTAGATTTATAAGCACTGTTCAAAATATAGGGTTAAATAGCACCCTTGTGGTCTTGATTATTAACACTTTACTGAATAAACATAATTTGAAATAGACAAATCATAATGTACAGGAGATTGAGCTTTACAGCATGATACCAATAACTCAATATTCCACCCCCCCCCCCCCAAAAAAAAAAAAAAAATGCAATAAAGCCCTTTTGGTTTTTAGCCAATTATAATATTGCTAAATTTGTATTTGGCTAAATAGAAGTTTAAGTCATGTCAAACAGATTAAGTGAGATTGTCAGCATTATACATTACCCTTATCATTCTATAGTATCCATTCACTAAACAGAGAACTTTCTGGTTCTTGAAATTTCTGGTACATTGAATTTCTCAGCATTATCTATTATTTTTATACTTAATAAAGGACCAGTTTCCATTCTATAATTATGGATGCATGGCTTATATATATTTTCAGTTCTTTTCATATTTTTTTTTTTAAAAGATGTGAAAGGTATGTCCATGCTTTTACTAATACAAAAACATCGGATAAAAACAAATTTTAAAAAGGAGTGAGAATGAGCTTGTTGCCATCCTCCTACATTTGTGTTTTGTTGTTGTTGTTGTTGTTGTCTGACAGCCACCAGCCTGTGCTTCAATGAGAAGTCCATCTACACAGGGGAGGTGCTGGCGGTGGTGATGCAGCAGCTTATGGAGCAGACCCCCTTGCCCACCCTCCTTCTGCGCACCATTATCCAGTCCCTGTCCATGTACCCCAAGCTGAAGGGCTTCATCATGAATCTGCTCCTGCGACTCATCAGCAAGCAGGTGTGGAAGATGCCCAAGCTGTGGGAGGGCTTCGTCAAGTGCTGCGAGGTGAGCTGGGGCCCTGGGGGTCGGTTGACGAGATTATGGGGAGTAGTAGCAGTGCTCGGTAGTTAGGTTGTGAGGCAGGATGGGGTTTGAATTAAAGGGGGACGTTATTTTTAGTTTCAAAGTGATAAATGTTATGGTAAGTTTCAATTTAATGAAATGAGAAAGAATAGAATTATGCAGTGAGGAGATTGAAAGCTCATGTAGATTAGACCAGAACATACGAAAGTTACAGGTATGAATTTTTGAAAGTGTTATATTTTTTCATAAAATCCCATGAGATCATTTCTGCCCCCCCACGGAAGAAAGCAGTAACTGCATAGCTGCTGAGCTGAGATAAATGCGATTTTGTGTTTTTTGCAGATTCTTTAAAAACACAGAAACATTCAAAAATAATTTTGTGGTATAATTATGCACCATACCTAGTTGTCTAACAATACCTAGGAAAAAATTATGTTTCCGTTATTTTGTAAATGTTATTTAGGAAAATGCAGTTACTGCGGTGGCTCACCCTTGATTCTGGGTAGTTTCCCCACGGAAGAAAGCAGTAACTGCAGACGGCCAGGAGTCTGCTGTTTTCCCCATGGAAAAAAGCAGTAACTGCACATGTCACATGACCATAGGAGGAGAATTGTTACCACCACCAGGTTATAAAGTTCTTCTACTTTCTGGTTAGTCTAGATCTATAAGATCTAGGACCTATCGCTAGACCTAGACTAGGTCTTGTCGGTTGAATGGCATTCTGTGTAAAAATAAGGTAGACACCTATGTAGGTACCCTAATTGAACTTTGGAGTGCCCGGCCTGGCCCCTGACACATGACCCTGGACTAGACAATAAAGTCAAGTCTCTTCGTCTTAGATCCTAGTCGAACTCTGACGTTACACTAAAGCTAGACTACAGATCTATTTTATGCCCAATGTTAGTGCTAGACCTAGGTCTATTACGTTAGATTAGGCCTACTGACATTTTTTTAACTAAACAGTTAACAGTAGACTAGAATCTAGATCTACTCTGTAACTTTAGATCTGGTAGACCTATTTTAAACTTTAGGGCCTACATCTAACATTAGACTAACGTTAGTGCATTAATACTAGTGCTCATCTGCCTTCAATATATTTTCATCTCACCTAGATTTTCTGGTTCTGGCCAAAGCCATGGCTACCATGACTTTTCCTCTGCAATTCATGATAGATTTACAGGCATGCCTGGACCGCAGAAACTGTGTGACAGCATGGTTAGCACTGGCATGATCACTCAGACTGTACCAGACCTGCAATACTGTGCATGCAAGTGATGAGTGTGATGTGATGCAATGTTTAGCTAGTTACTGTATGCTGCAGAATTTATGCGCATGCAGCTGCTGCACGCGTATTCTGCACTCTGAGCACGCTGAGTCTGACAGGTTTGCTAGTCTCCAGAAAGAAGCTTTTTCTACAACTTGTCATATGATTCCCTGCGGGCAGAGTCAAGTTACTGGTGAAACAATCTTTTTATATCTACTCACCCAAAATAGTGGAGAAACTGCTGTTTACATTGTAAAAAAAAAAAATAGTAGAAGAAATAAATGGTATTAGGGAAAAAAAATATACAGGAAGGACTATACAGAGTCTGAATGATAAAGACTAAATTGTTAGTTACTGCTTTCTTCCGTGGGCTTTGTTAGTTACTGCTTTTTTCCGTGGGGAAACTTGCAAAGTTGAATCAACTGGATGCAGTTACTGCTTTTTGCAAAAGTGAAAAATGGTATTTTTGGTCACTTTCATTTTTCTTTTTGCAAAACTGACCTATTAACATTGGAAAGCATTGGGTAAACTATTCATTTTTGCAAAAAAGTAGACATTCATAAAAATGTCAGTTACTGCTTTTTTCCGTGGGGGGGGCAGATTTACTTGGATTATTTCAGTGGGATACTAATATTTATATTATATTGGATGGCTGTGAATGGGATACAAGGCAATATTGGCCCTAACGAGTGCAATATTCCCTGGTATTCAATGAATTAATGCCATCCAATATAATTATTATCATCTACAATCAAGTAGAGCAAGCATAAACTGCACAATATACCGGGCTTCTACTCGTCTTTGAAGTTACTCAGTAACTTGGATCGGCAGTCACATCCCAGTGCTGAAAAGGGGAACCCCCTAAAACTGCGTGGTGCAAAATGTTTGTATGCGTGTGAATTGTAACAAAATGATGTGCACAAGTAGCAAGCGTTTGCGCACTCACCAAGCGCTCGCGCAACAGACGAGAATATGGTGTGATCTTGAGTGGCCAGTAACAACGGTAGCCTATTGGGAATATGTTGGCCTATGCGTTTCGTTCAATATGCTCTGATATTGAACGGTAAAAATTGCGCGGACAACAATACGTGTTTTTAATGCGCGGCTAAAACGTCCTATATAGATGATAATTCACATTATTGTGTTGCTATCATGAAGCAATGTTTAAATAAATGCCATGTTATTTCCATGGCAAGTTTCCATTTTCTTTTGTTTCATTGACTTGAATTAGCAATGCTATACTGATTATGTAATCACTGATATATCCTGACCCACAGCGGACCACGCCTCAGTCCTTCCAAGTCTTGCTCCAGCTGCCTCCACCCCAGCTCCTTGATGTCTTTGAGAAGAGCAAGGGAATGCGCCTCAGGCTCCTCGCTCATGTCGAGACCTTCACACCACATCAGGTATGTTGTATCTCTCAAAGGGAGTTTGACTACAGGTACGTTTTCTGGATGCAGTATTTGTGTCCTTTGGCGAGACAACCTTGATATGGCCCCATTGCATAGTGGTAGCAGAAGCATTCCTGCTGCAACCACAATTGCATAACCATGGAGCTTTCATGATTCAGGTTGTCATATTTTAGACATAACACTATGCTACGTATACAGTAATAATCTTTTTTAATGCAACATATGCAGTAGAAATCAGTAGATATGCTTTTCTTTATCTAACTGGTGTAGGCTGGCATTTAAACACAGGCCGACAATGTCATGTTGGCAATGGAGATGATGAATATTGCTGTGTAGGCTTGTATTTTTTAATTCCATACTATTTAAGATCATGAAAGACGACAAAACAATAACAAATTGTATGTTTGGCTATCTGGGTCACTTGGTGAAGCAATGCACCATCTTAAGTTCATGTATCAATTGATATTGCCGGGTACACCATTAAGAGTGCATGGTTATACATCAAGTCATGTTCTATTCCAAGCCAAGTAAATGGAGGAGTTATCTTAACTTGGGAATCCAAATAGGCTTACTCAGCTCATGTGAATCCATTTAAAATGAACACGAAAGTGCCAACTTGTTAATTTAGCAAGTGACACCCTACAGTGGAGTACTTTCATTAGCCAACCATGCCTTACTCCAGATGTTTTCTTCTTTTGACACACAACTTTGCCTGTGGTATATTTATATTTACAGCAAGCACACATACCCAAATCGGTGATGAAGGTGCTGGAGACGGACCCAGTGAAAGAGAAGGAGGAGATGGAGAGGAAAGAGAGGGAGGAGAGGAAGAGGAAAGAAGAGGAGAAGAAGGCTCAAGAGAAGAAGGAGGCAGAGGAGAGGCAGCAGCAGGAGAAGCTAAGACTAGAGGAAGAAGCCAAGGCTCAAGCCAAGGCCAAAGCTGAGGAGGAGAAGCAGGCCAAGGCCAGGCAGGAGAAGGAAGAGGAGGAGGCGAGATTGAAGGCAGAGCGAGAGAAGTTAGCCCTGGAGGAAGCCGAGAAAGCAAGGGCGGCCGAGAAGGAGAAAGCAAGGGCGGCCGAGAAGGAGAAAGCAAGGGCGGCCGAGAAGGAGAAAGCAAGGGCTGCCGAGAAGGAGAAAGCAAGGGCGGCTGAGAAGGAGAAAGCTGATGTTGCCATGGAAACCGCGGAAGATGCGAAGGAAGAATCTGATGCAGTTGAGGAGGTTAAAGAGGAGACAACTGAAACCAAGGATGAGGAGGTGTCAAATGAGGAGGAAGAGAAAGAGGATAGCAAGGCAGAGATTTCTCAGACTGCTGGAAGGGGTGGGAAGGGCAGGGGTAGGGGCAGGGGGGCAAAAGTAGCCTCCTCATCCCCTGCAGTGGGAGTGCGGCGCAGTTCAAGGAGAAAATAAGGACAATAAAATCAGGTTAGGTGAAAGACATGGTGATCTTTCAGTCTGCCAACTCTCCTCTCCCTGTATCATTCTTACCTCATACAAAGTACTTCCTCTAACTTCAAGGAAGGAAACCATGATAGTTTGTCTATTCATGGTTTTGTTAGCAGTATTCCCACTTGTTTTGACATTCCACTGGGAGTCATCAAAGCAAGAGAAGCTTGATATGAAATAATAAGTTGTTTAAATGTAAGAGATGCTGACAGCCTTATAAAGGTTGTTATCTTTGTGACATGAAAACATAGTGTTTTCATGGATTTTTGGTGTTTAAAATCTGGTCTTAAAATATTTGGGGCATATCAATAATGACCCGAGTGCAGTTATTTCATCAAAGTCCAAACCCTTCCCTAACTCTCCATCATTATGGAATCTTGCACTAATCAAAGCATCTGATCACGCCCTCTACTCAATCATGGTAAAAGATTCTTAATCCAAAGAAAATGCAAAAGAATCCAGAGTATCACATTCTGTTTGTGAATTCAGGTTAGATCCATGAGCCTACTTTTTACAGCATTCTGAGGGCAATCTTGCTGCATGGATGAGGAGGGGTCTTGTGTTGTTGTAGTCCATAAAACACACTTATCTAAAGGACACTTTTCTCTGATATGGTTGTGTTTTACAGCATGTATTCACTGTGTTTGAACGATAAAGAAATTGTGCAGACGAAAGGTGGAAAATGACACCAACAACCGTAGTAGACACTGTCATTGAAAAAAGTTGAAACTGATGCCAAAAAGCTTGCACGCTTGTCATACTTGCAACATGAATCAATTTGAATTTTAATGTGAAGTGTAGCCTTGGGGAGAATGGCTGATCGATGCATAACAGTGTATTCACGTACATCGTAATTATGTACATGTGCTTACAGCATCTGGAAATGTATTGCGCCACGAGTGCAATGTGATCAGCATGCGTATCCCTTTTGATTGGTAGCACCATTACAAGGCCCAACAACAAAGCCCTCCATTGTCTAACATAAAGAGATAGGTGTAGGTGTGGATCCTGCTTACTGTGACACATGGAGCCATAGATAATTCTATGATGCACAAAATCATAAATGTCAGTGAAATATGATGCTTTCGTATGTCTGAAGTCAAAGTGTCCAGCTGCAGATGTCGGGGTATGATGCTGCATTAATATTGAATTGGGGTTTGGAGTTGGCACTTGTTTCTTATCCCTTTATCCCTGTACATGTTTTTCATTTTTGTGAAACACCTCCTCCTTTTAATTGACATTGAATATGCCATGCACCAAACCCTGTAAGATGCATGAATAAAAACTACTTCTAGGACACCTGAGCTCTCAACAAATGCTCAAAAAGACCCGCACAAGGACACTTGCCTCCCTAGACAAAGATCTCTTCAAGTGAATTCCCCCCCCCCCCCCGCAAAGAGCATTATACTCAAGGACAACTAACTCTATTGTAGTTGACTCCATGTAAATCCCAATATGTAGATGCTACATGAAACCATGGAGTCATTTTGCCTTTGATATACATGGCTATAAGTACTACAACATACATACAAAATCATGACAGGTACTCAGTGTGACGATTAGCTCAATGCCACCCTACTGTGTAGTCCCATAAACTACGTCCTACTGTCTAATGGCATGTATTTTGACTGTGCAATAGGCAGAATCTGTCCAGGATTGGTTAATTGAAAATATCCATTCTGGTAAGAAAGGAAACCCCATGATTATTTCCATGGATCTAGGTACCATGTTTAGACATCAGTGATGGGAAATGGAAGTGTTTGTGCCGAAGTATGTTCTTATAAAGCAGTTTGTACTTTAGATTCAGCCATAAGATTCAACCATAAAAATAATGCAAAAATGTTTTCTACATTGAATCTTATCGCACTTACACAGTTCCCAATTATCACGTGAGCATTGTATCATTTGTAAATTAATAATGGCTCTGCTGCCATCAGCCAATAATATTGCTCGAATTCAACGTCAACCAAGTTGCCTGTAATGGACTTGCACAATTTCTTTTTTTCCATAATCAACTTTGCAATGTGCAGGTGTATTTATTTGGCACAGGTGCCTGAAAGGACACAGCAAAAAGGAGACATGGTGATTAATGTCTAATGAACCAGTGATGCATTCATTGTGATGTACAGTGTAGATAGACTTGCTGGTACTGCTCGGCAGGTATTTTTCCTATGTGAGAAATAAACCGGTGGAGTAATGTAATTCATCGTCGTCATAGTGTGTGATGTAATCGTGTGACTGTGAGAAAGGTGGCTAGCTTGTTCAGATGGCATTGTGTTTCTGTAACAATCAAGAGAACCGAGAGTTAAAGACCCAATGAGAGCGAGTCATTGTGTAATATACAAATGACGCACAGGTCTGAGTGCGTCAGTCGGAATTGTGTGCATAAGGTAACTATGGAATGCTTAACCCACGAGGCGAAGCCGAGTGGGTTTAGGCTAAATTCCATAGTTACCGCATGCACACTATATTCCGACTGACGCACGAAAAGACATGTGCGTCATTTGATTTATAGAATGGGTAATTTTCTTGTCAAAAACCCAGTTTTCTATCGTGTTACCTGATGACAAAATTACTGGATGCATTTCCTTTTGGCTTTCCGTAAAGGGCATGCATACCCGTACTTACGGTTTTTACTGGATGCATGGCCAGCCATGCATAAGTTTTTACTGGATGCATGGCCAAGCCGAGTGCGCGAACGCTTGCTTTAGTGCGCGAACCTTTGTTACAAGTACGCGTACTCTTGCTAAGTGCGCGATAACATGTTTACCACTGTGACTCAGCGTGCGGCCAGTAAAAATGAATACATAGCTCTCGACCAATCAGATCGCAGGATTCTCGCTACCCATTCTATAATATGTGTTATAATGCCATCTTATCTTGTTTGGGATAATGCATACTGTCCCTCAGGCATCAGAAGAAACAAACAGACAAGCAAACATATAGAACATTAAGCCCCTCCCCCTGCTAACCATGTGTGAGAATGTCACAACACGGGTGCAAGCCACCTAGAGATCCTACTTCATTTCTTTTTAGAGAAAGGTGAATGCATGGGAGCATTTCACCGCCGATGCCACGTTTTCAAAAGTGGGGGGGGGGGGGCACTTCTGGGTTTCATGAGTTAACAAGCAAGGGGGGAAAAAAAGGGGAAAAAAAAACAAAAAAACAGACCTTCAGTGCAACTTCTGGTGGCACTTCCAGGTTTCTTCAGCAGACAGGCAAAAAAGAAAGAAGGTCTTGAATGCAAAAACAAAGCCGTACCGTGCTCACACTTCAAGGTTTCTATCTATTTCTTTCTAGTGCCAAAGTGGTGACACGTTATGTATTACTTTGTATGGTGCAAAAAAGTTCTGCCAGCCATGTATTTTTTACACACACTGCAGGGAAATTGCTGGATGAAACTAACCCCTGACCCCTCCCCACCCCCACTGGATAAATGGCATTTCCTAGGAACATTTCGATATACAAAATTACCTGTATGATGCAAGATGTGTGTGCTTTACTTTGTTGATTGTGTAATTATAACTGAATGATAATCCGTGCCAAATGTCCCAGGCTCAAGATATTACAAGAAACACAAGTACATGTACACTGTACTCGTGGCAGGGACATCCTATGTGTATTACTCACTGCAGAGATGCCACAAACAAATTCTTCAGAAAAGCCTCCAAGCTAATGCCTAAAAATCATCGTAATTACCTAGTCTCATTAGATTTCTCACTGTAGAAGGGTACAAAAATTGAGAAATATTTAATAAATGAGTTGGGACACACAAAATCACCTCGTTAAAGGAGGGTTTTTGTTTTTGTTTTTGTTTTTTGTTATTTCTCCTCCCTTTATGAGGTTCCTATGTACTAAGAGTGTGGTAAAATGCACCACCATGATGCATTACAGATAGCATGCTGTTGACTCACAATTACATGCACTCTCAAAAAAGTAAACAACAAAGGAAAAGCAAATAAACTACAGCAAATACCAGGGTAGTCATACAAGAGCATGCATAACTTGTTCTACATCAAGCAGCACTTTTACTCTCAATAATTGTATCCCATTTCCCCTACCAGCAGAATTCAGCCTAGAGCTTTGCTCACACTTTGTCCATTATTTCTTTCTCTCTCTGAGAAGTGTCTGGTTCTGCTACAAAGCATGTTCATATATCTGTGAAACAGCTTGTATCTTAGCACACTACAGACATCACTGTTTTACATTTGTTTAAATTGGAGCACTTCAGGATATAATTATATCTCTTTTAAAGTGAAACAGGATATTTAATCAGTTGTAGGAGTATGAATGCATAAATGCATATGGTGCACACACACACAGACACATAAACAGATATTCAGACAAACAGACACACACAGACACAGACAAATGTCAGCCACCAATACATTTGTGTCTGGACTCCAAATACACTTAGTAGGGCAAATGAAAAAAAAAAATGCTGTCATGAATAATAAAAAAATACTCGTGGAAGAATGTATCAAAACAAAACATATGGTGTGTTAAATGAGCATAATTATGTAAGAGTTGGCCTCCCTTCACGCAACCACACTTCAAAGACCATGATAGGTTTTGTGTACACTACATCACCCATACTGCACATAACATAGCAATAAAGGTACATGTGTATAGACAGGAAAAAAGATAAACAAATGAAAATGCATGTTATCATCTATACAGGAAAGCAAATTTAATAAAATCTGATTATCATGTGGAACAGCTACCACATATCTGTATACATCTGTACAAGTAGCGTACGAAGGTAAGTCTTTTTTTTTTGGGTATACATCAAAGATGATAATATGATAGTGTGTTTAACCTATCCATAGTCCAGCAAACCGATTACACGTGAAGGTAGCAATGTGAAATAGGACATGACATAATCTCTTGACACTTTCTACACATATAAACTCTTCATAAGTATCTGGATTCGTCTGGAATACATCTTTACACATATATCTCCACTTCAAATTTTACAAAATGTGACACAATAAACATAGTGATCTACAAAAATCTGAAAACAGGAAAATATTTCAACACATGCACAATTAATCACATCAAAAACATGCTCCCTACCTAGATAGTGCTACTGAAAGGTGAAACACAAGACTCCGTCTACACAACATTCATAATATGTCTGTCCCAAGACTTAGTTGAAAATCCTACTTCACAAAGGAGCCATTCAATAATAGAGAGAAATGAAGAAAAACATACAGTCGTGGCATTAAATCCTTTGCTATTCAAGTGCTAATGTGAAAGTATTAAATATTGCTGCATGATCCAGAATCTTCATCCGTCCCGTATCTGCACAAGAGGTCCTGCCTAGCTGTTTTCAAACTGGTCTTTGTTCTTCAGGAGGTAGCCTGCTAGGTACTCAATTGGGTTTGGAGGTCTGTTCACAGAAAAATGACATGAAAACGAGTATAAATTTTGTATTCTAGGGAATTGACTGAGCAGAAAAGACAAATCCAAGACAGTTTAGGGCACTCCCCCAATAAGTCTTTTTATTCCATTATCAAAAGATTTCTTTTAACAGTAAACAAGCAAAAACATGATGAAAATGCATAGGCTGTGTGTACATGTGCATAATTTGTACTAAGGATACAGTGAATTTAAATCATCATTTTGTTATCAGGGGATACAATCAATACGGAATACATGTACAATCACATTTTCTTCAAACTTACGTTAAAACCTATAAATATATCTCAGGGGATAGCAATAACAAAGGCAGGGGTTGCACTTAACTTTTTTTTTTTAATTAGCCAGGCGGACTACCTAGAATCAATTTTGATACTGAAGCAATATTTTGGCTAGCCAGACGGACTAGTAACTTCAGAATTTTATGATTTTTGGCTAGTCCGACATGATTTTGGGTGGCCAATGGCCAGCGGACCATCGCCAATTTCGAACCCTGAAAGGGGAACAATAGTAATTTAACTTTTTTACCTTTTTAATTTCTGATAATCATAATAATAATGATAAACATCCAACATTTATTTATATAACACTTAAAACTGACATCTCTCAGTGCACTCTTATTTTAATCTTATTCAATTTATTAAATTATTATTACTCTTCTATTTTTAAATCAATTTAATTATCTATTGTATTATATTTCTTTTTAAATTTTTCATGTCTTTATTTCTTGCTAATTTTCATTTTTTTTTTATCCTACTTATTTGATGTCTTTTTATTGGGGGGGGGGGGGGGATAGCTGGGGAAGGTTCATGCTAAGCATAGATTCAAGATAAGTGGCAGTCTACACTGTACCTCTCCTTAGCCAAGGCTGACATGGCCTGCAGGAGGATGGGGACCACAGTGGTGTCCAAGTAGTTCCTGGTTGTCAGTGACTGGAGGTCGACCTTGGGTCTGCTCTGTTTCTCCACCTCCGCCTTCTCAGTCGAGATTATCTTCTGTACATTCTCTGTCAAGCCATGCTCAGCATGTGGGTTTTCTGCAGCAGCCACGACCGGCTGAAGAAAAAGACAGTCCTTACACATGAGACATGTTTCTCACTTACACATGCATAAGGTGCTCTGCCTCATAAACTTGATTTTAAAGGACGAGTTCACCTTCATAGACATGTGGGTTGATTGAATGCAGCAACAATAGTAGAACACATCAGTGAGAGTTTGTGGAAAATCGGACAATCTGTTCAAAAGATATGAATTTTTGAAGTTTCTGCTCAGTCACGGTTGGATGAGAAGACTATTGATACCTTGTGATGCCACATATGTATAACGACATAAAGAAAATTCAACATATTGTCACTTTTCTCGCATAATAAAAGAATACTTGACTTCTCTCTTTCAGAAGGCGGGGGAATGATATTACCCTTCATATTAGTCAGTAACAAGTCGAAGAAATGTGCACTTTATTCAAAAAGTAAAGTCTTGTGAAATTCTATTTTTATTTTCCTTATATCGTTGTACGCATGTGACATTTTTTTTTCTCTCTCTCTATCTTTCTCTCTCTCTTTCTTTGCAGTTCTGTTTTGTTAATTGTTCAAATATATATGAAGTTAAAATGAAATGCTGTAAGGGAATATGGGTTATATGGAAATTTTAAATTTATACATTGTGCATTAGCTGTATGTATTTTTAAGTGAGTCAGGTTTTTATGTCAATAGCCATTTAAAGGTGCATGGTCGCGGTGTTTTAGTCAAATGCGTACGCGGATGCACGGTGCAAGTTTCCTATAGAGACCTATGCTATCGACTCCTCTTTGGCGCTTATGCTTTGGCCCACTTCCCTGAGTCCGAACAAGGAGCTACTACAGACATGGAGTCCCATCAAGCCAACCTTCTTTGATCTAGCTTCGATGCCGCTCCGACGAACGCGCGTATACGCAGCGGGGAGCCGAGCGTGATTTACGACATCTGTGTCCACATCCGTGGCATAATCGCCCGGGTTTGGCGTTTCTATCGCACGCTTTGGTGGTTTCCGCACTGCGTTGTGATGAACATTACGGAGCGATCGCGTTTTCATCGGGGAAAACCCACTTGTAATCCGTAATTCGGAAATGTGTGTTTGAAGGGGGAAGTGCGGAATTGGTTGATATTTGTGCGGTTTCTGGGAGACACTGCATAATGCATGCGATCGATCGCGTTCGAACTGCTTGATTTTGCTTGTTCAATTCGTTGTGTACCGTTCAAACATTTGTTCGATATATGGCGGGTTTTGACGATATTGCGGACAGTGAATTGTGTAACCTGTTAGAAATCGAACAGTTGGAATTGGGGGTTCCCGATGATTCTGAGATTGATTCAAACAGAATGTCGATTTTCATTGTATTTTTGGCCTCCCCAAATCGGTCTTTATACACCAATTCTACACTACAGTACAGCACTACAGCTACAAGTACCCACCTGCATGTTTTCGTGTCCGTAGTTGTGAAAATATGAGGGAAAGCAAGGAGCTACTACAGTACTATTACTAAAAAAAACTAGCTCCTAGCTGAAAGGAACAGACCATGGCATGGGATGGAAAGGCAAAGGAGAAAGCCGAAACGGCTTAAATTTACTGATTTAAGTTTTAACTCTAAGACTAAGATCTAGATCTAGTTAAGAGTTTCATTGGTGACTTGGCTTGGGAAAACATGACAAAATGAGATTCTACTGTACTACCTGAAATGTTCGCGCTTTTATTTTCGCGAATTTCGTGAGTTAAGACATGACTGAGTATCACATATCTATTTTATCAAGCTTCTTACTCTAAATTTTGATCTATAGTAAACTAAGTAACAATTTAGTTTTATTCATATTCTTAGACTTAAGTTAAATCTTAAGACTAAAGTTAATTAATCGTGATGAACGGATAATCGTATTCGTAATCAAGTCTGAGTCTGGGCAGAGATCAAAACTTTGTCATGAATTGACGACTAACACAAATATGAACAAATGGGACTGTACGAAGACGTGAGCAGACGACAGTGTCGCCCACCGTCAGCTCACTTCCAATGCATTTTAATATGTGTTGGCACCTGTTGGTACTCTTATGCTCGGTTGCATTCGAAAGGTTGAAGTATCCTCTTTCGAACGAAATTTCTTTAACAGTTCCCACAAAAGTAATGTTTCATGCAGAGGAATTTAAAAAGCGAAGGTAATATGGATCGTATTCGTAATCAAGTCTGAGTTTGGGCAAAGATCAAAACTTTGTCATGAATTGACGACTAACACAAATATGAACAAATGGGACTGTATGAAGACGTGAGCAGACGACAGTGTCGCCCACCGTCAGCTCACTTCCAATGCATTTTAATATGTGTTGGCACCTGTTGGCACTCTCATGCTCGGTTGCATTCGAAAGGTTGAAGTATCCTCTTTCGAACGAAATTACTTTAAAAGTTCCCACAAAAGTCATGTTTCATGTAGAGTAATTTAAAAAGTGAAGGTAATATGGCATGTTTTTAAACATATTTCATCATAACTCACCCATCTCAGGTCCAAATTTCGCGAAATAACGACTACCAGATTTGAAATTTCGTTGTGGATTTGATGATTTCGATTGCGCATACTAAAATGGCTGACTTATGGACTGCGCATGCACAAAAGAGACGTGTGTTTGTTTCGACAATTTTTACTCTCCTCCACTAACGGATAGAGCTGCGGCATCGAACTTGATCTTGAAAGCGCGCTGCAGCTGTCACCGGGGGCAAGATTTTGGTGATAACGTCGCTGCGGCACTTTGAAGTTAAGCGCGTTGCGTAAAGAGTTCGGTCGTAAATTACTCTGTTGGGACTCCATGTCTGTAGTAGCTCCTTGGTCCGAAGAAGTCCGATCCACAGTAGTCAGTGGTCCGATCACAGTTCGGCTCATGATTTGGCTGAGGGGGATAACAGCTTTAGCAAACTTCTTTTGTGATGTCATAATAAGAAACACATATGCACGCACCCTGTCATTACTACAGACTGCGTGATGCGCAGAGAAGACAACGAAGGCAACGTTACTTAGCAACACGTATGCGCTTTACTCTCGATGAAAGCTCAACTTCGGCAATCTTCGTATCAATGCTGATGGTGATCGGCAGTATCATCAACAGCGCCCTCTACACTACCGGGACTACGCACCTTTAAGAGCTGACATATATATGCAATGTATTATCATTTTTTTTTTTGCTAGTTTTCTTATGTAGAAAATGACCTCTGATATTTGAATGGAGTAAGAAATATTGGTAGTTACACATATCTTTAATTGACACTTACAAAGAAACAGTTTATGCTTTTTTTTGGTCTTTTGTTTTTTATGTACAATGTATGCCTCTTAATGAAATTTGTATCTTTTCTATTGTAAACTGACTGTTTTGGGTGCACCAAGTGGGTTGGGGAGGATGGCCTGAGGGCCCAAGTCATTTAGTTGGCTCTTTCCAGACCCGGGCTGCCCAACCTGGTGCACCTTTACCACTCCAATGTATGTTCTGATTTCGAAAAATGTAATATGATATTTGTGACTGAAAGCCGAATAAATAATAATGATAATAATAATAATAATAATAATGATAATAATGATAATAATAATAATAATAATAATAATAATAACAATAATAACATCATACACTGTAGTAATCTTCTCATCCAGCAGTGACTGTGCAGATACAAAGTATTTTAAAAATTCATAACTTTTGAACGGATTGTCCGATTTTTCTGGAGAATGCATTGCCAATGTTAAATATATGTGATGTCTATGTAACCAACATAAGAAAATTAACTTGCTGTACAGCAAACTCATGAAAGATTTCTGACTTGAACAGGCATCACTATAGCAGGGGCCAAAGTTCATAATGACACAGTAAAACTTAACCACATTTGTGTTAATTTTCATTGTGAAATAAAAGAGTGGGTACTACCTGTTACATGGGCATCATGCATTTTGTTGACCAACCTGATGGACTGATTCAAATGCTCGTGATGAAATATTAAGATAGAAAACCAGGTGTACTAATACTTACATTGCTACACCATGTAAACTAAAAGCCTGCATGAGGAATTAAATAGCAAGCAACTAGGGACAGGATAACTGAAAGTAAAACTGAACATCAAACAAATACCTCCTATTTACAGAAGAGAAATCTGTCCAAAGAGCTGGCAACAATACTTACAGCAGGTTCTTGAGATAGCACTGGTGTCTCTGCTACTTGAGGAGCTTGCTCTCCTGTACAAAACAAAAACAAAACACATAACATATCAGGCATATACATGTACAGCTGTACAGGTAGTTCACATGACGTTGCATAATATGCAAATTGGGATACATAGAAGGAGATTTTATTTGAAAGAGAGAAAGTAAAAAAAAAAAAACTTTCAAATATGAAGCATAAAAAAGACAGTGCAGACACTAATTACATCGTAAACACTTAATAAGGCAGTCTGAGGATGTAATAAAAACTACACTCATTTGGCTAAGAATTCCTTTACTACCCTCCCCCCCCACCCCCCCCCAAAAAATACATTAATTAGCATTATTTAGCATATATAACTAGAGGAGCATTCTGAAGCACAGACCTCCGCCAAGCATTCCATAGAGATCAGTGAAATCTGCCCATATGTAGGCTTTGCATGCTAAAAATTGCCCAAATTCCTATTATAGAGGCCTTTTGTTACGTCATCAACCTCGCAGTAGAGCACGCTCTTAAGTGTGCGTACATGTATGAAAACCTTAAAAAATGCGCAGCTTGAACTCCTACAATTGTAAAGTTCATTGACCCTACCTGCCAAAATATAAAAAATCCTTCATAAAATCCATAAAAGCTTCCAAATCACTACCAAAAGTTAATGATCTGTTCCTTGTGTCATTCTCAATCTTTCCTGCAAGTTTCATCTAAATCTGTTCACAGCTTTTAGAGTTATTTTGCACACAAACAAACAAACAAATGGTAATGAAAACATAACCTCCTCCCTATCCCTTGGTGGAGGTAATTAACATTATTAGCACGTTGCCTACTGTCGATGTTCAGTATTTGCTATTTAGATCATTCCAGACCATTAGCTGGCAGCTTTTGCTTACTAATACATTGTACTAGCACAAGCGGCTTACACACTGCTGATTGCATCAAGAAGTCAAGCAGGGTCAAGTCTGCTCCTGCAATATTTGATTCATTTACTTCTCTTCTTTCCATTTAAATGTTTGTACTGCTCACCATTACCAAAAGAATGTAGGTAAAGGATTGAGATAGAGGTGGAAAGTGAGAGAGAGAGAAGGAGAGATGGAGAGCCAACAGGAATTTTTGTTTTTTGATTTGATATTTAATCTATCTCTATTCTACACCAGTACATAATCTAACATGATACACATGAGCGGCCCCACGTATTACTAGATACTATACTTGGTAACCCAACAGGGCCAAGTACATTGTACAACATCACTCGCATAAAATCCCTGAAGGCTAATGTAATGACTAATGTTTCACACACAGACAGGTCTATGTACGACATGTCTCTCATTCTAATCTGGGTGTCGTTAGATCTAACATAACGGTATTAAACGCAGTCATCAAAAAAGTGCAAATGATTAGGCTAAGGCCTAACGAGTAACGTTACAGAACTCTGTCTCTAGTCTCATCAGTTGTCATCGGCCTTAACATTAAATAGGGAAGTAGAGGGACCTTCTGGATTTTTGAGATTTTCCTGGGTTACATTCTAGTCATATTTCTACTCTCTATCTATTCGACGTGAGCTCCAGCGAGCGTTTACTCATGACAGTCATTACTGTATCCAGTATGTAGGGTCTAGTCTGTATGGTAGCCCTACTACATATCGACCACCCTTATTGAAACCGACCACGTATAATTCGCGCACTGAGCACTTAGTACGCACTTCTCTGCGCGCAAAGCACATTAAAATGGATTGGCTTTGAATGTAGATGAGGATGGTGTGGGAAAACGCGATGCCGATAATTCACTGTTCATTAATGGTTTTACTTTTAATCAAGGACAAAATTTCGAATGAATATTTTCACCGAATCGTAATGACAGCACAATGTAATGTCTATGGAAGTTTCTAAAAGGCTTCTAAAAAGCTTCGTACAACACGGTGTTCAATACAACTCGGTTTGCGTGCATTGTCAATGCAAAAACAGCGGTCGATCCTAATAATGCGATTTACCGCGGGGAGCTGAAGTGAAACGAGGCCACGCAAGTTCGTCGGCGATATTTTTGCACTGAAACTTCGAATCAAAAAGGGAACAACAGCATTTCATAGAGCTGGATTTTCTCAATCACGTAGGTCAAGTTTTTTACGTGAATTTTAGTGTTAAATATTCTTATCAAGCAAATAAACATTAGGTGGTCGATAAGTAGTAGGTCCAACCATACACTGCAATAGCATACTCGTAATAATGTCCTACAGAAATGTTTGTGAATGGGACTGTCCGCCGCGACCTAGCAACACACAGACCACCGCACAGTGCATCAGCGACGGACAGCTTTAGGCTCTACAAATCCACCTAAAACTCAGTCCTCATATGCTTCAAAGCATGTACACAGAATTGAGATTCAAAATAAACGATTCCAGGTGTTGCAGTATCACAAATCAGGGTGAAACAAGAAAAAAGTTCGATGATATCGCTGCAATATTTACCTTCGGCCATGTTGTCGACGGTAGGCAATACTAGTAGTAAGTCAAACGACGATCGTAGAGGGCAGTATATATATTAACGCTATGCGTCGGCGGCTGGCGCGGCTACCGCCAGCCCTTGTATGTCCTATGCCCATCGCACGCCGGAGCCCGGCCCTCCGGCGGGGAGCCAGCACCTGTACCGGACCGCTAGCTTCTGCTGAGCTGAGGCAACATCGTTGGAGCTTTGTTCACATCACATGCATGCCCTTTTACTCATGTGCGGATGCTGCACTGCTCAGTAATTAACAATAAACATCGCCAACAGTGTAACGTTAGTGTTGTTGCTGCAGTGGTTCCTCTTATTAAGACTGAAAGTGATCCATCTTGTGGAGAAATCAACATGCAAGAACAGCAAATCACTGAAGAGGAAGCAGAACTGTATGATAGACAGATACGGTTGTGGGGACTGGATGCACAAAAACGGTTTGTATGGCACCATTACTACTACTAGTAATCAATGGCCCAAAGCCAAGCCATTCCGCATTGACAGGTGGCATTCTGAGCTCGCAGGGACACAAGTGTACAAAAAACCTAATTTCTAATTCTAGATCTCTTATATAAAATTTATTATGAAATATAATGTGATCCAGCAGAGGCTGCAGAGCTATTTTCACATTTATGTTTAGAATATCTAACGGCTAAAATGTGAAAGCTCTATAAACATGATATTGATAAAAGAATGTTAGCGAGTGTTTTTTCTTATGTCTGATGAGGACAACTCCTACATTGTAATAGGAATCTATTCAATGTTGAATCAGAGTAAGAGGCAGAGATCAATCTAACTGCGACCAGCCTGAAGTGAAACTGAACAGAAAAATCTGTCTGTCTGGAGGAATTTTTAAGATAATGTTTGACTTTTAAAGGCTCTCCTTTGAGGGGATTCCATGAAGCCAGACGAAGTCTCCCCAGAACATATCGGCAAAATCGTGAAATAGGCCCCACCGCAGTGCGCGTGCACCCGTGCATTAGCAAGCAAGGTTAGGTTAGGGTTAGGGTTTAGGGTTAGGTAGGGTTGTATTTATGGTTAAATTGGCCATTAAATTAGTCAAGGGACATTAGGGAGTCCTTCCGAGTATAAAAAGTAGAAGACCAAAGAAAAAAACGGGAGAAAGGGAGGACGAAAGATGCTATGCTGTGGAAATCGGCCCCACCGCCGTATGCATCTCGCGTAAACGCCGTTTGGTGGGGCCGCATTCACGAGTATTATACTGTGGAAGAAAGCCCCACCGCCGTGCTTACCTACCGATGAACGCCACACGGTGGGGCTGAATTCACGAGTATAAACAGGCGAGCCGCCGTAGTATTTGTACGGACACGCAGTGGTGGGGCCTATTTCACGAGTATGCCAACATATCCCCAAAGACAAGATACAGACAGATCTTTTGGTCAAATGTGAAACATACCATCATAGTCTTCATGATGATGGATGTGATATGGATGTAGACTAGATCTATGTGTATATGATATACAGTGAGTACATGAGGTCATAAGTCCTTCATGGCCACTGAGGCGCTAGTGCAGTTTCGTGCATGAACTTACACATGTAACTACACACTCTTCACAACCCTGTCGCTGTACACAAGTGTCCCGCAAGGCGTCTGATTGGGCTAAAATTACAGTAGCGCCGTGGTTGATACCTTGGCCCTTGAGGTCATGAATCTGTTTATGTGGGGGATTGCATCATGTACAGCTATGAATGCCTTTGCGACCAGAACTGTCTCGGCCATCGTGAGTGGGAGAGAAAAGAGAATGTTGAACTCAATACTTTACAAAGGCACAGCATGCCTTCATTTCTTGCTTTACAATACCATTTTTATGTGGTATGTAAAAATAAAAGTATTTGTAATCCTGATGTAGACTCTATATACAGTGTTTGCCTATATGCCTGATCTAACGCACTGTGATTTTGGCTTATAGCTACAATTGTTGTTTAGAAATGATGCATGCTCTGCATTGAACATGGGGTTGCTTTTTCTTTGCCATAGCTTGAGGGCAAGCAGCATACTTCTTGTTGGCTTGGGAGGTCTTGGAGCAGAGGTATGCAAGAATGTTGTCCTTGCTGGCGTCAAATCTGTCACACTCATGGATTCTGAGGTTCTATCCAAAAATGATTCCAGCTCACAGTTTCTTGCCTCCAGGGAAGACTGCGGCAAAAATGTAAGATTTTCAATTTTTTTTTTTTTTTGATATCACTTTTTTACTTCTTTAGAAGGAAAAGAGCTGTTGTTTGATCATGACTTTGTGGATTATCTGTTATATATCATATTTGCCTTCAATGCCAAAATCGTTTTGCATATTGCCTCTTAGCATATAATTTCCCCCCCCCCCCCCGATTTTGTAGAAACAGCAGCACTGCAAAAAGCAAAAAATGGCAGAGGTAATACATTTAGTTGATTAGATCTTGTATAAGACTACATGTAAATCTTACAATAGAATGCTTTTGATAGGATTTTATTTGTCATTTTATTTACAGCAACATTCTTTCTTGTATTAAAGAGGCCTTTTCTTTCTTTTCTTTTTAAGAGAGAGAAAGCTGTTTTCTTCACTGCATATTTGAAGAAAATTGATGTGAATCGGATAATGTCAATAGATGTGTACATGTATATCCTGTTGAAATTTCATCTGTAGAGGGCGGTTGCCTCCAGACAGAGAGCCCAGAACCTCAATCCCAACGTGGATGTGCAGGTGGAAGTTGGAGACATAACAGAGAAGCCTGAAGAATTCTTCAAACAGTTTGACATTGTGTGCCTGACCTGCTGCAGCCCTACAACCATGATGAGGATCAATGATATGTGCCACAGAAACGACATCAAGTTCTTTGCTGGGGACGTCTATGGCTTCTATGGATTCTCATTTACTGATCTGAACCATCACAGTTTTGTGGAGTAAGTTGATTGCATAAACCAGAGTATTCATTTTTTTTTCTCTCTCTTTTTTTTTTTAAATCAGTAAGTCTTTTCATTCATATACCTCAGAATTCTTCTCATTGGGTAATGTTGGAAATTAAGTGTTTTATCGATGTTTTAGTGTACCAGTGTATAAATGTACATGGACTGTTAGTATATATGCCTACACATTTATGATAGTAAAAAATCATTTTTTTTTTTTTTTTTTTTTCATTGCGCAAATGAATCACTCAGAAAGCCGGCTTTCCCCTCTCGCAGAATTTAGTTGTGCAAGAAGATTTGTATAGTCTTTCTTCCAGCTGTTCCATACTTTCAACTACAAGACAGGAGTGAACATTTCTTGCTTGTCTTTTTCCCCCAAGCTAATTGCACACTAGTGCAGTGCTTAGCTGTACTGTAAAGGCTATTATTTTCATGAGGATATAAGTTTTTGTGCAAATTGTCTGAATCAATATTGGGCTGCAAATTCAACAACAGAGGAAAATATTGTAAATGGATGGGCATTAATGCACTTATATCAAATCGCAAAAACAACATTTCACAAAAATGTCCGTGATCTCATTGAATGAAAATATCTGTACAAGAAAATACGTAACTGCTTTTACAGTTGTCCAATATTAGACTTGTACTTCATGATATTATGAATGATAATTTCTTTTCTTTTATTCTTTTCTTATGTTCCTAGAGAGAAAGTCAAAAAAGTGAAGGGAAGCAGTGCCACAGATAGCCAGGCGAAGAAACTCAAGGCTGACCCAACAGAAACAGTGTTTGTCAAGAAAACCATGACATTCCATCGCCTAAAGGAGGCTTTTGAGAAGGACTGGTCAGGTCTGTCTGAGAAGCAACTCAAGAGGGCACCCTACATCTTCTTCATTTTGAGAGGTGGGTGCACTGTGTTCATAAGTAAAAAGCTCATTTCTGTGTGTACCAGTGCATGGTATTCAACGCCTTTCTGACATATCAAAATGAAATGGAGTATTAATTGCTACAGTATTAATGTCAGGACAGTGTTATTTTAATGCTGTATTTCAGTCTTCTGGAAACAAAATAATTATATTATATTTTTCCCTTAAAAATTAGAATTGTTTGACTCTTCACTCATCTAACACTCATGTATGTGATGCTGAATGTAATTTTAGGGCAATAAATCTCACAATCTCCCCAGTGCGGTGACACGACATTTGCTCCTGCGACAATTGCTCCGGTCTTATTTTCTTTAAGGACTTAGAGTTAGGGTTAGAGGGTTGTGATAGGGTTTTAGGTTTAGTTTGATGTGAGAATTAGGATTAGGGTTAGGGTTATGTTTATGGGTTGAATTTACGTTTGGCTTAGCATGCAGATATATCATGGGAGTAATTGTCGCAGGAGCAAATGTCATGGAACCGCCCAGTGCAAGTGAATATCAAGTTATATGCTACTGTTACATTCTGCCTTGGGTTTGGATTATTGCCATTGGAAAATTGCAAACTCATAACATGATGAAGGGAGCATCTCAAATTTGACCTCTCTACTGATGCATGGCAAGAAAATTAGAGTTTCTATACTTTTTATTGAATTTGTTCATGTGGCTTATCAAATAGTAAAGGATATCTGTATAGTCAGCATTTGAAGTTTACACATTAATATGACATTGCGTTTTATAGCAGTGTTAACACATTCACAATATATCATTTTAGCACCTAGAGTGTAGTAACTATTACAGATAAACTTGTAGGAATATGTGTATGTAGTTTAGCCTGAAATTTGCTACTGTTAGTTTGATTTCATAATGATAGACATAATAAGATGATAACTAATTCATTCTTTGATTTCAGCCCTTTTCATGTTTCACAGCAAGTTTGGGCGAAAGCTGCAGCCAGTGAGTGCAGAAAACGACAGAACTGAATTGCAGCGATTGCATAACGAGGCCTTCAATGAGATGGGACTGAAGAGCGATGTAATAACCACTGATTACACTGAGTAAGATGACATGGTTTACTCGACCTCATTGACAACCTAAGAAATGATATTGGCTCCGACACCCTGTGGGGCAGAAGCATTGAAAAAAAAAAGAAAGATAATAAGAACCATTTACTTGAAGTGCATTCTTAAATGGTGATCTGACTACTGTCACTATGAGATATATGATAACTGTCATATAAGATATATGATAACTTTGTATGTATTTTCAAACAAAGAAGAAATGTTTCTCCAATCTTGGATTGTGAATTAAACCATATTGACAAAGGAGCAATTTGTCAAATTATGTAGTTGTTCTGGGTTCACATAGTGCTTCCATTGCTGTAAATTTTCCCTTAGTAGCAAAAACAAAGAAGAATTATTTCTTCTGTCATGGAGTGCAGAATTCTCTTGGTATTGAAAAATTAGCAGTTTCTAAAGTTACTTTATGTTTTGTTTGTTGTCTTACCACGTAATGGTACTTTTAGCTTGTGAGTAACTTTTTTTTTTTTTGCAATAAATCTTGCCTTGACAGATACTGTACTGGAGAGTTAGGGCCCACTTGTGCCATCGTGGGTGGGATCATTGGGCAAGAAATGATCAAGGTAAGGTCTGAAGGACCCCTACTGTTATCCATCCTTACTTTGCTAGAAAACATGTAGACTTTTCTATGACATTTTACCAGATACACTGGTGATTTCAAGTTCGGTGCTAGTGCTAGTGCTATCTCAGCACTAGCAACGGCGATAAAACCGAACTTGAAATCACGTCGGTGTTGGGAGTTGACCTCAAAATTATGACGTATTTCCGGTTGTTGTTGGTCGTCTGCTGAACCGAGCTCCACCGTCTGTGTTAGCGATTTACATGCTTTTTCCCCATTGACTAACACTAACCCCTAGGGATTATCATTTTCTTCATTTCAAGTTCGGTGCTGGTGTTAGCGTTGCTGTGCGAGACTCGTATTCACTTCCATAAGAGATACACGTTTTGCGTGCAAAGTCTATGCTAATGCAATGGTCGCCCACGGAAGAACACGAACACTACAGACATGGCCATAGAAATCTGAGCCTGGGAGCAAAATAAAGATTATTCTGTTTTAAAGGGTGTGTACAGTTCTGGTCAAGGTGAGGATTTAGCTTTTCCATTTTGCAAGATATTCAGAAACCACTCTATGAGATGTCAAAGAGAATGCAATGCTAAAGGGTATCAAAAGTTTATTTGATGAAAATCGGTTTTGAAGTGGCCGAGATATGCCAAAACAAGGTGAAACAAAGATATCCTAATAAAGTTGGGGCATGTAGTCTTTTATTATTATCACTTTTTCGGATATCTCAGCCATTTGAAAACCAATTTTCATCATATAAACGTTGAATCCTTCTTAAAATTACATGCTCTTTCATATTTCATAAGAGGATTCTCATTATCTCACTTAGGAATGTATAAACCATGAATCCCCACCTCAACCAGTACTGTACAGCCCCTTTAAAGAAGTGGTGAAATTTGTGGCATTTCAATCAGCCTTCCTCGTTACGTGTCTAAAACTAAGCAGTTTTGGCTAAATCTTTTTATATTCGACTTTAACTATGCGCCATCACTTTTTTCATCGCACAATTCCCGCAGAGCTTACGGTGCTGTGAATCCAACACCTAGTGCTGGTGATCGATAATTTTGATCGGTATCGCCTCGTTAATCTGACCGTCGGTGTTGAAGGTCGATTTAAGGCTGTTATTTGGGGGCTAGCACTAGCACTGGCACTAGCACCGAACTTGAAATCACCCACTGTAAATCTGAAGTCTGTCGTGTGTAATGATTATTGCTTGTGTACCCAACTATATCATGTATTCTCCTATTATTTGAATGATGTATGTTTACTTTACCTTCATTTCTTTTTTAATGGCTATTATTCCTTAAATGTTTGCACGATGATTAGGTGCATATTTTGTTCCAAACTCCAAACATTTTTCTCATATGTGACCGTCCATCTCAAAACCAGCAAAAACTTGTAGATAAGGATTCTCTGTAATGGACCAAACTATGTCATCTGGGTTAACCGACTCATATTTTTAAATTTTTTTCTTACCTGAGAGAGTAATCATTTCTCTACCTTCTGTCAAAATTTGACAGCTTAAAACAAAATAGAGATCAAGATAGCAGTTTTTCTGAATCATATCTTTTCAGACAGGTGCTGCTTTCACTGCAAAATAAAACATGGTTTTATTGATCCTCCTGCACTGTGTACAGCATGCCTGAGAGACTCAAATCATTAAATCCACATTTCTCCATTTTCTATGAAACTGCTCCTCCTAACTCTTTCTTATTTCAATGACTTTTTTTTTTAATGGGTTTGGATAGTCCAATATGTTGTACATCATTTTAAAGCTTAGAGCCCACTCTTTCAAACTATGTAGAAAAGTGGAAATTAATTTTGTCCTACTTTTTGTTGGTTTTGAGTTGGGTGGTCACTTGTGGTAAATGAGTACATGTAATGGACATTTGTGACAATAATAATTTATGCTGTGTTCTTATTTTAAATTATTTTTCATGCTTTTTTTTTTTCCAGGCTGCATCAGGAAGGGATGCACCGCTGAATAATTTCTTCCTCTATGATGGAGTTGAGAGTGTTGGGATGGTGGACTCAATCATAGCTGCTTGACCATGTGATGGTGTCCTTAGAACTGTGGAAAACAATTTTGGATGTGAAGAGGCCCATGGAAAGAGTTGACGACAAGAGCTGATGATACACTGTAGTTGGCAGAAATTTCTGTGAAAGAGATGAGCTGTGCTGCTCATGTTTTTGCTTGCCATGAACTGTAATAGCTCTTTGGTGTGTGTGTGTAGCTTCCTGCACAGAGATTTACTCAGCAAACACAAAATGATGTTGTGGTGGAGGATGAAAGAAGAATGGAAACTGAGCCTGTTAATATGAATGCATGAAAAGAAGAAAAAACAAAAAGGATGCAAATTCCATGTCATTTTGAACTCTATTGCACCCTGCCAGTGAGTTGGCTGACTAATTGCAATATCCAGGTTGTCTTTAAACTATTAAATATTGGTAACTTTGTAGTTCTGAGTAATCCAAGCTCAATTTGTGTACAAAATAGACCAAAAATCATTTCTTGCATGGGAAAGGGGATTGCAATCGTGATGGAACTTTCTTTGTTTTTATTTAGTTTTGTTTTTCTATTTTCAAATTAATGTTAATGAACTGGATTTAATCAACATGTACTTGCAAATACAGCTGTACCGATAAGGCTACACCTTGTACTTTGGATATCACATTTACATATGAAATGTATGAAACAAGTGTCTGTCTGGCACTACGGACATCCTATGAATAAGTTTGTGATGTATGCAACCGTGGGCTTTATTTGAGTGCACAGTTTTCCTTGGTGCAGTGGATCAGTAGGAATGATTTGGAATTCTGAAGTTTGAGACCACTTGCAGCAGATTTACACCAGCATAAAGTTTGTTCCAACTTCAGGTCGAACTGTAGATTAGTGCAAAAAGGTGTTTTGGAAAAATGCTGCCTTTCAAAATGTTTGAACATTGAATTTTTGCTAAGAAGTAAGGAAAATAAGAGAACAAGAAAAACTTAATGAATTTTAGACTTGGTAGTTGTCACCTAAATCAAATTTTGCACTTTTTCTGTTCTCAGGTCTATGACGTTATTGTAGGGTTACTTGATGAGTCATATGATATGTATGTTGTATATGTTTGTGTACATATTCTTTTTTTATTTGATCATCTCTCAAATCCACTGCGCAACAGCTGTGCATGAGTTGTCTGTCAGCATACCGTACAATGTAAATGTACACTCTACATACATGATGATGGATTTCCTAATAAAGTCATCATTTTATACCAAGCATTCCATCTTGAGTTTTGTTTTTGCTTTTATACCCCGCCACACGTAGTGTGAAGGGGGTATATAGGAATCACGGTGGTGTTGGTCGGGCGGTCGGTTGATCGGTTGGTCGGGCGGTCGGTCGGTCGGTCTGTTGCAAAATCTTGCGTCGCGAACTCCTTCTACAGTTTTGAAGCAATTTAAATGAAACTTTGGGTAAATGATGATATTGAGGTATAGATGTGCAAGACATGTTTTTTGTGTTTGCCATGGTAACCATAATTTTACCAAAACCTTGTGGATTGAATAACTTCCATAGTATTCAAGCAATCAATTTCAAAATTGATATCTATGATGATTTATTGGTGTAGTTATGCCAGACACTCTTTGTGTTTGTACTTGACAAAGCATTGCCATGGTAACACATGTTTTCTTCGAAATATTGTGGAGTGAACAACTTCCACAGTTTTGAAGCAATTGAAATCAAATTTGGTACTCACTATGGCCTTGAGGCATAGATGTGGAACACATAATTTTTGTGTTTGTCGGACAAAGCGTTGCCATGGTAACCATAATTTTACCAAAACCTTTTGGATTGAATAACTTCCACATCATTCAAGCAATTAAGGTCAAATTTAGTATGTATCATGGTCTAGAAGTGTATTTATGCAAGACACCAATGTGTTAATACATTGTATAAGAAAAGTGTGTTGCCATGGTAACCACTCATTTTCGTATCAAAATAAACCAAGCTATACGAAGGTCAAATTTGGTGTGTATGATGGTCTTAAGTGTAGTTATGCAAAATGTCCCTTGTGTTTGTATCAGACAATGCATTGCCATGGTAACCACACTTTTTACCAAAACCTTGTGGAACTCAGTGTCAACTCTGTACAATGTAATTGCATGTACAGTAAACTAAAATTATTCTGTTCCAATTTGACAAGTGCACAAACTTGGTATTAACGTCATTGCCCTCATGACATCACATACTATAAAGCAACACTAGGGGCGGGGGTATTAATCACCTTCAGTGATAATTCTAGTTTTAATTGCAGTAGTTTGTGGTTGTTGAAGGTCATTGGCTCTGAGAAATTGCAACATGATTTTTTTGCTGTTGCTGGAAGTACACATATGTGACTAGAAACTGATTATATTCACTCGAATAACATGTTTGATACGTAATATTGCTTTATACATTTCTAAAATCTTTTAACTAAAGAACGAGGTCTTGATAAGTAGTTTGAGGAAGTCTATAGACTTCAAAACTTGACTAGAAATAATTTGTCTATTGGACTTCTTCATTACCGGGTAAAATCACAAAGTTACATATATACAATGTAATGCTAATGTCCAATTAAGATGCCGTAATTGTCTGTGTTTAAGAACTGTCACAATTGCTCCATCATGGGCAAAATCAACAATTTACATGGTGTGCAAAAATCTAACTCGGGTCTTGATTCACATGAAATAAGACATAACAAGGCTGGGGAATAAACATATTGCTCAACTTGTCTATCTTTATAGTACTGTATCACATAGGTTCTGGAATTGTAAAAGCCGGCCCGGTCGCTAAAAATGATTAAAATGATATGTAGTATATCAGTGCAAGTAAATTCCAGCCTCCTGTTGATTTATGGCCTGAGGTGGGATTTGCATATTATGATTTCCCTATCATTGTACATGATGTACCGTAACTGATTTATACTGTACGGTAAGTGAAGAAACTTCTCAATTTCCTCTGCCCATATTTTCCAAAATGACATAATTTGTCATACAATGTACTACAATTTATTTTTTAAGTGAATCAAAATAACTGTTAATCCTGAAATTCGTTGAATTTCTGAGTTTTAGACCTAGGCCTTACATTATAGTTACATACATTGTATAAACTTTGTTACTTCGTACTACAGGTGTACATAATTTTGCTTTCATGAAGAAGGGGGGGGGGGGGGGGGCTCAAACATTTAATACGAACGGACAAAATTGTACGTACAGGTACCGTACATTATTTCACGTCGGGCATTTTTTATTAGCGTGCGTGTGTGTCGCGTCAGTGAACTCGTGGCCCTTGTACTGTAGCCTGCTGAATACTGACACTACAGCTGCCAAGTCTTCGTGATAAATCTCGGGCGACACTGCCACTCTGAAGCCTCAAATTGGGATATTTTCGGCGACTTACAATAAGCTACATAGCTTCTTGTGCGTAATTAGTTTTTGACAAGTATTGATCGCCCACTTTATAAATTAAATAAGATAAACAACAAGACAACAACATACTACGTAGTCCCATGCGATTGATTTTGCGTTTGTGACGTTGAGACTACTGTGCACCTGTGAAGCGCGAACCACTGGGCACTGCTGCACCACTGCACTGCTGCATTAATTTACTGCTGGTTCGTTGCATTGTGTCATCATCAGGTGTCAACATGGTACTTCTCGACAATGACGCTGTAAGTAACTCTCTCCTTGCTAACAATTTACACACAAGTGGCCGAGCGTGCAACAATGCCACCGACATGATGATCCCCGATTATGAACACCAGTCTGAATTGATGAGCTAAATTTACATCTAGAATAAAACAAACAAGTAGAATCTATATCAGATTGCAGAGGGATAGGTCCTACTGAAATGTCATTCAATTGTCCACATTGATTGTACAAGTACAATGGACTCCTGCGAAGTCCTCGGTACCATTTTTTTTTTGTTACGTCAAAATTTTGTTTAATATAACCGAACAAATAAAAAATAGAAATAAATTTACATGGTAAACTTTACATTTGTATGGAGTGGCCTGGATTTTTACTTTGATGTAACCGGAATTTTGTTATAACCGTGTTCGTTATAACGGGAGTGCACAGTACAAGGAACAACTGAGTGTAGTATTACTGTCAAACTTTACCCCAGTTTAATGCTATTCCATTGACGCATTGTTTTATGTTTCTGTCAAGACTTTGCTGAACAGTTGTGTTAAGTAATCAGTTCAAGGAAAGAGTTTCAAATTTACCATCTGCTTCCTGGCATCCGCCATACCAGCTATTAATTGTTAATTGTAGCCAAGTTGTTCAATTTTTAATATTGACAAAGTCCCTCAGCTCTGTTCTAGTACTACCCATCTTTCATATTGATACACAGCTTAAAATTTTGATTTTTTTTTTTAACCCTTTAGGTCAGTTTCCTTCTTTTAATAATTTAGTTGTGTTGAAGGTACACATGCATTGGAATTGGATGCAAGAAACTGTTGCCCATTTCAGAAGTTCATTCCTTCATCTAAATTTTGGAAAGTTCTAGACTACTCATGAAGATCTTTTTGTGTCCTCAATCAAGGTGGTCCACAACTTGAAATTTGAGCATTTTACAAGCTCTGACTGATAATATTATTGTGGAAATTGTTATGTCTGAGGAGGTAGGAGTGCACATTTTAGAGTGTACACATACAAATTGTGGTAATCATGTACAAATGCACACCATGCACACCTACCATTTCCTTCCTTAATTTGTCAATGAAAACTTCTTGTGGCTATCAGAAATGTCAAGATGGACCATATCTGACGGTTTCATGAAATTTCATTGTCAATTACAGAAGAAAAGTAGCTAATGTTGACTCAAAAGTACGCCGATCGACGGCTGTGTCAGTGTAGCATGAAGGATGATCGATTATATGGAAGAGCGATATAACGATGATAATCGATTGTTGTAGTCTGTTGTACAGCCGCTTGTTTGGTGTTACAAAATTGTACGTCGGCTCGACAGTAAAATGTGGAAGGAAGAAAGTGATCTTGATGCGTCTGTTTTTTATCGTTTTAGTTAATTTTCTCCTGCGTGTGACTGTGTATCTGTCAACATTGTTTGCTGACTAAATGATGGACGGATAATATGTGTACAAAACAATAAAAGATATTTTTATTATATGAAAAAATGGGAATTATCCATCATGAATATTGCACAACAAAATGGATTTTTACTACAAAACAAAAGCAAATACTAGGGTCGCAGTTTTATATATACATGATTAAAAAATGAAATGGAAAAGTAAGTACTATCATGAAAACAATTACTTTCTACTATCCCTAAGATGAACTTATCAATTAACATATTAAATTTACCATTTTAATTTCAATATTCTGTTTCTTTTTAGGTAAAATGAACACTTTATGAGAAGTTCACAATGTTAAATACATGATTGTATAACATACACTTTTTGTAATACTATTCTCTTAAATTTATTAAATTAGGCCTATAAATTATGTAGATTGCTAGAAACAAATCCCCTTTGAATTCAACTTCCTTCTCATCTTCTTTTCTCTCTCTTTCTCTCTCCCTCCTACTAATAGCCTAACCTTTTTCTTCCACTTTTCCTTCAACCTCATTCTATTCCTTTCAACAGCAACACTACTCAAATTACATGTATGTGATTTTATCATGACAAAGTTGATAAATTATTAATCAACTTTGTCATGATAAAATCAATACTTGCCACAATTTTTAAAGAAAGGATCAATGTCTAAATCCTGGTATAAATAATCTGTATCAATAATTTGAATAGTGACAATCATGATAGTGGCAATGAAAACAAAGAAATATCACAATAGCTCACTTGAGCCTTCAACTCGGGTGAGGGATTTTTATTTGCACGCACATGACATTTTATTGTAAATAGTTACATCTGTATATTACTAGCACTTCAAGCACCGTCGGCCAACGTCGTCATTGTACAGCCCATCCCAGTTTAGCTTCGACGAGCTGCTACAGGGATTATCATTTCAAGATTCAAGATTCAAGCTAACAATAAGAAAAAATATGAAAAAGAAAGTAGGAGCTACACGTATTGCACGAGTCAAGTTCAATATTGTAGTAAGCGGCTGATTAGAGACTACCAGAATCGATTATAGTAGTTGACATCGTTCTCTGCGAAATCGGTGCACTACTTTCCGATGTAACTTTCCGACGTACTTTCAGCTCCGATTTCTCATTTTTCTTACCTTTTCGGCTTTCTAATTCCTTGAAAACTCTCTGATATGGTTCAATTTAGCATCTCCAATAGCTGCACAAAATTTGATTGACAAACGGCGAAGCGAACGGTAGGTGTGCATTTCTACATGATTACCCAAATTGTACACATACATAGCACGAAATATTTCGCAAATTATTTCTAGTTGTGCTGCTTATTATGTTCATTGTTCTGACTTGTGTTCTGCCCACAAATTTTCTTAGTAGTTTGATGTTTATCAAGTTTTGCACAAGTTTATTTCCATGTTTGAATACATTTCATTTCGAGCATGTTGCCAGTTCTTGAGGATATTGCCCAAGAATTTGAGAATGTTGTGCACAGCGACATGCCCAAATCCTTTGGGGACCACCCTGCATCCTTTTGTATCATGGCAAAATCAAACTAGTGTACCAGGTACAGTAAAAATTAGAAGTACATGTACCATGGTACATCATGTATTTCCCTTTCAATAGGTTACGCCATGGTTTCATACAGTTGTATACATGTACAGTACAATGTTTTAAATTTATATTAAAAGCATGGTGAGTAATGAGATTGTGTAACCTGTTTTGTGTGAAAATACAAGTACATGATAGCTCAATCTATTCCATTATAAGGGGTTTAAGTACTGTATTGAGATACATGCGTAAACAAGTAGTAGTATACAATTTAGTGTAAGACCCTGCTATTGAGATACAATTGTATTTAGAACAGGTGAAACGTTTAAGCAGTATGGTTTCTACTTGAATGTACATATTCAGTGAGAAGTTATATTTTTTCAAGTCCATCTGACTTGTCTGACTAAATAAACCAGAGCTCAGAGCATCATTTTCAAATGTACAATGTAGAATGAATTTTATATTCCTTCATTAAATATAGTCAAGGTAAATTAATATTTTGGGGTTGCTATGGTCCACAAAATGAAGAGTACAGTGTATCCACCCATATGACATTTTAGTCTTTAAATGCATACAGTGTATGATGCAGAACATTTAATTACAGATTTAGTCACTTTTAATCTCTGTTTAAAGAGATTATCTTGCATTCTATTGTAAATACAGTACTGTAGTCATTATTGTCCATGTGGTTCCTATCAATCTGATGGTATTTGTAATTAATGCTCATTGCTGTTAAGATTTCAACTGGCAATACATGTAGATCATGCTCGTAAATAAGCTACATGGAAGTGTTAATCTGAAAGAGCTCTGCAAATGCTGAATGTCACAACATGAAACTCTAAATTGAGCATTTATTCGACGGAAATACCATTATGCTCTTTACGTGTAGAACTTCCCAAAGTTGATGGAAACACTGCTCTTTCAAACCTGGACAATGCTCTCCATAACATAGAGTATTTATCTCTTTGGGAGAAAGTTTCCTATAAGAAACCATTAGGAGTAGACATTGCTCCCAGTAAGTTGTGTAATTGTAAGATTTCAGTGAGCAGAATTTAAGAAAGCTCACATTTCACCAAAAATATATGAAAAGATATGAATTGGTTTACTCACATGTGAGAAACTGTGAGATTCAAAAAGCATCATGGCCAAGCACATATAAATGACTATTTCTTGCAGTCAATTGAAGGGGAACAAATGTGACAATTACAGTGTATTCTTTTTTGAAAAAAAACAAACATTGAAGCAATATTTTCCTCAGGCTTAGAAGAGTGTGTAGTACCACAGAGTTTGTACTACAGATTATGATTTAAAACAGGGATATTGTAAAATGTAATTTATAGAGTTCACGTGAGAATGTTTGTGTGGGAGTATACAATTGTTCAATGTATTAATTGTTGCCACGTGACCAAGAAGATTCACTGGTGATACACAACTTGACATTACCTATGCAAAGGAATGAGGAGGTTAAGTGATCATCAGCAAAATAAGTAACAAAAGTTGTCGACTGATGTGAATGAAACTTGCAGTAAAAGTTGATAATGACTTAATGGATAGATGATTAAATTTTGGTAGTGATTTGCAAATTTTTATAGATTTTTAAATGATTTGGTTATCTTTAGATAGTGTCAGTGAACTGGGAGTATACTTTTTAATAAAAAGCATATTTGAGGTCGGCATACATGCTCTAAAGCATGTGCTCTGCTCTTTCCCCTAAATCATATTTTCATGCAAGGAATTCAGTAAATGTGCTTTCAGTTGGCTGATGACTCCAGGGGAAAAGTAGATAGGCTGAATTAACAGTTACTTGTGCCCCCTGAACTGTTAGTTATTGCTGATTGCAAGTATTAACCAGTGTTGTTATGAAGAATGATATAATTCACTCCTTCATTTCTAATAGTATTTCAATGTTTCTTATTTTATGTTATTTCAATCAGTTCCTGGCTGAGCTGACGCGTCTCTTTCAGAAGACACGGACTTCAGGAACAGTCTACATTACAATGAAGCAATGTAAGTGTATTTCTGCTGCACAAATTTAATTGAATTTAAATAAATGAAATAAAAAATTTTTCACTGAAGTCATTATAGCCATTTTAAAATGTTATATTCCTTTGGTAATTTTTGTTTGTTTGTTTGTTTGTTTTTTAAATAGCAAAAACATCAAAAAAGCCTTCTCAGCCTAGAGGTCCCCTTTCAGGCAAAGAAGACACACTTTTGCACTTTAGAGAGGTCAGGTTACATTTTATTTTATTAAAAACATTTTTATGCCTCCGCCACGAAGTGGTGCCGGAGGCATTATGTTTTCGGGTTGTCCGTCCGTCCGTCCGTCCGTCCGTCCGTCCTTCCGTCCTTCCGTCCGTCCTTCCGTCCGTCCGTAATGAATTTTGTGGACAAGGTAACTATCGAAACCTGTTGAGGTATCCTAATGAAACTTAGCATGTATGTGTATTAGGGGGTGAAGTTGTGCCTATCAACTTTTGGGTGCACATGCTCAAGGTCAAAGGTCAAAAGGTCAAGGTCAAATACATAAAATTTCACTATTTCCACCACATCTATTGAATGCCTGAAGATATTTTCTTGAAACTTAGTGTATACATGTATTACCCAATTAAGATTCTCTGGTGAAAGTTTGGGTCATGAGGTCAAAGGTCAAAGGTCAAAAGGTCAGGGTCAAATACATAAAATTTCACTATTTCCACCATATCTATTGAATGCCTGAAGAGATTTTCTTGAAACTTAGTGTATACATGTATTACCCAATTAAGATTCTCTGGTGAAAGTTTGGGTCGTGAGGTCAAAGGTCAAAGGTCAAAAGGTCAAGTAAAAATATTAAAACTTCTTTTTTTTTTCTCCGTACCTTGGAAAATTGTTCAAGGTACTGTATCTTCATGGAACATAGTATATATGTGTACTGACTGGAAGTGATTATCTAGAGAATGTAGGGTTCATGGGGTCAAAGGTCAGGGGTCAAAGGTCAAGAGCAAGACTTCACAGTTTTACTATTACCCTCATATTTATGCAATGTCAGCAGGGTTATTTTTTTACACTTGGTGTATGCGTGTGTAACCTAATAGAAATTCTCTGGAAAGTTTTTTTTTCTCTTTTTGCCTCAAAGGTCAAAAGGTCAAAGATCAAGTGAAAGTGCTGAACTAACTTTTTCCTCCATATCTCGGAAGTGGCTCAAGTTACCTTGAAACTTAGTACATATTATGCATGTTCTACCTGAAAGTAATTATCTTATGAATTTTAGGGTCAAGGGCCAGATGAAAATGGTAACAATTTACTATTCAACTAAAAAATTGCACTTTTTTTCCACACCTGTACCTTGAAAATTACTCGATGCCTAAATGTATGAATGGGTCAAAGTCAAGTTAAAGTCCTTAAATCCCTAGATACATGCTCTCTTATTCATCCAATTAAACCTACGTCAAGGAAGGTGAACATTCAACACATTTGTGACAAACTTGTCATTCCAATATTTTGCCAATTTTGTGAAAATGTAATCACACAGTGTCCACATGTACTATCTAGACCTATTGGGAAAATCATGCATTATGGCGGAGGCATACCAGTCGCCAAAGCGACATTTCTAGTTTGATTTACATTTCTCCCAACTTGTGTACTCCCTATGAGGCATCATCTTTAATAGTGAAGACATAGCAGTGTAAACTTTGTCTCTCATCATAATGTCTTTCTTAGCATTAACACGTACAAAAAAAAAAGAACCAACAACTATCAATTATTTTCTCTAAAGGTGGTTTCCAAGGAGCAGAAGAACCATGACAAAGCAAATCTACACAGAGTAATCGTCTGATTTCTTACACTGAATAGAAGATAGTGGTTCTAAAGTGAAATTTTTAATTTCTGATACCTATACTGTACCTTTATCCTTGGTGTAATTTCCATGTAGTTCTGTTTTCTTGAGCTTGGGGAAAAACTTTCTACCCCAATTACTCTGCTTCACGTCAATAGACCTTACTGTCTCCTAACTTGAAGATCTGCTGCTAATACCCCATTTATACTGTGATCAAAATGTTGAGTCTCTGCAAACAATTTTGAAAACACTCAAAGAAAAAAAAAATAGATCTCTTGTCTGTTTATCGAAACCGCTTGTTCAGATTTTGCCTGCAAACAGGTCTTGACTGGCTCCATTCTCATTGTACAAATGTAACCAAGATCCCCTCTAGTAAATGGCACACAATTTCAATACTACGTCCGCACGGTAACATCAGCATTGTTCACTTTAGCTTCATGGTTTATTCATTGTCGGTTACATGTTTGAGTGATGAATTGCAGCTTGATTAACTTCTGGGTCACTATAGGAGGCTCTGAAACTGCCCCTGCATTTGAATTCAAAACCTGATTGGATTAAACACGTACAATTGTATGCTATATTGATATTCTATCTGCTTTATACAGACTTTATATACGGAGCTAAAGCCCTGCACAAGGCTGCTTAATGAGGATTCAGAAACTAACATCATTTATAGCACTCACCACGTAAACCTCGTAAATAGGGTATACTGTACAAGCTGTTATTTTCGCGAGGGTTTGATTTTCGTGGATTTTGCAAATCACTGTTTGATGCCGAATTTAACAACACGTGAAAATGTCGCCATGCCCTGGTGTAATAGTGCACTTATGACAGCTTCCATGTCTATTCGGGAGAACAACATCTCGCAAAAGTGCTGATGACCTCCTCATTCACAAAATATCTGTGTGCAAAAATTACAGCTTATACAGTATGGTAACATGAGTGAGACTGAGGGCAAATATCTACCTGGCCTGGTGCATTTCCCAGTCTGGCTTTTCCATGTCACTGTTTGGGTTGCTACATGTAGATCTACAGTGTATGTGCTGTGTTGCACATACGAGTATTACGTAAACCCTGAAAGGGTTGTCAAACTCTGGTCACCAGTTGTGAAATCTACATCCAAACAGATTTAATTCTTGTTCACAGAAACTAGGTCTGAAATAGGGACTTTTTCCAGAGCGAATGGGTAAACAATAATGTGTCAAAAGAAGTTCATGAGGCTCATTTGGATGAAGTACATTGTAGGAGGTGACTTGATAGGCACTCAGGATATGTTCACAGTTCATGATAAAATCATATGACCAGACACACATGTGACTGAGTTATGATGTTTTTACATTATTGTTTTATATTTTCTTTTGCAGAATTGTTAATACAACAATAGTTATCATTCATTTGGCTTTTGTGTATGTGTACAAATTTCTTAAAGTCAAGGGCATCGTAATTTAATTCTTAAGTGAGCACAACTGGTTTTTATTTTTCTCTGTTGTAATATTGGTATAACCTGGAAATTATTAAAGAGTGTCAGTATAGCCAATGAACAATGTCAATTCAAACTTTCATAGTCAATTAAAAATGTTGTTTTTGTAAATCCCAAATAGGACCTACACACCCATTCCTAGTTCTACAAATACATGTCATGCATAGATTGTATTCTTGCACAATCATTATTGTTCAAATATGTGCTTGTGTTCTTGTTTGTATTACAAACTTGTGTGTAATATACATGTATACTAGTAATATATGGACTCAACATCTGCTTTCACCATCTGGAATTTGCATGATATGAGCAACTCCTCTTTTTTTTTATTAATTTATTCTTTAAATGTCACTAGTGCAGTAAATAAGAGCAAATTGTTTATATAGTACACTGTGACCAGATTCTCTATGAAAAATCCAAATGGACATATTATAAGTACAGCAATGGTAATTGAAACAAATTTTCCTAACAGTAACAATACATAGCATCCACATGATATTTACAGGACCTTCACTCCAGTCGTTTTTCAATTCAATTCAATTCAATTCGTTTATTCATTTCATTTTCGGATAAAACAGTACAACAGTATTGGATTTTACAATACACAAAAAGATAATCAATCATTTACATATAACAGTGAAAATGAAAAAAGAGAAACTTGAATAAAGCCAAAAAGGCCTTGTGAAGTAAGTTCCCTTACGAGTATGCACAAACTAATTGATTTTTAAGGTACAAAGTGTAGACATTGACAGAAAACCAACAAATACAACAAAACATAGCATAACATAACAAAACAAAACAAAAACATAAGACAAATGATATGATAGATTGACTATGTGTGATTTTTCTTTCTTTCTTTCTTTCTTTTTTTTTTCTGTGGTGCGTTAAAGTGCAGTGTTAGGATTTCTGTTGCAGATTGACTGACAAGTTCTAGACAAACTGCACAGATCTATTAAAAGAGCATGTATGACCTGAAAGAAGAGATGGGAATCTTTTGATACTATGACTAGTGTTATGACAGATGTCACAATCATAAGAATCAACTCATCTTCATGAACCACAAACTCCTCTAAAATGTCCAGTCAGTCTTATCAGATGATAATGCTGACATTTCAGTCTCAACTTGGCAGTAAGAGTGTACACTTGCATTTTTTTTTTTCATCTGTAGATTACGGCCAGACCAAACCCAAGCCACGTTCGGCCAAGGGTGATAGGACGTCAGTATCCGATCAGTCGGAGCACAAGTGTTTGTTCAGAGCAACGAATGGCAAGAAGAAGATTTCCACTGTGGTAAGAGAAGATTATTGAAAGGAGTGGTCTTCATCTGCTGACCTTAATTTCATCTCCCATAAACCAGCTGTCAGTTTCTGCCCACTCATGTCAGTCACACAACCTTCAGTTCAATAATACAAAAGAAAAGCAATCAAACCTTTGAAAAGAAAATGTTTGGCAGTGCACAGATGAATTATATTTGATTGAGGATGGATATGCCTTTAAGTTGCAATGCATAAAATATATTGCACTTTTACATTCAGAGCAAAGAAGTTGTCAATGGAATACAAACTGCGCACACAATTTAGCATCAGAGTTATGGCCACAATATTGCAACATATAAGAGTTTAGAACATGTTGATCCACATTATGTTTGTATTTTGAATTTTTAATTTCATGTGTGTGGAGCAATGCACTCATATTGTTTAGTCATTAAGTTTGATGCTGCTTACTTATAACACGTTCAAAAGAAATGCGCAAATCTTCCAATGCCATTGTCAAAAATGATCCTTTTAGTATTTACACAAGTACTTAATGCCATCATTAAGAACAAATATCTTTTTAGTGGTTGCTCAACTTCTGTGACTGATAGAGCCAAAAATTGTCCAGAAAGCTACAAACTAATTGTGTAACACTGAAAAAATCATTTGTATCAAATATTTGTAATGAATAATGCGGTCATGAACATAACATTTTCTCTCTTTTTTGCTTTTCAGATAAGCTCGAAAGATGTCACAAAATTTCAAATGGTAAGTGAAGAGGGAATTAATGGAGGTATTTGGGGTGGCATTCTGAAAATCTTCCTAAATTTCTTCCTAAGTTTCTTCCTAAGTCAGAAAATTAGGAAGTGCCAAGGAAAGACAGAATTGGTATTCTGAAATTTCTTCCTTCTTAATTTATTCCTTCTTAATGCAGATTGCAGATTAGGCCATCCTTATCCCCTGCCCACGTCCTTTCTTAAGCCAATACGAAATGCCATGTCATAAGGAACCAACCATTGAAAATCGCATATTTCTTATGACGTAGGCTTAAATACATGTGTGCGCGGCGTGTTCCCTTTCTCATGCCCAATTCACCCATCAAACTACATGTTGCGTGCAGTGAATGACATGCGCCTATCACGATGTTTGCAGCTTGCTCTATCTTAACAATGTACTTAGGACAGGGGTGGAACTTTCCTAAATATCTTCCTAAAATTCTTTCCTAAGTGTATTCTAGAATACCAACTTCTTCCTTAGTCAGAAATTTGCATACTCCCGCCCCCTTCCTAAGTTTCTTTCTGAGTTTAGGAAAAAAAACTTAGGAACAGACTTAGGAAGAAACTTAGGAAGATTTTCAGAATACCACTTAGGAAAATATCCTGACTTAGGAAGAAATTTCTTCCTTGGAAGGATTTCAGAATACCACCCTTGATTTCTTTAGTGAGACATCAACTGATATACAACGCTCAGTAGAATTGAGCAAGCACAAGTATTTCAAAAGAAAACAACAATTTAGTTTGAATGAGTTATGATAGGGTAACAAATCTGCTTTGATACCTAGGATAGAACAGAATAATTCAAGGCATAAAAATGTAAGTCAACAAAATTGAAATACTCGCAAAGTATCAAAACTTGAAAATTTGGTTTATCACAAACAAATCATGTTGACTACTTGCTGTGGGTTATATCATTTTAGGAAATTCAAACTAATGTTTGAACTTTCAGTCACCTCATTGCTAGTCAGTTTTATTGAAGATGCCATGTTCCAAGAAACTTATCTTCACTTGCCTGTTATGCCATGACTAAGAGAATAGTTTAACTAATACAAATTAACATGCATACATGAGTGTTTTGTTGTGAAGTGACATGATGCTGTGAGTTTGTGTACTCGAGGGAAATGATGAAGATATCTATAAAAAAAAAAACACTGATCAAAGCAAACTGGGTATACATTTCATTACAAATTGTACACTTGCTAAATCTCATGACTCTCAATATATACCATGTAAAGATTGCAGTAGGAGTACTGATTGATGAAGGTTGGTAAAATGTCCTCGATGGCTAGTGAAATAGCTCCCTCTAAAGGTGTACTTTTTTCATTGATGTAGGCAGGAATTTATGGGCTACTGGTATTGGATGTACTTGAGTTACTGTGTCAGTGGACCGAGTGTGGGGAACACCATTTGATTAACCCTCTGTTTGATTGAACAGTTTCATGAAAACACAAATAAGCACCTATTGAGGGTTTTTTTTATCCCCTTTTGTAGTTCATCTTTAACAAGTTCAGAGTGGATATGCGTGTGTGTGTGTGTGTGTGTGTGTGTGTGTGTGTGTTGATGCTTCAATAAGTCCCTCTACACTCTTTGGCATGTGTCCACCATGATATTTAGACACAAGCTTGGAGAACGTGTGATGGACTTCAAATCCGGGACAGAAAGGGGAAAAAACAAACACGGATGGCAAGCAATTGTTGTCTTTGCTGGCAAAAGACAATTCTCTCAGGCTTTTCCTGAAGGTTGTAATTAAAGTCTCTCACTCCTGGCCCAATTTTAAAGGTAGCAGTCTCAGGAGGTCAAAGAGAGTTCATGTTAACATGGCCAATAGATAATGGTACATAGAAGACTTATTGCACCCTTTACCTTACCAAGAAAACAAAGGCCAAAACAAAATTTGAGGGAAAGTCGAGTTTGATGAATGCAACACACTTTGTTCGAGAAGTTTTACAGTAAAAAAAAAAAAATATATATATATTTCATACATCTATATATATATATATATATACTCCTAGATGGGTCATTTGGAAGACATTTCCATTTGTTTTATATGCAAATTTTAAAATACATGTTCAATGGCAATTTACGCAGTGGAGACACGAAAATTGTCTCCTTAATGACCAGTTGTCTCCCTAATGAAGACACTTCCCCCCAATATGTCTCCCTAAGGTGCCAACTAGGGATATATATAGATATATATGGGCTGTGACGCGAGAAAAGGGCCCTTAGGGTAGTAAATACGGAAAATGATTTTTCACCTCCACATTGTAGAAGGAACTCTGAGGAATTTAGATATGCAGACCTTTTTCTAAAATTCCAGTCCTAAATGCCCCAATTATGACATTGAAAACACATGTTTTGTCTAAATCTTGTCACTTTTTGATGCATCTATGCATGTGCGCACGGTTAGCTTGTTGATCTCTTTTTGCGTGTATTGCTTTGTCAAACTTCCACGCCGTTTTGTGGCGTTTGTGCGCAGCGGCTCTAAGGGCCCTTTTATCGCGTCACGGCCCATATATATATTGAATCAGTTGAATGCATGTTTAAGCAGGAACATCTCAGATTTCATACAAAAAGACGAAGAAAAATACACATAATTCAGTTCAAATGAAGCATAGTGTACCAGTAAAGAAATGAAGTAAAATGTCCCTGGAAGTAAACTGAAGGATTATATCATTTCTTTTTAAAATTTTGTTAGTAAAACAAGTGTGACATCACTCAAATTTTGTATGATGATTGAGCAAATTATTGCTGTTGATTAGGGATATCAGTCAAGTCATGCATGTGCATGTCAGTCAGATGTGTCTATTCCATGATATGAAATTGTTTTGATGTTATGTCATAGTCTCTTTTGACATCCTCGATCATGATATCTTTATTCTTTCCATCATGGGTAGTGTAAATTTGTTACAAATTTGATTTTGCACGGTGTATAGACCGACAGCAGTGAATAAAATCCTTTGTGACCACTGCGATGGCCATAAGCCATTAGAAGGCTGATTAACTGAGCCCTTTTTGTCCCCGCTGAACGAGTTCGAGCAGGGGACTATGAAACGGGCTCCGTACGTGTGTCTGTGCGTCCGTCCGTGCGTCCGTCCGTGTGTGCGTCCGTGTGTGATCAAAAATGTTCAATTTGCTACTTCTCTGTCATTTATGAGCCAATTTTGATTCTGTTTGCTTTATATGATAGCACTACATGGGAGCTTTAAAACTTCAACACAGAATTTCAGTTGTGACCTTTGACCTACAGTATATTGTACATTTTGCTACAAAATGCTACTCCTTCGCCATTTCTAACCCGATTTTGATTCCGTTTGCCTTATGTGATGGCACTAGGTGAGGGCTTCAAAACTTGTACACAGAATTTTGACCTTTGACTTCTTTGACCTTTGACCTTGATTTTTGACCTATATTGTACATTGGCTACAAAATGCTACTCCTTCGCTATTTCTAACCCAATTTCGATTCCATTTGCTTTATGTGATGGCACTAGGTGAGGGCTTCAACACTTCTACACAGAATTTTGACCTTTGACCTTGATTTTTTACCTATATTGCACATTTTGTTACAAAATGCTACTTCGGCGGGGACATATATTACGCACCGCATAATTTCTACTTTTCCTTGTTGAGTTACTTTTTTTTCAACTGAGCAGTTTGAGCGACCTTTTTTCCCCCCTTTTAACTGAACCCTTTTTGAGCTCCTTTTTTTTTTCAACTCACTGCTGATGTAAAGCTCTTTATGGTTCTTAGACAGACCTGAAGGACAGGTTGAGATTTTGTGTAGTGCACTCGGTCCTTAACCCCAGGCCTGTCATCCTGCACTTGAAAACTGGTGAATGGAAGACAATATCTTAATGAAAGTGGGTCTCCAACTAACCCTCGGTGAGAAGTGGGTCATTTGTCACTTTGATCCTCGGCTCTAATGAGCTGCGGTATTGCATGTATAGTACTGTGAAGATGTTGCCAGTGCTTCGCTGAGCAGTTTGAGTGTGTGTTAAAGAAAGCTTGGATTCGAAGAGAGACGGGTATGTGAAGAAAGATTGTAGGAGATTTAAACACATGAGAGACAAAGTTTGAGGAGGCCCTCTATGTGTAGTGCAAAGTTTGATGTTTTGAAGAGGACTTTACGTTGTGAGCAGAGATGCCAAGTTCAAAAAACTTTTATGAGTGAGATTTTTATGACTCGACGTCTCGGCGCTCGCGCGCATGCGCACACGAACGAGGAGGGTGTCTCCCTCCCATGGTAGGGAGTTTTTTTTTTAATCATTAGCTCTTAATGATGCGATCTGGTGCATACTTAAGTGATTATTCTTTACTAATTTTGAAAGGCAAAAGGGAAATATACCTTCAATTGCAACTTTCACTCTAATCCTTTGAGCTATGCTTCTTATTTTTGGCTTAAATTGCAGACTTCACCAGATGCGTGAGAAAAATGGGTGCCATGCGTGAGATCGTGAGACAGACCCTAAATGCTTGAGTCTCACGCAGAATGCGTGAGACTTGGTAGCTCTGTGTGAGTGTGTAGACTACTGTATCAGGGCTTCACAGGGTCTGTGCCATTAACTTCTTTGTCACATTTCCTTCACCTTCCTAATGCTTACAGTGAACAAAAATTAAAAACAACAACAACAATGAAACAGCAACAACAACAACAGATGAACACACACACACACACACAAACAGGCAAACAAACACCAAATCACAATTGATACAGTTACATTTAAAAAAAAGAATCAATTCGAATCACACGGTTGAAGTGATATTTCAGTGATGATGGGGGTTTTATTGATGATTATGAAGTCGGTAATTGTCATGATTATAAATTGTGGATATGATAAATCTGTGATGATAAAAACAGCACTGTTGATGAGCATGACAGCAGCAGAATATTGACAGTTATCACAATAATGATACTGAAATATTTTCATCATTATTGATATTTTCATGTTATAATTAACATCATTTTGTAGGAAATGGATATATGCTCTTGAAAGAGTAAATTCCTTGCCATATACATGTATCATTCCAAAACATGACCATCCTTTATATTGTTTTTGTCTCCCTTAAAGGCCTATGCCAATGTCATGAAGGGTAACATGGATGGCTTGAAGAAGAGAGACAAGAGATCTGCAAAGAGCAAAAGCAAAACAAACAAAGCAACATAGTTTTCTTTGGACCACAGCAGCCCCAGAGACTCAAGCTGTACCTCTTTCCAAGTGAAAATTACTCATGTTGGTCATGATGGTGACTCACATCTTACTGGTGTGTGGAGAAGAAGAAAAGAGACATGGATGTACATTTCATGTACGATCAACGGTAGGCCAGTGCCGTTGGAAAGAAATTATCCTTTTACTGACATGAGAATGGAGGAGTGGGACTAAAAGTAATGTGGCTTGTCAAATTAATTCACAACAGTGGATTGGATTTGCTGACCTGTATCTGTTGACCAGTGTCTTGCTATAGAGGTGCCAACTGCCAACTGTTTTTTTTTTTTTTTTTTTTTTTTTTTTTTTTTTTTTTTTTAGCAGGATAGTTGTATACTACTTTTTTTTCCCTAATATATTTGCAGTTGTATGGGAAATACTGTTTTTCCCAGTTTACTTGTCTATTGCAGGAAAGGTAAAAGTCCTCTTTTTCCACCAAAAATATGCCTTTTCAGCCCTCAGAAGACAGCAGTGCTATTTACAAGTTTGGCATTCCCATTGCTAAGTACTGTGTTGGAATTGCAATATATACAAGTATTTTTTTTTCAATGGTTTCTGACAATGTTACATGTATTTCATGTTCACAATTAATAGTGCTGTTTTCTGTGATTTATGAAAATGATCTTCCATATACAATGTAACTCTTTGTATCAAACTGTGTCAGAATGTACATTGTTATTGACTTTGTTGACTGTGTACTCTATGAAATCGATGTGGCAAATGTAGTTTTGAGTTCTATCAATTTAGACTGGGTTTCTCTAGTTAAATTTATTCATTCGTATTTCTGTATTTTGATAAGACAGAGCACATTTCATATATATACCTTAGATGGACATTCAATTGAAAATTGACTTCAACAAGACTGCTACATGTTGGCCATGCGATACAAATGCCCACGGGTATTCTCTTTGTAATTATTTGACTGTGGTATCACACCCATCAATCTTGACAGCTTGTCTGTGCAAGTATATGATCGACAGCAAGATATGAATATTTGATTTACCCTGAAACGGGTGATAAGCTAATGCTGCAAGCATGAACACCAAGTACAGGTGTAAACCAGTAATGCAGGTAAATGCAGGTTTCACTGTTAAAGTATGTCTACTCCCGTGTAGTCTGCATTATTGATGGACATTTTCCTGTTAAGGTGGAGACTCACCATCATGAGGCACTAGGGAATTGGAAATTCAGGGACTAGTACATGTAGTTTGTTATACGTGTATATCAGTAGCATGAACTAGGAAAGACAAACTTGTGAATTTTGTTTCCATTTGTAATGCAACAATTAATGGTAAATTTGACACTTGGCAAAGGATGATGGTCCTTTGGGACCTGGAAATTTTGTCTTTGGGTTAGAGTCCCAGTGGTTCCTTTTTTCCCGACATGTGTGTAAAATTACTGATCAGCAGTTGCGATCTTACCAATTTCATTTGTAGAGGGAAACAAATGGAAGAAAATTCACACCTCAGTTTTATCTTTATAAATCAGTTATCTCGTGATAGTATCCACTAACACTAAAAGATAATGAAACCGTAATTGCTGTTTACATCATAGGTGCAACTTGTTCTGCTGTTTTCGTGGAAACTCAGCATACAAAGATCTTTGAGACTGAATGGTTTTGTACCTTTTTTCAGGTACTTTTCTATATACATGTATCAGCCGCTTAAAATGTTGAACTATAAAGGAAGTTATTCCATTGTCCCCAAAGAAAGTATTGATTATACAATGTTTGAGGTTTTCTTTTAAAATCATATTAAATCTCTTTACACTAAGTTACCACTGAATGTCTAAAGTGAGGGACAGCACATGCTAATTTGACTTTTTATGTTGTACAAAAACGTCAGTGGAAGATTTTTGGTTAGAAATGGCTAAAATTTAGGGATAACTATAAATCTTTAACTTAATGAATGAATTCAACGAATGAATTTGAGTTTTATTTTCACTCCTATGTGTCCCATGTTTAGACAGTTTTGCCAGACAACTTTTTTTTTTCGTTCTTCCCCCCCCCCCCCCCCCGGAAGTACTTAGATCATAATCTTCCTACCTTAAGGTTCTTTTTTAAAATCTTCTTCTCATCTCGTGCTTCAACATGTTTAAGCTTAACATTTCCGTAAATTCTTTGTACACTATTAGATGAAAATTAGAATGTGTTGTAATGTCTAAAGATGGGTATCTGGATTCGTAAGAGAAGGACATATCCTTTCATTTTTACCTTGTTTGATGAGGAATTATTATTTGCCAATAATTTTTGTGAATGAAAGTAAGCAATAAGATATGCAGGGAGCTTAATCCTGTCTTGTTTTGCAGAAGCAGTACGAAGTGGATAAAGAATATCATGAATAAATTTGGTGCAAGAGAGGATGTGACATTTATGGTTCACTGTTCAATTTCATCGCAGAGTCAGATATATTATTCTAACAGAATAAGGTCTTAATGTTTGATATGTTTGCATACAATATTGTGTGTTATGTGTCTTGGGAGTTTCAGAAAAAAAAAAGTGATTTTATCTATAGTTTATCTTGTGATAATGTTTTGGTTGTGAGGCTTTGGAGTGACCAAGAATAGCTCATCAGCAATTTGAGTGTAGATCTGTGCATATGACGTTGCACCACATTTAGTGTTGATATAGAGGGGTCACTGGCTTTCGCTATGGTGGGGTCAGCCTTGATGAAAGCAAGTAAGCCAGTGATTTCTGTGGTACATAGACACTGTACAGGGGCAGTCTTGATTGCACACAAAACACGGACAGCTTTATTATGTCTGTGTATCTCAAGTGTAATACTTGTTAATGATATTGTTTATGTTGCTGTTCCAGATGGTGGGGACACTCCAACAGAAAATGCACTCACACGTGTTATAAATCAAATGGAAATGTGCTTGTGCTCACGTTATAGCATTTGCCAAGAAGGCTTCTGTGTCTGTAGTCATTTACGTGGATATGAATAAGGTTTAGTGTACACATTAACTCATTTGATCTGGAAATTAATAAAAATTAGAGAGATCATCGAAAGTTGAAATCAGTGCTTGAATTTTGATTCTCCAACTTATTGATATACAAAGCCTCCAAATTGTGTACTGTTAATACTTTGCTAAACAATTTACAAGTTAATACTCTGGTACTTGCACATGTACTGTTTCCAATACTTGCTACCTTTTAATGATAAGAAACAGGTATGTTTTATGTTTGCCCCCTGAATGATTACCAGCCAACACATCGAGGTATGAAAGGGTTTACACATATTATCATATGACAACTATACACAATGTATCTTGACTTTGCAACGCATACACGTAATGGAATCTGTTATGAGCCATTTTCTATTTGTGCCAGTTGGAATGGTGTCACATGTTGATTCAGTATTTCTCATTTTCTTTTTCTTTTCTAACGTTTTAGAAGATATTGATAATTGAACATTGCTTTCTTTATACATGTTTAAACAATGTGAATTAAGATTTTACTTTATTTCTGTGTGTGTCCAACAGATATAGTCTTCTTTCATAGTTTTTGTGGTTAAAATGTATCCAGCCATAAACAGGACGTTTGTCATAGTAACTTACATGAATGACATGTTGCAGAATGGTACAAAGTACAATACATATGCTCAAGATGTCACTGCGTTCCATTTCATTTTAAGTGCATACCTTATAATGGATGATTTTTGAAAAGAGATGCCAATGTGTGTATAAGGATAGAGAAAGTGTTCTATACATTATGATTTCCTTGCAGCAGTTTTTATGTTCACTATGTTTTCCATTGTTTACTGTCTGTGGAAATTTGTCATAGATTTGCATGTCAGGTTACGTGGATTCTGACTCTTTTTTTGTTTTATTCAGCACATTGTAATGCTCTACCAAGTGTTATTAAAGAGACTATGACAGATTCAGATTCGTGTCGCTGGTGGAGAATATGTTGAAGTCTTGGTTTAACCCTAAACGGACTGTGCTTTAGCAGAGTTCAAAAGACGGGGGGGGGGGGGGGGGGAGGACCCACAAGATCTCGCGAACTGCTCACCTGATCACCGACAATGTTTGCTTGCATATAGTGTCTGACATGCTTTTCAAGAATGGTATTCAGTTCAGTCATAGAGTAAATTACCTTTTAATTGCAACTCATTGATTACGCAAATATGTTGATTTTGTGTATGTGCATTCTGTATGTTTATTCACTTAATTTAGCTTCTACTGTAACCCGTTTCCACAGGGCGTGTAGGGTGATAAATTATTAAGGTATAATCATTTTGTTAATAACACATTTTAAATTTTAGCTAGACTAATACAATGTAATAGACGTCACTGTTGGTGAATTGGGTGATCTGCAGCAATTTACAAGTTAATGCCACAGAATGATGACCATAAGGGATCTTCAGTCTTAAGAAGCACTGCAAAAGATAAAGGAAGGTGTGAATTACTTCCTGAAATGATTTTGTTAGCCTGTCCTAAATGAATGCAAAGTTTGACAGCAACGCGCTATACATCCTAGGACCAAGTCAATAATATTTGACCTTTGATTGCCATTAACCATAACGTACAGCAAAAGTCTTTTGACCTTTGACTCTATTTAACTTTGCTAAGCCAGTTCGGCGTCTGATGAAGAAGTCTATTTTATGAAATGATCCGCTTGACATGGTTTAAATGTGTACATGTATAAAGTAGGGAGGGGGTGGTGGGTAGGACATTAATCTGTTTCCCAAGATACAGAAATTCAATAATTTGATCTTTGACCCGAATTTGCATAGGCAAGACAGTGTCTGAATTAGACAATTTATTTTTGATATGAAAATGATCCATTATGGGGGCGATAGGGCGTGTATTTCTAAAAATATTGATACACTGTATGAATACTTGTGACCTTTGATCCTGATTTGCAGAATTTGTAATTTCTTTCGAGAATTAGAGGTCATTAAAATTTGGAACAAGGTAAAATTTCGACGCGCGCGTACGCGTGTGTTTTGCGGCACACACGGATAATGATGGAACAGTGTGTTGACTCCTGACCGAAAGTTTGTGTACACCAAATTTAAGTGATAAATGACGTATGTTCGTGAAGATAATGATTGATAATGTCACTTCACAAAATGACATCTAGATGACTTTTGAGTGATCACACTGGCAAGGGGAAATTCTCATATCCTGCTCATGGGTATATAATAGTGACTGGTGGGGGAAGAAAATGAAGCTGATTTGATTCGGCGTTTAATTAAGATGATCTGATTACAAGAATCGTACAGAAAGAACGAATAAACGAGTATTTTGATAAAAAAGTAGGATAGTTTCCAATCTTTTTAGGGTTTAAGATCGAAAATTTTGATATCTTTCACCGGTATATGTGATGACTCTCAAGCCAGATAGCCTCATTTCTGTTCAGTGTTGCAAAATTATTTACTTTACTTAAATTCCCGAGTCAATGGCTCTCACAATTAAATTGACACCATGTAAACGAGCAATCGTATATATCGATTCGATCTCTGACATTTTCGTGTGCCCTTCATTTTTCGGACGGTTATCCGCTGCTGATCTGCTGGCTCTGTGCATACTCGGTGGAAACTGGGCTCGGAAAGTTTAATGTGAATTATACAGTTTTGCCTTGACGTGATGGATGAAGATGCTGTCTAATTCAGGAAGTTATTTGCCCTAAGAATGCAAACAGTGGACACTACACACACACATGCATACATGTTGTATATCTAGGGAAAGACGCCAGTGATGGATGCTCTATGTGGAAAACAGTAAAAGTTCAGTACATGTCCTGTATCATGCTACAAATGTGATCAATGATTAACATCTGTAATCTTTAAACTTATAAAAGGGAAAAGAAAACATGCTAAATGAATCCACACTATACAGAAGCGCAAAGTTTCGAACGCTCCTGTAGCTTACACTCTGCATGGTAATCTTGTCACTGCGGTCGGTAATGCCTGTACATAATTATACGCTTTATCATATTTGAATGATAGAATGCTTGTATGTACCTACATGTGAATATCTATACATATACATGTGTTATCCTATACATCAATTATATGTTTTAAGCAACAAAGCATGATGGGAAGATTTCTTTGCTAGCACTAGGAGAAAGTCCTGTTCTGCGGAAATTGCGTTTTGTTCCAAGTTCAAAAATCCACAGTGTATTCAACATGACTTACTTTGAACACACTGTACATTTAGTTTGAATTTTGATTGCACCTCTGTGATCTTCAGCAGACCATGAGATCCAAATCCAACTAACCGATATTCTCTGATCAACAAAGCGAATAAAGCACTCAAATTGTATCCACTCGCCATAGCCACCCAAGCAACATGTATCGGCCCCTAGTGACCAACCGACCAACCAACCGCCTCAGCAGTCCATTCAGTTGTCCAGCCAACCCAAACCAAACGATCGCGAAACCACCATCATTTCACGCATCATCTAATAGGCTGACCACAATATCATCAATAAATCATCCAACCGACAATCTAGCCAAACCGCCACCTATCCAATATACGAATCACCAAGTAGAGCAATGATTATCAAATCAATCAAAATCATATAATAAACCATTGAATCAACCTAGCCCATCAACCCTTCAACCAATCAACCGTCCGACCAAGTTGTTTTCATCAACCAATAAACCGACCATCCAACCAACCGATGAACCAATCATCTATTAACCGATCAATAAATCAACCAACCATCCATACAACTGATCAATCAACCAGCAGACCAATTTTATGTCCAATACACCAACCAAGTATCCTATTACTTTGAGCCTCTCGGGTGCCGATCAAGAATGCTTAGCAAAAATACGTGCGTCTATATCAGTTTCTTATGTCAAATTCAGATTTGCATATTGTTTCAACCACTAACAAATCACAGCAGTAAAGAACAGTATTCGTACTGCTGATTGCGAACGTTTATAAACTCTTGTCTCATCTGATTTCAGGTCTAATTTCAGACATTATGACAATGCTTTCAGTCTTATACGTAGGTGTCCTTATTTGGTGCAAACATCTTTGCAGTGCTATCACCGTATGTACCTACTAATCTCGACACCAGTCACTTTTTGTTGATTCGGTACTTGACTACGATGATCACCCTTTGACCTACGAGTATAATACCACCTTAACCGCCTTGCGTTATGTGTATCTTTATGTTCTTACCGTTCTTTAGTACTTCTCATGTGTTTTTGTTAGATTTGTTCTGCAGATAAGAATCTAGAACGAAATGGTGTTAATCCTTTCATGTGGTTGCTGCATGTTTCAACCGATGTCTTCGGGTCTGCTTTCTCCCTACGCATTATATACGAACAGAAAATCAGGGGCTCCGGTGGACCACGAATCGATCCTGCTTTCATTTAATCCTTTGAATTTACATGAAGTACGCCGCATGAGAGAACGCAAAGCTCATTAAAGCCTTACATTTGCCAAACTGAAAGACGATCTTTGACAAACGGCACATGGGCTCTCATTCCATATTTACGTCATGCTGAAAATGTGGAAGGGATCGTCATTCACCTGACTTAGTTCTTCCTCCCTACACCTGCCAAGGTACTTGCCTCTTTAATGTCATTCCTCTAGCTCACCAGCGATTATTGCGGGCGTTTCAGTTACAGAAGGAACGGAAAGCAATCGATATACTTTATTCATGCGCATTTAAGGTAAACCGATACAAGATGGTGGGTTGCGAATGGCAAATTTACATAGTTTCTACGCTACCTCATAAGTGAATGAAGAGCCCAGCAGTGAGCAGAGGTTTGTGTCAAGGGAGTCGAGGCGAACCGTCGGTCGTCGTCGATCGTGGCGCGGGAGCACGCGCCGTATTTGCGCTGGTGTCGACACACTGCGATCCATTCAACATTATATGAATGTTGGTGAAAGCTAATCGCGCGCAAAGGTTGAAAATTTAATTCGTTTTCTAGCGGAGGGAAGAGAGAGAGCTGTCCCAGACGTCGCATGAAGATTGGGATTGGCATAAAATATTTATCGTTGAGACTCCAACCAGCTCAGGAAAGTTCCTTTCCACACACCTAGCTCTGCGCAGAAAGTTATCATAATACGACTCCTTTGGGATTGTGCCAAGTTTATGGTTCTATCACGAGAGCTATTCTGCTTGTTTTGTTTGTTTGTTTGTTTATTTGTTTGTTTGTTTGTTTGTTTGTTTACGACGCCCTTCCCCACATTCTAATTTGTCTATCATCTGTACTGTCAGTTACTGCGGTATACATGCATTTATGTTACTAAGCAGCTTGATATTTTGTATTTCGTTACTTTCTTGTGTTAACAGCGAACAAGATGAATGATTCTCTCTCTCTCTCTCTCTCTCTCACACACACACACAATTTTTTCCATGAACATTTAGGCATTGGCAAAAAAAACCTTCAAAAATAATGAAGACATATCAAAATGTTATGTATTTTAACTATGTTACCAACAAAGGCAACTATTATCTTTTTTTTTTGTTCTCGGTGGTGTACTTGTCAGTAAAAATTAATGTATATCTGTATATTGTCTTTGATAATATAGTTTATTAAATGCTCTGGAACATAACATAATCATTTTCAAAGTGACATAGACAGGCTCACATTGCCGTAGGGTAAATGTTTGTCGTGTTGGGTGTTTTGTTTTGTTTTTCGAGCAGAGGTTACTAAGTTGCTGAGAAGAATTGCAGGTTCACATGGTTAAATTATATCAATCAATGTAAGTGAAAGAATAGGCGTTGTGTCAAATTCATGCGATTAAAACTAACAAAGAGAATCTTGTATTTTCACCCACAGCGTCTACATTAAATATAATGCTGGGTAACGATAAATTTGTATGAATTCGTTCGTTTGCCAGGGGGATTTCCTTTTCATCGACGATATATAACAGATAAAAAGAGAAAGGGGGATCAGAAAAGAAAGGAGAGAGGTCCCCTTTCCAATAATTTTCTTTTGGTATTTGTCATGAAATTTACAACATTGTATCTCACTTCACAGTTTGTTTGTTTCAATACGTTGTTGTGATCATATCTGTTGGAAGTTGAATAATCGAAATGGAAATGGAAACGAAACATAATTCTTGAAATGAATCGTTATGAGATGTTGCCGCAGAGCAATATAAATAAAAGAATTGGAGTCAGTCGTGAGTCCTTTGGTATTTAGGCCAAGGCTCAAACTTAACGGGTCGTTCTAAAAGTCAATGTATTCAATGAGGAATAGAAAGAAAGATCGAATATGAGTGGAAACCAGAGTTCGTGTGCGTATGTACGTGTGCGTGTGTTTGTCAGTGTGTATGTGTGTGTTTGTGTGTGTGCGCGCGTGCGTGAATAGCGGATATGGTATACAAGAAAGGAAAGTGGGAAATCATGATAAAGTTTCCCCGAGGACACACTCATTTCGACTAAATTTTTGAAGCAGTGCTTCGCCAAGAAACGCAGAATACCTCTCTCAAGAAGACATTCTGTCATGCAAGATTTTTCTGCATTTGATTTTCACCACCTCCCCCCCCCCCCCCTTGAAAAGGAGCTCATGATGACCAATAATGGCGAGTGAACACAAAAGATCTGGTGCATTACGAAGCCAAGATACAGTTCAACTAATGTAATTACCGGTATGTAAGTGTACTTTTTGTTGTGGCTTTTGTTTTACCAACATAGGTAACTACATGAAAGAATACCCTGAACCAATTTGCGTGTCCTTCCGTTCGATTACGAGGAAGTAAATTTTTCGAGCAGAGGTAATCGAACTTCAGATTTTCGGTAAGGCTTTCCAAGCCACGGTACTGTTGTATCATACTGTAATGCAGATTGCAAAGGCTGCCCCACTGTCACAATATACGCATTGGCTTCATAGTATGTCGCACCGGAGTTAGACTTCCAAGGTAGTGCAGTGGATAAATGTCACTCAACGCCGTGTACAATCAGTGTCACATTCTGGTCCGAATTATACGAATTTAGTTGCGACAAATTTGAGCACATCTTGAATTTCTCGTGCCAATAATCCAAGCGGGGGTCACGTTGCCTTTTCATGGGATCACGCTTGTCACTAATAAAAACTGAGGAGACAGAAATCGAACGTATTCCAACTTGTTTGTCATTCCTCTTCCATTTTATTTTTTCCTTGTTCTCCTGGATGTTAATCAAGTTTCTAACCGGAGAAATGCATTTGAAAGCCACGCTTTTTGTAATTTTGTCAAGCTCTTCTTTTAGGGCACCAAACACATTTTGAGCATTTTGCTTATATACACATGATTTAGAGACTTTAGACCGCCGAGCACGACATAGTGTTTCCACGGGTGCACGTCACGAGACCGACACCCACGAATCATACGACCCATGTGTCATACAGCCCAAGAGTTATACAGCTCATGAGTCATACAGCCCACGAGTTATACAGCCCATGAGTTTGGCACTAGGCAAATAAGTCCCATGAGTTCGACACTATAATATCGCTGAAAACAGCACACGAGTTCGACATTGCAACACGGGCTTAATGTGTTGGTCTCGTGAGCCTTGTCTGCATATCATGTTGAACTCATGGACTGCATGACTCATGGACTTTTTTTTAATGTCGAACTCGTGGGGTGCATGACTCGTGGGTGTCGGTCTCGTGGGATGACTCTTTTTTTCACTGGGATCGCAATCTGTTCATTGATTCTTTGTCTCCTTGTTGGCAGGCGTTTCTTCATTCGTCTTTTGAATGTATTCCTTTAGACGGTCTATTTTTTTCAAACATTTGTCAGGAGAGATGTTTTGTACATTTTTATCTTAACATTTTCATGAACGAACAATTAAGTATATTCAACAACTGCTTCAGAGGTTGCCCGAAGTAGAAACAGAATGTGATTTTAAATCCAAATTACGAAGAGAAAAATATTTCATTACACCTTTTTTTTTTTTGTGACGCACGCGGCCTTTCGTGTGTATCTACGAGGGAACTTTACCGCAGATAAAATAAAAATACACTAAATGAAAATTGTAAAAAGCAAAAATCACGTCAATATGAACTCATTTGCAGAATTGCTTGTGACAATGTCTTTTCAGAAAGAAACATTTCTTTCGTGACAAAGCCATAGAAGTGTAATTCCCACATATTGATAACATCTGCTCTACAGTTCCTTTAGTCACTATATCGAGTTGTTAATTTGCAAAGAAAAAAAAGGAAAAAATAGAAAAGAAAAAGAAAACCGAGAAAACATAAAAAGTATGACGAGATTGACGTCATAATCATCTGAGCACAATGTATTTTTTTTTTAAACAAAAATTGCGCCATTCTGCGCCATGAATACATCATAAACAGACCTGGATTGCATATTCACTTATCGAGAAATAAATGAAACTATACTTATGGATATCAATTTAAGTAATCTTGAGATCTTGAGGCTGAAAGGACGATGCGTACGATGTGCGAGCAGTTGCCCTCATCCAGTGGCGGATCCAGAGGGGGCGCATCGGGCTCGCGCCCCCTCTTTATTTTTGGTTGAAACAAAAAAATAATAATAATAAAAAAAAGTAAGAAAAAATGGGGAGGGGGATGCGTGCACCCCTTTTAATTTCGTAAAGGCGCCTCCCCTTTACTAAATGCCTGGATCCGCCCCTGCTCATCAGTTCTTTCGGGATCAAAAACTCGAAGATCCTAACACTTTCTATGAACAAGAAAGTAGTAAAAAGTGGTGGCAGAGTTGAATGATCATAATGATATTGACATTGCAATCATATTTTGATTTATTAACTTTTTCCCATATGCATCCCCGCGGTATGCACTTACTGATCCTTAATGATTCATAGGATTTTTTTTTTCTTTAGTCGATCGATGTTCATTCTTTTAGGGTACGACCTTTTTTGTGGGCCCCCTTTCGATAACATTTACTGGCAGAACAACTCGGTCATATAGTGTTACGCCAGTGCCAAAGGAGCAACATCGTTTGCTTTTTCATTATTGGACTTCTTGAATGTTGTCTGGTTTGTACTTGCTACTTAAATATTATGGATATGCACAGGCGTCTTGATTTTCATGTCTCTTGAATGGATGTATGAGTTCAGGAAGAGCCCTGGTGAAACGCAGCCGGCAGCCGGATGCGGTGGGGGCAAGATCGAGTGAGCGAGCGTGGGATTTTGTATCGCGGTGAATTGTGGAAAACGATGCCAGTTCACGTTTCCATCTTCTTTTTTTCCTTGGTTAGGCATACAAGTTTTATAGGCTATTTCATGGAAATCGTGACGTCACAAGTAAAAGTGCAATAACACTCCGCGATTTCGATTTTGAGGGAATTTGCAGGAAGGTAATCAAAGACAGTCATGGGTTTTTCATTTTTCTCGTCTGCCCTCAAAATTTGTTGCTACATGATAGATGAAAGCAGCTGCAACAATGTCTCATTCCCCCTCTCCCTCTCTCTCTCTCTCCCTATCTCTTACTATTCCCTTGTAATCTACAATACTTAAAAAATGTCTTTCTCTGTCTCGCTCGCTCCTAGCTACATATCCGATATGCGGCACTAACGACAGCCAATTCTTAAACGTCACCAATTACACATTCTTCCCTCAGGGCTCGGCCTGTGTATGTTTGCGTCGTCTTGTAAGGTGCTCATTTAGGACGGTGAGCGCGTGACCCTTGGTATATTTCTGGCTGTTGACGAGGGCAGACAAGGATAGGCGCAGAATGTTTTAAACGCGTAGATTCTGTCAACAGTCTGTAAACCTATTTGCCTTCTTTTTTTTTGGGGGGGGGGGGGGGAGGCAATAGAAGCAAATTAACAAAATGTCTATACCACCATAACATCATTATCAAAGTGCTTTCTAAAAAGGTGAGATATTGCTTCACGCTGGAAAAGGAAAGTGCTTTCTTTGATAGAGATTATCGATTCAGTCTCATTTAGACTTACCTGTTGCCTCCAGTTCATGAAAAATTATTGCGTGATTTTGCTCTGTGATTTCGAATCGTTGCACAACTCGACTAGTTCTTCCATATAACGGGCTAGTTACCATTTCAACTCTAGGTTTAAAATAAAATGATATAATCCAAAATTGAACAGTAACAGACGTGACTGAATCCATTATACTTTTCAATTCGGATTTTCAAGCAAGTTGTAGAATGTACATGTAGGCCTAATATCGAAATAAAACTATACTGTGTCAAAAACGCTTATATTCATGCTTTTGAAATATTTTCAGTGACTGCAGTTTGTGTGTGTGTGTGTGTGTGTGTGCTCTTTTCATTCGTTACATACAATATGTCATACGCATAGCTGCATATTTCTCGACAGACACCTCTGACGTCATCCACATTCGGGTCTTGGCAAATAGATCTCAGCGAAAAAGAGAAAGCGAAATTTACAAAACCGCATATCATAGAATTCATTTTAACACTGATGTCAAATATCATAGGTCCGAATAGGAAACGAAGTGCTTTTCATTTTATTGCTTACTATCAATCACACTCGAAGGTATCGATCCCAGAGTGCCTTGCTTCCCGGATGTTCGAGTTCGGCAAATAGAAACCGAGTCTGTCCCTCCTTGACGCCATCTACGGGGTATGATTTATATGTTTTACAGAAAGTCGACTGCATAGGCGATCCCTTCGGAGCAACATTCGAACGCGCGGAGCATGAGGCATGCAGATGCAATACTCCAGGAACGTGTCTTTTCGTATTCCGTCCGACAAGCTGCTGACCAGGATCGCAGAAAATGTACGACCATTGCGTTCACCAGATCAAGTCCCAGATGGAAATCGAAAGTGGAAAAGTGCATGGTAGTAAGTAAGGAAATCCATCATGATGTGGTTGTTGTGGACTAAAGTATACGATTTGAGCAACGAATAGCGCGAGTCTGTAAAACGACGGGGTAGCAGAGACGATGTCCCACATCACAAAGTCATGTCTATCGATGTTTAATCCCTGAAAGTACAATTTCTACACCTATTCCACCTACTTTCCCCACCACTGACACCACTATCATCTACGTTACTATATCTTACATGCCATCTACTGTTAGCTATCACTTCTGTTGAAACACCTATATAGGCCAACTTCTATAGTATTACTATAAACTAGGACTACTATAATCCCTGCTATTGGCCTACCAATATTTCTATTATATACATCTGCCTCTGTTACTATTCTCTGGCAGTCTACCGATCTTAAAACCCTGATATTGCTTCCTTGGTGATGCTTTGTTGGTTCTTTCGTCACTCGCCTGCTTCTGCTACCTTTGCCTCTGCCATTTATGCTCCATTGCTGCTTCCGCCGCTATTCTGCTATTGTACAACACCACTTTTGCTGTTTCTTCCACACGTCGTTTACTGCTACTTTTTGTAACCTCTGCTGCCTTATTTTCCACTACTCTTCTTCATAACGCTCCTGACCACCACTTCCATCACTCTTACCACTTCTTTTTCGCCTACTGCTGACGTCACTACGACCATGCACTGCGACAACTGCTTCTTTTCATCGACTTCAATAATTAATGACAGTGTACATGGGACTGATACTATGGGACCACTTCAGATATTTTTGTTTTTGATTGTTATCATAAATTATTCTCACATTTATAGAAAAAGGAAAATACTTTGCAAACACATTGGTTAGTAATCAAAATTGTTTTTTTTTTTTTTTTTTTGGGGGGGGGGGGGTCTCAGATCAACGTAATTCGCAATGTATATCACAGTGTATATCTTAAACCCAACTTATATATTTGACTTTTGTGTGCACAATATAGACCTGAAAGTTTTTTGTTGTTGTTGATATAATTACATGATTATTGTCTCACAGGACTTCATCACTAAACATCTTGGTGCTTTTTGGATGTTATCGGAATTCTGACTTTAGTTTGATATCATTATACAAATCAACTTCACTCACGTATTGCCTTCACCCGGTGCCATACCATTACTTTTAGAACGAGGGTGGAGTGAAAGAAAAGGGTGTTATCCTTGTCACTGCGTTCTGGTGAAAACGTTCTCTATTCGTAAATCCGCGCTTGTCGCTTTCATTATGTCGCCTTTCCCCATCACCACGTTAGAAAACAAATGTAACAAAATCAAAAGTAAGAATTGAGATAGGCCGAGAACCGCAAATCTGTGGTTGAGATTGCTCTCATCCGGGTAATTCTCTGTGCTGACATGAACAAAGCACGCTGGGTTATTCCTCGTGACGCAAGAGACACCGCCATTTCCGTGACAAATTAACGCCTTGCTAAACCGAACGTCACGCCCGTTCTTCGAGGTGAGAAAAATCACTTGAATTATCCCTCCTGACGAGAATGAAAAAGTACTGTCATCAAGTGACCATGAATTATTCATCGACGGAAACAACCGTACACACAACACCCCTTACAGTTTTTTTTTCCCTGCTGTTTGTCTGTTGACTATGGAATCATCGACCGCAAACTCCTAATGACGCTCGATGAATCCTTATTAGGAAAGTAGTAAACTTGCCTCATTCATCTCCATTGTCCTTACGCGGGCATCCAACCGGTATAACACACCCAAGTGTTAAACGATGTCATTATTCATGTATACACTAATTGAAAGCTGAAGTTGCTTCTGTACTGACTTGCATACATATCTTTTTTTTATGCAAAGCGTCAGATGTAACACTGAAACATTATGAAAAGAAAACAATTCAAAGCCTTATTTGATTTTATTTGCAAAAAGCACGAGAATAAATCATTTTAATGAAAACATCTTTGAACATTTTTTTTTTCATTATTCAAGTAAAAATGGATTTACTTGTTTTCCTTTTCCTGTGCCTTTGTCGGTTAGATCGATTGACAAAGGATTGTGATTAAATCTAATGAGTTCATGCAGTATCACCAAAAAGTTGACATCAACTTTATAAAGCTATTGTCATTGCAACTTTCCTCTCATTTTCCTCAGAACTTACAGAATAATTGAGGGATAATGTTCCTTCATGTCACAAATTTTCTAAAATTCCCATTATCTCTTTCAGCCGACATGAAATTAAGTTGGAAATGAGCACATAAAGAGAGTGACACTGCCAGGAAAACTCCATATTCTGCACCTATTATACCTAAAATACAACCTAGTTGGAAGCATAATAACGACGCCTGGTATGACTAAACATATTACTTTAAGAAGGGAATTAAACCCAAATGTACTCTCAGAATAAAAAAAGAAAGAAAGAAAGTAATTAAAAAAGAAAGTGAACACTTCTTCGAGTTCATATTTTCCATGGAGTTGTTTTCTATGGAAATTAATGTATTATATATCATATTAAAGTTTATTTCATTGGCTATCAACCTGGTATGGTCAATTAAAAGGAAATTTTTACGCATGATTGAAGACATTCTTTTTCTCTTCAACGGCACAGAATTAGTAAGCATTGCAAAAATGAACTTTCCATAAACAATTAGAACAAAAGACAAATTTAACACAATAAGAAACATGAATCAATTTACAAAATAAAGCTATGATCTCTATAATGTCCATGTAGCCACAAAGATAAAGAAAAACTAAAATGATGAATGAAAATGAAGAAAACAAAAGAATCTTCTGTCAAATCAAAATTCAAATGAGGAAGAGAGAGGAAGCAAAATTAACAAAAATTGTAAAAATTTGAATTGCTACTTCAAATTAGAAAAATATTTTGTTCTTGAATTTGTCTCAGGAATTTTTAATTCCTAAATTAAAGCAACGAAATAAAGAATTTCTGTCCAGTTAATCACCTTGATGGCTTTACTCCCTACGTCATTTGAAGTTTGAGTCGACAGAAAATTCTTATTTTCCCCTTTTAGTTTCCCACTTTGTTTTTGTTCGAGCCTGTATAGAGATACAAGTGAACGAAAACTTATTTTTGCTATTTCATTCATGTCTCTCGTTGTATCAAATAGGACTTTTGTTATCACTGTTATCCTGAAGGGCATTTGCTAATGAATGACAGCATGTAAATTTGTCAAATTTTTACTTTTGTGACTTGGAGGACATAAAGAAATGTCACCCATCCGTAAAGTCTCTCTTGTATTGACCTACCAGGTTGATGTGGTATGGTATTAAATGCATTAGTATTTGTTAAAATTTTCTATGAAAACTATCATATAAAAAAAAAATCAGTTTCTTTTCTTGCTGAGTGTTTGTGTGGGGACTGAGTGAACGCAGAATATCAGTAGAGCACATGAGTAAAGTTTTAGGAAAATCTGGCAGTCCCTTCAAAAGTTATAAATTTTCAGAGTTTCGGTACCGTTATCGCTTCGGGAGGCCACAGCAATTTGTGATGTCACTATAACCATGGTGGACATGGATATATAAAAAAGTTACAAGTACTAAGAAAAATTAACATACTTTCACTTTCTATAGTGTAATGAAAGAGGGGGAATAATATCACCTTTAAATTATATCAGTAACAAGAGGAAGGAATGTGAATATTTCATAAGAAATTGTCATTTTGTGGAATTCTTTAATGTTTTCTTTACATCCTTGTCCAACTGTTGCATCACAAATTGTTGTGGTCTTCTTATCCAGCAATTTGGCAATATCGAAACTTCAAAACTTTTACGAGGAATCATACTGAATCATATTATTAAATCATACTAAATACATCTAAAACTATAATCATAATATGATATAATATTGCGGGAGAATCGATCATGTTCATTTGTTCTTCTTTTTTTCGGAGACTTTTTCCAGCCTCCAGCAGGTCTCGGAGACGTCTCCACCAAGTCCCCCACGTCGCAGAGACTGATTTAGTCCGCAAAGTCTCCGAGGCGTGTCTCCAATCCATGACCTTGAGATCCATCATAATGGTTACCTGCCGATGACGATGTGGAGATGTCGCGGAGACGTCTCCGCACTTGAGAAGACGTCTCGGAGAAGTCCAAACGACTTCCGTGCGAATACGTTGTCACCTTGTTTGGAGACGTCTCGGACGTCGCTCTGTCGCCTTCAAATTGGTTAGAGCACAAGCCATTTTTGGTCTTTCGAGTTGCACGAATCACGGCTACCGATCAGTCACAGAAGTCGCGGCGACGACTCTTCCTGTAACAAATTCAATATTAAATTGAGGAATAAACATTATTATTTTTTCCATGACATTACATATAGTTCATGAAATTGTCATAACATATCATGGGCGTATGCCTTATTATCTAATGAAAAAGATAAGACTTGGCGATGACATTACATAATTCACCTTATTCCCCCTGCTTTCTGAAAGAGGTAAGTCAAGTAATCTTTTATTATGCTAGAAAAATGGAAAAAAATTAATTTTCTTTAAGGAGTTTCTACATAATAACGTCATGAACTGCAGTATGCTTCTTATCCAGCTATGACGTCACCTAAACTTGAAACATTAGTATCTTTTGAATCAATTGTCTGATTTTCCTTTATATTTTACTGATGTTTTCTACTAATTCAACTACTTTCACTCAAACGACGTTTAAATTTGTGTTTGGTCTCTTTAAGCTTAACCGTGCGTGTTGTTTATCTTTCTGAGACATAAACCACCCTATGTTGCGACTGCAGTTGAGTCACACGACTAATTAGACCAAGTGATCGTACCACGGAAAACATCTCCTTCTATTAACAATTTTCTTTGAAACATGTGCGTCGGTGCGTTGCTTGTTTTCTGCAGTAAGAATACACACTTCCTGGCAGCCTTCCACGGCGGTAATGCAGTACGTGCCCGTGAATTGCTTTCTGATGTAACCCATGCAAACGAAGTTTGGTCCTTTACCTGAGAGATACATACCCGCCCTAACTAGTTGCCTTTAAAATGAATAAATTGACATTCTCACCTGCTCATCTAGACTTGAGTAAAACGGAGAACGGTTGGGGAGATGGCAGACACTCGACACCGCCAAGCAGTGATGGGGTATTAGATCGTCTGCTCCTGATTTCCTCCCTCAATGACGCATTATTTTTTTTTTTTTTTACTTCAAGCAGACATTTTTATCGACAATTCTTCTCACAAAGAAAAAAAAAATCACGGGTGACTGATTTAGCAATGTACCTCTGTGAATAAAAAATGAATTCGTACAGGATGATAAGAGCTGAATAACAAATAACTATTATTGTAAGTTTTTATCGTATATCGTTTTACACACTGCATATTGAAATATTTAATTTGATAGAAGAGAAAAGAGTATTGAGTCTATCTCACCTATAGGGACACACATTGTTGCTATCATCTTCTGTAAACAAAAACAGACTGTTCTCTCATATATTGGCCAACTCTTGCTGACCACTTTTTTCACTCTACTAACTTAGATTTTTTTTTTTTTTCGGATTCAAAATTCCAGAGCACATGTCAATACACCACGGAGATCACCCATGCGATCACTTCTTCGGTATGGCTGGATAAAAGCCCCTTGTTCTTGGAAAGTAATAGAAAATACACCAGGCCAACATCTATATGCAACACTGGATCGTGTAGCCGCTGAATTAAAAGAAATAGAGCCTTGATGTTTCTTTCTGAAAATTTCTTCGAAAATAATGAATGCAGGGGTCGATTTAACGCAGTCAGAGACAAACAAAATTAGTGCACTTGTCTTGTCCTCCATCCTCCTTCCTTATTGTGCAATATTTCGGAATTTGAATGAAGACAGCACGGTAAAAAAGAATGAAATTACCAATATGTCGTTGTGAAGTGTGGAGGTATCCCTCCTCCCCCCCCCCCCCTCCACCCCCATCCACTCCCAAACAGGTGTACCTCTCCCCTCATAATTTCATGAATCGATTGCACAGAAAACACCAGTTAGGGGGTGATCAAATATTTGACGGCTGGTCTCCAGTCCCTCTCGCAAACAGCATGCAGGCGCTGACTTGTGGATAGGTGCTACTTGTAAAACCGTCATCTTGCTCTAGGCTTGTTCTCTCACGCGCTTCACATATAGGTTCCTACAGATTTTTTGTTTTCGATGAAATTTCGTGATATATTATCGCTTCCGCATGTTTAAATCCAACATGAATGTCAATACATTACATTACTCATAAGACTGGGCCCAACCATAACATAGATTTAAATGCAGTACTGTGAGGCCGGAAGGTGTTTTTTTTTTTTCATTTGCTTCTTTATTAATGTCTCTTTTTCCTTGAGAGAGTTTGACTTCTTCGTCACAACTAAAACGATGGACTAAAGTCTCGTGGTAAATGTACTTTCTGATTTGGTTTTTATACACTTCATGATTCCGAACGTTCGATAATCTGGAAATGAAATAAAATTCGTTATCCCAAAGGTTCGTTAATCCGAAATCGAAATAAGATTCGTCAGTCTCATTTTCTCGTTAATGAATGTTGTTTCATTTCTGGAATGTCGAACCTTCGGAATTATTAACCAGCGGAATGACGGACCCTATTTCATTTTTCAGATTAATGAACATCTACACGTATACGGAATTTTGTATGTTTCGGAATAGGGTAAAATATCTTCTGAAAAACGAACCTCATTTTATTTTTGGATTTACGAACATTCGGATTGACGAACCTTATTTCATTAAAACAGTTATTGTCGGTCTCGCGAGCTATGTTTACGTCTCGTGAGCCTTCTTGGCGTATAATGTCGGTCTCGTGAGCCTTTTCCGCGTAGTGTCGAACTCATGGGTTTATTTGCCTAGTGTCGAACTCGGGCTGTTTAGCTCGTGGACCTATTTCACGTGATGTCGAACTCGTGAGCTTTGTTTACTTAGTGTCAAACCCGTGGGCTGTACAACTAGTAGGCTGTATGACTTGTGGGCTTTACGACTCGTGGACTGTATGACTCGTGGGCGTCGGTCTCGTGACGTGCACCCGAAAGGACACCCCTCCCCAGCTTAGGATTGCTCCCTGTCATCCAGCAAAATCTCACGCCTTGCTGCTTCCTAACCTTGGCATCTCAGTAAAATCATTTTTAAATAATTTCGTTCGAAAATCTAACTTGGAGAAGAGAGCCATTCTCTTAAAAAAAAATAAATAAAAAGGGGAATCTGTCTGGCATTTCCATTAGCGTTTCTTTTCTTTTCTTCTTTTCTTCTTTTTCTTTTTCTTTTGTGTCTAGCGCTCTTCCACCACGAAGCACTTTACAATATCCTATCTTCACTACCTCAGAATACGTTCAGAATACGTTTATATACACTAATCTGTGAAATAAAAAAATGATCCATCTTTTACATTCTTTTTAGCGCAAGTTGAAACGCTTTCTGTTAAATTCTCGCCAGGATATTCATTTTCATTATACTTAGGTCTCAACAACCTCAAGGTTAATCATCAATCCTTAAATTTATCATTATGTAATGAAATACGTCATCTGACTTGCATAATCCTTGCTCAGCTGCCTGCAGCCATCAGCTCTCCGAAGCACCTCCTCAATACCCTCTTCCGTTTTCCTTGTTCAGCGAGTAGGCATTCTCTTTCTTTCTTTCCTTTATACTGTTTGGCCTCATTCCTTTTAATCGTATACCCCACCATCAAGTCATGTCATGTTGTTGTGTTTCTCCTGTTTTGTTCCATCCTGTTTTAAATTATTTTTGTGCTAAATAATTTGTGAATAAGTATTCTCATTGATTTTTTTTTAGTGGTTCACAATATACAAGCATGCATTCTGGTGGACCTCTCAGTTGTTGTTGTTGGGTTGTTTTTTCTTTTTTAATCTAACCGTGACTTTGTATTTTGCCGATACGTATTTATGCATGTATATCTTTATTTGTTAACTATCACTTATTTTTCGCAGAATCGAATTAATGCTTTTGATATAGTCCTTCATATTATTCCTGATCTATCTTGTGCTCTGTTTTGTTGCAAAAAGAATGAAAATAGAATTAATTGAAATTAAAAGTGAAATTAAGATACCCATGGAATTAAATTAACCTGCATGGAATGATATTTTATGCATTCATTCCATTTTCTTGGGAGTATTCCAGCCAGGCTCCCGTCATACCATATGAAGTAAACATGCTGATTCTGACACACTGGCGCATCAGCTTCTTACCGGGTAGTTAGGCCGTAAGACGGGACCCCGGACGGGACCTTTGTGGGTAACGTGTCTTGCTCGAAGACACCAGCGCCGCTGCAGAGCTGGAACCCCAGACCTTACATTGCGGCGGTGAGCGCACAGTCCAACCGAATGATTATTATGGATCATCTTCAGCAGATACCTGGTATTCAATGAAGAATTCTTCTGGTAAACGTTTATTTTTGTGTTTTAGTTTCAAGAGAAAGCAAATTAGTGATACCAATGATCTTTCCATTCCATTGTAATGTATGAGGACTCGATACTTTTACAAGAAAGCGTCGACGCTTTTTTTTTTTGGTCATGCTTAAGACTCATAATTATGTAATTTGCCATTTTAAGGTGCTTACAGGGAATCAGAGTTTAGATTGCTTCAGAAGTTCAGGGATATACTCACTAAACATGCTAAATGCGCTATCCTGACTCCCACTGTCCTGTGAAACACAGAAAACCCACGTGAACCAGACGATGTACCTACGTTTTGTACACTAGAAGCGCTTTTCCCGCGCTAATTCATCACTTGTCCCGTGCGTCGACCGCATGGCGGGAATTATGCATGACTCAACGGTTTCACTGTGACGAGATCGTTCGTAGCTGTTCAAAAGGGTTAGCTAGCACTGCGACGTGATACCCAGTGATTCGATCTGACATGGTAAGGAACACAACGCGACGCACACTCGCTTCTTGTATTCGGCATGGATGCATTTAACTCAAGTAGATTATACGGCAACAATTCAATTTGCACGAACGCTCTCACCTACTTAGGATTTCAAGCGTAAGAACGAGATGTGTTTTGTCGCCACTGAGCGAGAAAGGCACAACAATGCACACACAATGGATTGCGTCATAATAGACTGGAGAAAAACAACAACAACAACATGCGCTCCGGGAAGAAAATGGGATTGACGCTACTGGATAATATGGACACTTGCTTAATATCAAATTAATGCTTATAGTAATGTGCCAGGAAAAACATTCTCCCCCGTAAATCTTTTTATTTTGACAAATACTATTGATGTACAATATTGAGAATGTTCTCGATAGAGTTGAAAACAAGTTTAAGAGTGTGAAAAAGTCGTCTGACATAAACAGATAGATGAATAAATAGATAAACAAATGAATGAATAAAAAATGAATGAAAAAATGAATGAAAAAATGAATAGATACATGAATAAATAGATAAATCAGTAAACAAATGAATAGTGAATAAACGAATATAAAGATCAATGAAAACCTTCACCTGTATACATATATATTCTGCCTACACACTCACACACACACACACACACACACACACACACACACACACACACACACACACACACACACACAGGTACATATCAGTGAAATTCCGTGTGAAAGCTGAAATGCTGAAGCAACATAATACGCTACATGCTTGTATATCCAGTATATCAACTGTGGGATAATTTATGTCTGATATAGCTGTCTATCGATTCCTGCATTTTTGTGTCTGTGTCTCTTTAAGTTTTTTTTTCTTTTAAAACAATAAAACCAAAACGATAATAGTACGAAAACCGACGCACGAATCTCCCATGTGTCAAAAGCTATACATAAAGCCATTGGCAGGTAGAATGCACTTTTCATTTTAAGTGACTTTTCAATGAAAACAAAACAACATGTCGATTGAGTGAATGCAGCAATATTAGCAGAACACGCCATCGAATTAAAGTTTCAAGAAGATCGACAATCCGTTGAAAAGTTATGAATTTGTAAAGATCCGGTGCCACCATCATTGGCTGAACAGACTGCAACATTTAATATTTGACATCTCTGCAAGACAGCACTAGATTACGAAGAAAATATCACTTCACGCATGGATGATAAAGAAAATAATATAACGAGAATGATGATGAGATGACAAGTACTCATTCCCTCGACTTGTTACTCACATACATTTATTCAGGGTAATATCATTCCATCAAAATAATGTCTGATAGACGTAAGTCAAGTGTTCTTTCCTTATATGCTAGAAAAGTGAACATAAAAATGCTGACATTTCTTTATATTTTGAAATCGTTGTCCATGTTTGTCGTCATATGATGTTGAAGTCTTCTCATCCAGAGGTAGCGGCACAGAAACTCTAAAAATTCATACTTAGCCTTTGAGCGGATTGTACGGTTTTCCTCAAACTTCGGTGATTTTTTTTTTTTTTTTTTACTGGTATTGTTGCATTCCCACAACCCATTCAATACCCATCACATAATCTGGCTTTCATTCTCATTTCAGTCGCAGTCACTGCGTCGTTTTGTGATTGTTTCAACCTTACCAAACAGATTATGTCACATTATCATCTTTGAAAAGATATAACTAAAAGATAAAATACTGCTGGAAACGACAGACTCATCTTCTTATCAAAATGTTTGGACCTATTGGACTAGACCTATTTGACTGGACCTATTTATTTGCAAAGTCTAGTATAAACTGCATATTTCTGCTTGCATGCTTGAATAAGGTGCGTTAAGATTTCATAAAGGGCATTGGTATTGACCACTAAATAGAATATTAGATTAAGAACATTTTACAATCAAATGCAATTATCACGTTTCTTCTCGATTCATCCATACTGATATTTACCCTGGAGGACATTCGATGGATCAAAATGATGGAGTATGATTTGAAAGACAGGACAGCTCCTGTCGATAAGGAAATAGTGTAGAAATAAACGGCCCATTCTTTTGCGATTGATGAGATCATCTGGAACTTGTCATATGCAATATCAATCAAGAATTACTAGAAAAATAAAAACAGACATAAGAAGAGATTTTAAAAAAAAGAACTATACGTGTGAAGCAGTGTAAGACTTTGGTCAGCGATGCCACTATACGTGAAGGTGAGCCTCGGTATTTCGGATCGACAGCATAAATAATCTCAGGTGCAGTATATATACACGCCATTGTAGCAGACAATTGTAGCCAAACGCATCGCAGATATACAGACGGACAGACACAGACAGACAGACAGACAGACAGACACACACACACACACACACACACACACACACACACACAAACAAACAAACAAATAGGGAGGCAGACAGAGGGAGAGAGCCGACCTTTGATTTAAAAAGAAAAATGGAAATGTTTGGAAACATTTTTGGAAGCTTTCCATTATACCAAAATGTTTGTAACTTTGTAACTTCATATCATTTTTTTTTTTTGGTCATAAACTAAGGGTGGAATAATGATTATCTAATAACATTGAATGAATAAAAAAAAACGTAGAGAGAATCTTCGCAAGAGGTTCCCCTAAATGGAAAGAAAATGTTGTTCTTTTTCACTCTCATAATTTCCAAAGGAAATTGGAGTCTTTAGCCCACTATTTTCCTCTCTCCTTATAGTGTGACATTTGAAAGTATATCCGCCACCGCCAGCCGCTTCGAGAAGGTGAGACCCCCCAGGAGTGCTGCGCCTGAGTTAGTGACCCCATCCTGGCATGCTGCTGCAGGAATCCTCGACTCCGGTCTTATTAATGAACCAAGCCGAGGGTGATATTTAATTCACGATGTTTGCTGGGTGTCCCCGCTGCTCGCGTGTGAAAGTTGAATGAACTGATTCGAGGTGCTCTGGGCCTATATACCTTCATCCGCCATGAAGACACCACATGATATGGGAGGGGTATGGGGGTTGGATAGGGACGGGGAAGTTTAAGCACGCGAATTACCGTAACTCTGAAGTGCTTGACGCTCCATTTTCTCGCGCAAATTGCGCGCAGTGAAAGCAGTTCATTCGCACACGGATGAAAGTATCTAGGCCAAATTTCGCAGGAAACAAACTTTGAGAAAATCGAGGTCGTTCATCAGGGCTAGACATAGCAAAACCAATGCCAGCGGAGACAGAGAGCAAACAAGGGGTGCTCAGGATCTGTTTATCACGAGAGGCAACACGAAATTATAGAGTTCCCATTTCACGTACGAAAATAATCTCTACGGAATTAGAGACCTTTTGGCAGCAAAGGTCATCACCACTTTTACTGCAATAATTAGATGCTCCTATACGAACAGAGGGAGAGAAAGATAGTTTTTTTAATCAAACTGATTCTTTACCCGCTGTAGTCTGCGAATCTCTCATTGTGGTATATTTCATTACTTCTTAACGGTAATTATTCCTTCTCTGGAAGAAAAAAAAACAACTGCGAAACGAAACGGTCTAGACGTCTGGTGTTCGTCAAAGATAGATGTACGTGATTTGTGTATGTGCATATTTCATGTATATATATATATATATATATATATATATATATATATATATATATCAAATACACCGTTCTCAATTTCGTTAAGTATGGATAATAGATGTACATGATTTGTGTTGTCATGTATGCATCAAATACACTGTTCTCAATTTAGTGAAGTATGGATGATATATTATAGGGCGCATAGATTCCGTACCTTTTAGCTTTAAAGAATGCACAGCATCTTGAAGCTGAAATCGGTGAAGTCTCCAATTCACTGTTTTCTCTTCAAGAAGGAATCATGCTTTCGGGTAAAATGGTTTCATTATTGGTAATCCCAGGAACCTTGACATATTGGCATTTCAGAATTGTGTCTTGTGGCTGGATTGAAAATTAGGAAGTGGTGGTGGAGGGGGGGGGGGGTATAAGCATGATTGGTCTTTGCAGGTTTGAGGGATTAAATTTTCAAGTGCTAGATTTTCTACGCCTGACGATAAAAGCCTAAATTTTAGTTGTCGGATATTACAGGTTTTTATAGAACATGAATACAGGGAAAATCAGTTTACAGCATACATTTGAATACGATATTCTGTAAACCGATTTAGTTTGTATTTGGAGAAGCCCGTATTTAATAGCCTAACAGAAGACAACAGTCAGCTGGATTCCACGTGAGAACATCAAACATGGTGCGTTAATCCACGCACAGGGTTTTTCACGCTATTATAATGCTATTCGTATATTGAGTTGAAATTGAACGTTTTTTATGCATGTGATTTTTTTTTTTTAGTTTTACCATTTTTCTTTTGTGAATATTTTTTCCAAAGTTAATGCTCAATTAATTCTGCTTTTGCTCGTGTAATGATAATTACAATACCTTATTACCGACTAAGCAATATCATAATAATGGCTAGTTTTTACGGAGCGCATTTCAGACTTGTCAGGAATTTCAATGCGCTTTTCAGACTATTATATCGTATACATATTTCAGTCTTCACCTCATTTGCTATAATCTATGAAATTAAAAGGAAAAATAACGGGGATTACTTGCATTTCGAAAAGATATTTGCGTGGCTTCGAAGAGATTTCTTCTCTAGCGTGAAACACACGCATTATTTTGATGGCAACGTTAACAAACTCATGCACGGGGTTTTGTCCTGTGCGACAAGAAACTTACGAGTACCCGGCACTCGTCGGCAGTTATGACCTTTTACCACAGGTGCGCAGACACGAAGAAAAGATACGGCGAGAAAGAGAAAAGAGTAAACAGGAAAGCAAACACTCATGAAAACAAAACGCAGAATCTGTATCATGGCATAACGTATTCGAATCACGTATGTAATGCAAATGCCATCTCGGTGCCGTCTAACAGTACCAAGTTCCTCCTACATGCTATGTGCTCACCACCAACACTTCACATTTTCTTTCAACATTACTTTTATAGTTTTGCTGGACGAGACAAAGCTTAAAAATATTATAATTTCTGCGAGACTTGTCAGTGATGTGTGCAAATGCATGTGTGAATGTATGTGTTGTGGCTGTTTCTTACTTTTGGCACAAAAAGAAGCCGTTTGTAGTTTTCTTTTCTTGATCGTAAAAGGATTCATTGAGCTAGAATTGAAGGCGAAGACAATGAAAATGTAGGAATCTTAGTAACAGATGTTGTATATACTGGGAAAAGATATTCGACTCATCATTTGATTGGATGAATATATTCAAAAGAAACTTGTGTTATTGTAAAGAAAACAAATTGAAAGAATTTAATTTTAAGATTTTGTATAATTTACTACCAGTAAAAAAGAATTTGTACAGATGGCAAATCAAAAGGGATGGAATATGTGAGCATTGCGGTGTAGATGAAGATAATCTACATGCGTTTATTGAGTGTAAATTGAATAAGTTTTTCTTTTCGTATCTAACAGTTATAATTAAAATTATATATAAAGTTGATTTTAAGATAACAGGAATGCATCTGTTAAAAGCTCATAAAGAGACTGAATTAGATTTGTTTTTGACAATTGCCTTTTGGTGTATAAATAAATATATACTGTTAAGAAATAAAACCGGAAAAGAATGTCGTGAAACTAATTTGCAACATTTGTTTGGAAGAGAAATTTGTAAAAGAATAGAGGAAGATCTGAATAGTAAGAAAACATATTATAATTTACCAAAGCAAATGAAGTATATTGTGTAAATAGTTTGTGGTTTCCTTTGATCTCAGGAACCCCTTTTGAAGCTCAGTGTATTTTTTTTCCATTTTTTGTTTAATGTGATATAAAATGTTGAATTATGGAGGCAATAAATACCCTGTTGGGGTCAAAAAAAAAAAAGCTTAAAAATATTATAATTTCTGCGAGACTTGTCAGTGACGTGTGCAAATGCATGTGTGAATGTATGTGTTGTGGCTGTTTCTTACTTTTGGCACAAAAAGAAGCCGTTTGTAGTTTTCTTTTCTTGATCATAAAAGGATTCATTGAGCTAGAATTGAAGGCGAAGACAATGAAAATATAGGAATCTTAGTATTTTTGTCCCCTAAATTATCCGATCAAAGCATGCTTTGCGCGCCTTCTCCCCCCCCCCCTTTTCTATCACACTGGGTGAAAACAAACTAATAGATTAAAACCTGCAAACTAAAACCAAAGAAAGTGCATTTATATAGATGTAATATGACATCGTTTATCCCAGTGTTCATACATTTCCCTGAACGCACTTTGGGAAGAAGGATACAGCGTGGAATGTCGAGGACCTTCTCGCCAAATCTAAAATAATTTTAAACTGTTTGCTAAAGGAACATAAATGACAGGCATCAAAAAGAAAGGTGAAACCAAGCACAAAACAGAATGTTGTCATCACTGTTAAAAAAAAGGCACATCCTGTGTATAGCAACTATGGTTACCTCGTGTGTGAAATTCATTGGGGCTGATGCACAATTACAAGTACTACTGTAACGCACAGAAATTATAAAACAAAGTTAACTCTACGCAAGGCAATACAAAGCCTTTCTTCTCTGTTTTTTCCTCTTTTTTGTTTTACTGTTCATACTCCTCCCAGCTTCAAATTCAGTAGCATCTGCAAAACAAGGTATATATTTAAAGGAATTTGATAGATTTGATGACGTCAAAGCAGTTTGAAAAGGATGGTAACACTTTCCTTGACGATTTCCCCACGAACTATGGAAATATCATGCGCCTTGAGAACACAATCAGAGCGCGCTGGTGTCTCGATACGTTCTCGTCTGCAAAATGCGCCGAAGCACAAAATTAGTTGATATGCGCATCCTCACGCTTGGATTGGCGTTTATTCCGTCTCGACAGGCCTCGCGTGGTGGCTAATTGAATCTCGCAGTTAAATTGTTTCCACTTTGTAGGCATATTGCTGGCATTTCTTGCGTACTTCCTCCCCCAGCAGCGTCCCAAAAGTATCCGCGTAAAAAAAAAAAAAAAAAAAAAAAAATCATAAAAAAGAAAGATACAAACGTACCCTCTCACGTGCCGGCCATGAGCAGCCACTGGTATTGTCTCGCATTAGTTTCATATTTGCGATAAATAAACAATGCAAAAAAAAAATAATACTTATTACTCCATCACTGAAAAAGAAGACTTTATAGGTACCTTCGCAAAAGAAGTAAGAAGAAGAACAACAACAACAAAAATAAATGCATGATGTTGGATATTCAGCCGTATGGATATTTAAGACGAAGTGGAATGGACTATGTGATCTAAGAAGAAGAGATATAAATTTCCCACCCGCTCACACCCAACCAAGCGTCCTTTGTTACAACGGCCTAAAAAAGTGGATCCTTTTTTTTCCCCACTACTTTTTTGTTATTGTGTGTGTGTGTGTGTGTGTGTGTGTTCAGTGTACTTTTCCCATTCTGTTTTTATCCGAAGAAAGTGATTTTACCCTCATACATCCTTGTTTAGGCCAATCTCAAATACACCATTGTCGTTCAAAGCCGTACAATAATTACGATTAATTCCGATTAGTTAAATGGTCAACCCGGATGTTCGTTTCAAGAGAGAATGTGAGATATTGTGATGTGCATGATTGCAATCAAACTTCTGACTTCATGAATTTTCGTTTCGTCTCAGCTCTCGACTTCGTCGGGAATGTTTATATCTGCCAATGTATACGCAGAGGCGGATCCAGGAATTCCGTAAAGGGGGGGGGGGGGGGGCGCAAGCAATATTTCTGATGCTACGCTTTCGGGTGTCATCTCATTTTTTCTTTTTATTTCTTTTGTATTAACAACGCGGGGCGCGCGCCCGATGCCCCCCTCTGGATCTGCCACTTGCATCATACTTAATAAAAGTGACGTTCAAGTATATTTCAAGTAGTGTGTAATTATGTGATCATGTTAAATCTTGAACATAAAGACACATTTTCTATTCTTTTCGCTTGCCCCAGTGACTTAATGTTTTATATTTTCCATCTTGATAATTGAAAATCAGGCTGATTCCGTCGGCTAGCTGTGCGGTACGAATGTTAAAGAGACTATGCAATGCAAATCCCTGTTTGAAGCAAGGCCACAACAGTGTTCGTCGCTATTCAATTTGCCTGAACACTTTTGCTTAAATATAAATCTATCAAAAAATTGTCATTGCTGTCTGTTTTAGCTACATAAAACTTTTATATACTTTTCTTTAAAAATACTTTTCCGGTGTTGTGAGGCCGACAAACAAAACGATGAACTTTGTTATTGTATTGCCAGTATTTACACAAAAAGAAATTTACTTTTATTGTACTTGATAAAAGGAAGATTAAAAGGATTGATCATGGAACAGCCCGTAAAAGGCATCTGACCTCTATTTTCTTAGATGTATACATTAATGTATCTGTAGTGAATACATGTCCACTCACAGGTCGCTGTAATCAGCAAGTTGACACCTACTATTATATATTTTATTAATGAAATAATCATTCAATAGGTTCAAACGATGTCTGAAACGAAGTCATTATGACCTACTTGAGTAAGAGAAGTTCAGTTGGCGTTGTATGCTGATGTGATCCGTTGTTGATATCTTGCCGGAAGATCCACCGCTGACCTATCCCTTGTGGGAACAGGGCGCACAGTGTGTATATCGACTCCACGAGTTACTATGAAATTATCGTAGACAGTGAGTTTCTTTTCTCACCTTGCAAAACGGATGTATACGTTGTATAACACGCAGTTGATTGCGTGTCCCGGTAAGTGTCTTAGTGAGTGCCTGGTGTTTGTTTCCCAGTGAATGGGACTTGCTGTTTGTCTGTCTGTGAGAAATGCCAAGGAGGTTTAAGAGTTGGAGTTCCAACTGGCTGTAATTATCCAACCAGTTGTCAATTTTCTATTGATGTACAAAAGATTTCCACAGGTGCATTTGTGCCTTTTATGATCAATGTTCGATGTCACCGTCTTGCTGAGCAATCTGAAGATTCATTTTGAACGTAAACATAATGTTGGTTATATATTTTTTTTTTATTCATGAAATGAAATGAAATCTCCCTTAATGATAAAGCATTTAAAACAAAAGTCTTTCAGAAATTTGTGCAAAAGTGTAAATCAGAGCTGTATGTCTAAAATTGTACCATCTTGGAAAGCCGGTTTTATCACTTTTCCACTTAATTTCAATAAATATAACTAATATGGAATAATCTTCAGGTATAATTCTTTATTGATAGATATGTCAGATAAGTGCCTAGACATGCCCAGACAAGTGATTTTTTTAATCATTTTTTGCCCATCCCCATGTCTTTAATATTATACATGCATATTATTACCTATCTTTTATAAGTAAGGGATAGCGAAAAGTAATTACCATCACAAAGACATATCTTCCTTTGAAAGTGGCTGATGATTATGCAATGAGACACAAGTCAATTTTCTTCCTATATGCACGGCAGATCCAGTTTGGCGCATGCTTCATAATTATGTTTTCGAGCGGTGGCATCAAAATTCTGGCAAAGGAAATAAGACGATTGCGACTCCATTCTCTTAACCTCCTTGGAAATACCAAGAGGTTAGAGAAAACCGGATCGGTGTCATAATGGGGGAGATGCACTGTATTATTCTTCACTATCACATCGGAACGTCCTTTGCGATATACAGGAAACAATGGCTTCTATAGTGATCGACTTTATATCTAATAATGTCACCTTTTCTCTGATATATATATATTTTTTTTTTCTTTTTTCTTTTATTTCGAATGTCATTTTTTTTTGCAAATCTATCTCGTATAGCATTACTGTGAATCGTATGAAATCTCTTCTTTTTGAAGATATGTAACTTTTCTTAGAAGTACAAGTAAATCATTTAAAAGACCGAATCTAACATTATCTAAGCCTCTTAACCATACTTCTTCTCATACCTCGCAGCGATCGTTTGCTGTGTTTTCCGATTTCCCCTTTTCTTTTTTCTTTTTTTCATTCTTTCAAGAAGTCGTTCAAGTTCAATTTGGAACTTCATAGACAAAAGTCTACGCTTACGATTTTCAAATAGATATGAACGTATATTTGTGTTCATGAAAAATCCCATCGTTCCCTCTTAACCACCATGTATTAAATGGAAGAAAGCGTGAATTTGGGCACGGGCTGTGGTTAGGCAAGGAAATAATTAGAACACCCCGACACTGACAGAAATTACAATCATACCATCATGACAATACAATCAAATAGTCATGAAGCCGGTTTTTTTTTTTTCAGCTTCGTGATTATGATTTACCACACGATCAAGAGTAGCCTTACTCTGGAATGCAAACCTACCAAGGCTCAATCACGCCTACGGCGTGAGTCTTGTGCCCTAGTGACCCCACACAAGCTCAGCCCCCCCCCCCCCCACAGTCATTTTTCTCACGCCTCCCAGGAGTTTTGCTGGAGGATATTATACCTACGTGGCGAGTTCTTTCAAATTTACAGCTATTTACTATTCTATATAAGTAGTCCAGAAGTCTTTATAAAAGTATGTCATCTAGTAAGTCATGTCAGTTGTGATATACATTCTACAAGTCAAGATTCATTCACCCTTAAAGAAAATGTGGGAAAATGCTCAAAAAAATAATGTCTTTCAGAACCATTTTCCATGTCATAAACATATGAGAATTAATCAAGTAAAAATAACATTATGGGTGTACGCCAAATTGCAAATACTAATCCCACAATGCAGTTTAAAACAACAACAACAACAACAACAAAACTCCCTACCGTGAGAGAGAGAGAGAGAGAGAGAGAGAGAGAGGGGGGGGGGAGGGGGGGGGGGGGAGCGGAGCACCACCTCCTATGTATGCTGTCCATGCAGTTACTCACTCCCAGCCAGTTGAGAAACATGGCGGCTTTGGGAATGTGTTCCATTGAGCTATGGCCTGGGAAAAAGATTCAGCCAGTTTCTCTTGAGATAAATGGTTGTCAACAGTTTAATGGGGCTCTGGTGTGCACCACTGGCCATTAATGCAGAGTTGGAACATACAAGTCAATAAGCTCGTTTCCGAACCACGTATGACTCAGTTTCTTGTTTTTTTCCACACCCCATGATCGATCCATCACGACTTACCCGGTATTCCGCACTCGTTAAGGGCCCACAAACGCGACATTTTTGATTGGTGATTTGGCATCTTTAAAGGAAAAAAAAATGTCCACAATTTTGGTCTCTGCATTGTTTGCATTAAAGTCAAATGAACGATTACAGACAAAGAGAACCCGATAAAATCCATCGACTTCGCGTTATCGCCGTTTAACTTCATCTAACACTTGCCTTATCATGATCGTGCATGCCTTCTCAGTTTTCCATAATTGACATCATACATTGTCATAGTATACAAAATATACTTTCCCTTGACAGTTTTCTGTTAAAACTGTGGGAGGAAGTGACTCCAAAATAGTACTATTAGAGGCGTCGAGGCCCGTAGTTTAGAAGCCCGAAATTATAGGCAGAATACTTTCGTTTATATTTTTGGATCAAAAAATTAAACAAACAAAGGGAAAATTTAGGCGAGAAGTCTAGTGGTGGAGGCGACGTTGTGGAGGGATCCTACCGTCACCACACAAAGCAGCGAGCGATGATGTCTCAATTGCTTCATAACATCATTTAACATCAAGTATAGAGTACTATAAAATACCATCTAAAGGTGACGTCATTTTCAAAATAGTATATTTGGGTGTCAAAACGACAATATTCTGAAATAGTTGAAAATACATATAACAATGTGATGCTCGTAATAGCAAATCACTAAGGGATAGATTTAAAAAAAAAATTTGAATACGAAATTACTTAATTGACAACATTTGTATTTCTTTTTAATGGTAGCGGCTGGATCGAATGCTTTTGCGATGACAAAATGAACTTACTATCTACAGTGAGGCGGTGAGCTTTCTGTTCATGATGTATGTCTTTTCCTTTTTTTTCTTATATGTCTTTAACTGTTTTTATATTCACCTGTGTTTGTTGCTTGTAAGATCAAGTTTATTTTCTGTGAATGTAAAAATGGCATTTATGTCATTTCATTTCTGTGATTATTGCCTTTAAATGCTTGAAATTCATACACTTTAACTTCCTACACTTCAGTGGAAGGGACGCAGTGTCTCAGGATAATTTGAAATCAAATTGTACGTACATTTATATTCCTCTCATGGATCCTTCAGATATGTTACATATCATTTTAACTCTTATTGCGATAGAGGACTGCGGCTAGAAGAATACCTGGACACAGGCGAGAAAATCGTGCGAATCTTATCCTTCAGCAGTCAAACATGTTAGCCACCCGCGATAAGCTACCCATCGAGTCAGATTTCTTGGATGAGATATCACATGATCGCAACGATTGTAAGGGAGTACACAGCTGACGAATATTTTCCGTAGCATTAAGCTCTGATCCAGACTTAGTTATTTTATCATGACGTGAAATCTTGCGCCTACCGTCCTATTCATTCAGTGGCGTCTGCATAGAAGCAGACAGAGCTGAGATATCGAAGATGGCAGGATAGTGGGGGGAAAAAGGCAAGAACAAGGAAGAAGAAAAGGTGCTAGATTTTTAGGTTTCTCTGAAACAGTGTCAAATTACGCGAGTCGAATCACGCGCCGAAAATGACGAAATTATTTCCGCGCTTTTTTCCTCGTGCTTTATTTGTTATTTCCTACAACCTGACGCAAGCAAGAGTAGGTAACATGATAAGAGTGCATGTGCCCGCTTGTGTGTAAGTTGAGCGGGGTCGTTCGCAGAGGGGAAGTTGGAGCTGAACGAACATGAAGTGAGAAGACGCAAGCTGGCTGAATTCACTTTTGTGTTTGTTTTACGTCGCCTTGCTCCCTGGTAATGAATAATGATAAAAAAAAACCAAAAATGTCCGTCCTATCATTCAACCTGACAAACAGAACAGAACGATAAAGAATAAATAGGTAATTGCGTACACATTGTTCTGCTTCTTCTTCATTGTGATGCATATTGAAATCGTACTTCACTGCATACATTGTCCTCATAAAGAATGATCGGATGATGCCTTGCCTGAAAAGTTCGTCCATTGCCTGCGAACAGATTAGACATGTCGCGCAGTCTATATTTATACTGCTTCCAAATTACAGTGGCAAGGGTTGATGGTCACTTCGAATAGTTCTTTGAAAGTAAAGTGAGCTTTTACCAAGGCCACTTACTGCTGTCCCCTTTCAAGGACAATTTATTTCGATTCTAGATAGAAAGAAATCCAACAAACATAACGGCAGAACTCTTCCACCATCGGACGTAAAAAATAAGAGTTACGGAATATCAAATTGTACATGTTATTCATTAAAAAGTTCTATCAGCTGTAACCACGTGTGCACATTAGTTAAAATAATGACACCACCGCGTGGTATCTCTCTCAACTACCTCTACATAAATTCTTATCAAAATGTACTTTTTACCATATTTCATTCTTTAAAGTCAACTCAAACATGGAGAGGCTTTTCATTTTTACAATTACTTATCAGCCGTTTGGTCAAACCGTGTAAATTTCCTGCTTCATTCTAATTACACCGCTTCGGTTGCCTTGTGTCACGAAAATAATGAAATCGTCCTGCCAATGAATAAAGGTGGAAAGTAAATAAAAAACGTTGCAGCATTACATGTACTTGCAAAATAGAAAATAAATAAATAACAGCAGTTCTAGGTAAAAAAGAATAACAAAAAGAGAGAAAAAAATATCGCTTTGCCCTCGTCAACGCCCTCTTTCTTTTCTTTACTCTTAAAGATTTGCCCAGCGGCGAGTATGAAGGGATGTGTGCGAGGCGTCACGGGGCTTGGTGATCCTTTATCAATTGGTGTTTGACGCATTTCTACCCTTTATCATCCCCCCAAGCGAGGACTTGGATACGTCTCAAGTGATGCCTCTGCGTCTCCGATAAATCTCTGGCCCTCATTGGCTAATGAATAAAGCTGTCACCAATCGCGTATCGCCATTAGGAAGATCAAAATTTTGTCGAATGCTGCAGACGGCCCTCCCGGCCCTGTCCTTTCAATTTACAGGCTCAATTCGGAGCAACGCAAATAATAATGATAGTGATAAAAAAGGACACGCACGTCATGCGAAATATTTATTTGCACATAGTGTCATGTCAGACAAGTTCCAGTTGCCGTACGCGTTACTGACGAGAAGGGAAAAAAAGAAGTGCAACTTTTGGCAAAGTCAAAAGCGGACACGGGTACAGAAATTATGTCATATCATGGCTGACACATTGCAGATTCGAAACACAGTTTTGTCCATTTGTCTCCGGCATTTGGAACACCCAAGCTTACAATGTCATGTTGATCAATCTATCTCTCTATCCCTAGAGGCGGATCCAGGAATTGCGGAGGGGGTTGGGGAAGCCTTTACAAAATTAAGGGGGGGGGGGGGGCGCACGCCTCCTCCATCATTATTTCTTTTGTTTTAACCAAAAAATAAATAAATAAATGGGGGGGGGGGGGGGGGGCGCCCGCTGCTCCGATTAACGGTCTTCTGATCCTTATCTTTCCATACTGATTGTTTCTACTCATTTAATCTTTTTCTTGACATATTTCTCTCTTTAGACCCAGTTATTGCTTTCGGGTTTTGCTTCTCTAACCCTTGAAATTGGCATTTATTCTGGCTTGATCTTACAAAATCTGTGATCTTTATCTCAATAGTCTGGGCGCATGCAATACCGCAGACATTTGAATCTTAGCTGATTTTTTTTTTTTTTTTTTTTGGGGGGGGGGAGTTACAGCTAATGAAAATTTCAGAACATCAATTTTGATAAGGTGACCATTGATCTGGTGCTTTTAACAATATCTTTTACAGGGGTCAAGGAACCATGGAGACTGCTCGACTGACCCCCCCCCCCCCCCCCCACACACACACACCATTTTTTTTTTGCTTTATAAACAAATAATAAAAAAAGGGTTCCACCCAAGATTCTTTAAATGGAAGATGAGAGAGGGGGCATTGACCCTTAACCCAACCATGAGTATGTGGCCTCTTGTTTCTATGACATTAATACAGATAATGATACGAAGAACTCCACTAATCTTATTTTTCATGAAAAGTACATATTCCATGGACTTGTTATTGACACAATTATGTTATGGGTAATTTCATTTTTCCCTGCTTTATGAAAGAAGTATTAAAGTCAAGTGCTCTTTCATAATGCTGGAAACGTGAAAATATGATGAATTTTCTTTATATTTTCTTTATATTGTTGTCCGGAATAATGTCACGACCTGTAGCAGTTTCCTTATCCAACGATGATGGCACCAAAATTTGCCCCCAATTCATAACTTTTCAATCGATTGTCCGATTTTCCTCAAACTTTCCTCACTGATATTGCCACTTTCACTCAATCTAGTTTTATATTTGGGTTTCGGTTTTTCCTATAAATGTGTTTCTTTCAGCATACCGGCACACTACCATGCCATCGCATTACCAATAATGTGTCTTCGTACTGTTTGAGAGTGTAGGAAGAAGCCGGTGCATCAACTCAGTCATTACTGCTTCCAACCTGTCAGTGGTATCTTGAGCGGGTCGAACGGAACAATGGTACTTTAGGAAAATTACTTTCGTTTTTAAAAGGCAAGCCAGTAAGTTATGTCTTTAAGTAGTACTAGTTAACAGCTTGGAGTGAGGGCGTGAGAAGCGAGGTCGTCGGTTTCAACGGTTGATATATTGTGCTGCCAACACGTGTGCTGTTCAACTTCTCGATGTAACAGTGGCAAAGTCTGTCTTACAGCTTACATCATATCGTTGCGATTTTTCCCCACCGGCGTATTTACGTCATTCATAAGCGATAGAGTAAACTTCATTCAGGTAAAAAAATGCATATAAACGGTATTTGTATCAACATTCACGCTTGGAAAGGAAACAGCTTTTCTATTCTGCGTGAACAAGTAACCCGACAAAAATGCGTCCTGCCAACTTCACCCAAATTGATGGGTATATTACTTTCCCTTTCAGATTGTAATACTCTGGGTTTGATTTAAGAATGTTACGTAAATCCGCTGACCAATTGAGATGACGTTGCCCAGAATTCCTTATTAGCGAGACATGCACTATTAACAGAAGTATTAAACTATAAATAGACAAAATGACTCACTATTTATTAACAGTGAAATTTGAAAATTGAGCCATAACTCTAATCAAGTAAACAGTGCCCAAATCATGTTCATTAGAATGCTTCTCCTTTTCTCAGTAATTACATTTGTATATATTCAAATGTATTCAAGCATATTCAAACGTGTGTGCGACCGTGCGCATGATTGTGTGACCGACCTTTCACCAAGTTACCGTATGGATTCGCCAATTATCAAGTAGTATGCCATCTATAAGTGATTGGATGGAAGAAATAAATATCTGATATTTTTATTTTATTTTTATTTTATTTATTTATTTATTCTCCACTCATGGGATGGATTGCCCTGGTCAGCTAAAAGCTGCCTATGAAATATATTCCTGTGTGATTTGTTATCATGGACGCATGCTGCAAAGTCGGAGAGTTCTAAGTCTTAACCATTTTTTATGCAATTTGAATTATGACTTCTATTTATTATTTTGGTTTGTAAAAGCAACATGCCCTATTCTGTTATTACAATATCTAAACATATATTTTCCCTAAACTGCTGGCCGGTTTTCCTACTGGTATTATTCTTTTGTCTGTCTTTTTGTTTAAATCCAAATTGATTGAGACATTTACATATCCTTTAATATATTGAATCTAGAGAATTGAAAAATATCAACATAATGATTATGTATCTTATTATCTTTACGCGGTTACAGGTAAAGTCGCCGTCATAAAATTAAAAGGACATGACTTCATTAAAGTATTGTATATATGATATCTTAGAAAACTAAATTTAGTGCAGGTTCGTATCGTCTTACTACGTTATTCACAAAACTAATTGCACCCCCATGCCTTATCGAGTTCACAGGCAATAAGGAACACAGTAAAACAGAAGCTGCTCGGTAAGAACTACACGTTACACGCTAGTTAACTGGAACTACTTCCACATCTAACAAAGATGTCGACCTTCAATGATGCCTTTTCTTTTAGTTTCCTATATAAATAATGCCTATGAAATATATTCCTGTGTGATTTGTTATCATGGACAAATGGGTGTTAACCTAATTGTATGCACACACACACACACACACACACACACACACATGGATGTGTGTGTATGTCTTTATCAAGGCTCGATACTTTTTTTTTCCAATGGTGGTCCGTCTGGACCACAATACCTTTAAATCAGAACGGAACTAAATATAGGTCCCCGAAATCAAAGGAAACTTTCGATACATTTTCAATCTTAGTTGCCCGGTCGGGCCACCAAAAAAAAAAAAAAAAAAAAAAGATAAAATAAAATAAGTTTGGCCGCCCGACATCAATTTCCAGTGGCCCTCGACCACCAGGCAACCGCTATTTCGAGCCCTGTGTAATATGCATTCACGTGTATATGCCTGGTAAACTATAGGAAGCAAAGACAGACAGAGAAAGAGAGAGAGAGAGAGAGAGAGGGAGAGAGAGAAAATGAGGACTGATACACTGCGCAAAAGTGGGATTCGAGAGATAATTATCGTATGTACATTTTTACACAATGGATTATCAGTACTCAGGAAAAAGATGTTGAAAAGTATATAGGTGAGGTATATACTGAATCGAGCCAGTAACGAGCATTTTTTTTCTTACTTTTTCAAGGGAGTACTCTTCCTTCTGCGTCCACTTTAATTGATCTGGGAAGAGCTATTCAAGGTGTTTAGAATCTCAAAGTTGTCATCTCAGCTGCTCTTTGCTGACATTTCATCAGATCCCAACCGATTTCTCCCATTTGCCGTCTACAAGAAGAGAGACTATAGGAATCGACAGACATGGGAATGTAATTTACTACAATTTCCAGAATCTCACCTCTGTCTCAGGACATTCGTTTTGTAGTCTCTGAACAAGTCCTTTCCAATTTCTATAAATCTTGATTTACCAAGTCTTCAGACTTCTTTAATATTCAAACTATCAATGAACGACCCAAATGTCGCATATCTATATTATAGTATACAATAGAGCACTTTCATATTGGTGATTTCACCATATTTTAGTCTTCCACGAATAAGAATAAACGTATAAATTTTCATTTGTTTCAACGCCTGCAAACATAATATCATATTTGTGCGATAACCCTTCTGTCCGTCCAATGTATCTAAAGTCATTATTGATATAGTTGTTACCACCAGTATTTTAGCATCATACAAATGCCAAAGTTGGTTTGGTCGTGAAGTACAGTAGAACTATCTCGAAGTGGTTCTGTTCAATCTTTTCAGTCAGTGCGGGATTTTTCTTCTCCATAATGTGCATCAGCGAAAAATATGTTGTATCAATCCCTTAATATTATGTAAACAAATACATGACAATACAAAAGAAATCCTTTTAAAGTGCCATGGCCCAAAACTCTCGGGAACCGCCAGCACTTTAAATCCTCTGAAGTTTGTCCAAACGTTTATGAATGAAACAAGCCACTTACTGTTGCAATTATGAACAAGTAAACATGCCGACTCTTACAAACAGTTCTTCAGTGGCACAATTAATCTGAAGTGGAAGACAAGCAAATACTCTTTCGTAATCTTAACATTTATAACAACAAATTGATGAAATCGACATCGTCATAAGAAATCTCGATTTAAATGTTCATTGACGTTGAAGGTCTTACATTATTAACTATTGGTAAAAGAAAAAAAAACTTATTTATTACGACAAAAAGCTGTATCAAAGCAACACTGACTTTCCAACATCAATATTAGGCTACTTGCTTCCATTCATCTTGACTTTTGATCCGGAAGGCTCCGTGCAGAACTGCATAGGACAGCCTGAGGGGTCGGACTGGTTCTTCGCCTAGTAGTAATTACTTCCGGTTAAAGCCTTCACCATTCGTCAAGGGAGCCATCAAAAGACAAAATCTTAAGTGGCTCTTTCTGGAGGGTAAGGGAAGGGAAGAGGGAAGACCGCAAATGGAAATAAAGTTTTGTTTTATTACAGAGACAGCTCTCGACTGCAGTTGTTCACCTTAATGAGCTACGAACGACTCCAAAGATATATACTGTTTTCTTTTCTCTTTTAATTTGAAAAGATCAAATACTTGCAAGAAAGGAAATGAATCACTATGTCAGCAACAGAGTCCCGGCGTTCATCGTCAACCTATTGCATCTGACGGCAATAGACTCTGCCAAATAGTGATCGTTAAAAGTACAATTAGTTACGAAATCATTGCAGTTATCATGCAATTGATGCATAGGGGGTGCATTTCTTTCAGATTTTGATACTATACAGGCCACGGCGCCTTTACTAGTATCAAAGGGTTAAATGCGTTTTTTTTTTGTTTTTTTTTGTTTACTAACGCCCATTAGGTTTCAGAAAACTTTAAAAACCATTCAGCGACACACAAAGAGGAAGCAAAGAGAGTATAGCATTCCAAAAAGGAAGTAGAAACAAGCCACGAGACACTGGCAAAAACACAGAATCACTGCTCTTGAAATTAATGCTTAATGTTATCGACTGCTGACAAAAGTCTTACCTGTAAGCGATGACAGGACTTGAATCCATTATCACGTGTCAAGTATGCAAGTCATTCTTTATGTGCATCTTGGAGTACAAGAGAGAGAATCTATGAATCTCTTAAAAACCTTCAAGAAGCAGAGAACCCTATAACCATTCGGTCACAATGTCCCTTCAGATTAGAGCGACGTAAAACTTGACTAATACATGTAGGTTTGTGGGTTTCACATTTATTTCATTTCCTAGGGGGTGCAAAGTCTGCGAACACATCTAAAGGTGCTGGGGACAGTGAACCTACTAATTTTAACCCCTTTTCCAGGTAAGGGATCGAGTGGAATACGAGATGGGGGCAAAGCTGCTTTTTTTTTTTTTAAGCAGAGAGAAAGTTGCCCGATTTAGAAGCCAGAAATACTTTGTCTGGTTCTTAATCTCAAGTTTAAATGTCGGACAAAATGTTCCGGCGCCCTTATGGCAGGACAGAACACATCTCATGTTCGCACTTTCCCCTGATATTCCCCTTCCTTCTTCATTTAATGTTTTTCATCTAAAAGGCGTGACAATACTCGAGATACCGATTTCCGTCGAAATGACGGCTTAGATGGATGCGACTCAGCAAATGGGAGAAAAAAAAATAATCTGGAACGTGATATCGGAGAGGTGACATTGCTGTGATAAATAGCGCCGGACGAAGCGATTCGAATTTATTCGAAATGACAGCAATTATGACACGGGGAATAATGAAAAGACGTGACGCGCCGCATGCTAACTTGTGAGACTCGGGTAAACATCGCCATCCAGCGGTCCGATATTGACAGATATGAAATCCCACTGTTTGTCCGTGGCCGATGAGCATGAACTCAGCCACAGCCCGGCATCCCACAATGCATCGCTGCTAATCTGCGCCACTTTTTTTTTTCCTTCTCAGGCGACTGAAGATGACACGTGATTGATATGGTGCAATAAAGTGGTCGCTCAAGTCATTATCAATCTTCCCCCTCCGTCGTCAAAATTAGCCCATCCCTTTAAACCGTCTTTGGTTTAGCCGTTGGCAGGTGTTGAAGCAAAATTCGACAGAGCGAATTAGCAAAAGCGCAAAATATTTGATTCAAATTAAGATAACTACTTTCATATCTAATTAGACGCCTAAGTGAAACAGAGTCAAATTTGAACACTTAATAAGTGATGTCCGTTTAAAATAAAACGAATTTGGTAATGTATAATATACCACTTCTGGACAATTCCACGATAAAGTGGACATGACTATCAAATTTTCAAAATAGTCAAATCTCATTCATTTTGGTATCTGTTGAAAGCTGAAGGACTGAATTTTTCACATCTGACCATCTTGTTAAAAATTACAATTAACTTTGCTAAATATGCGCATGAAATCAGCATAATTAAATTTGAGACAAATATCTGAAAAATATCATGAAGTTAAATGGATATAGCATAAGAAAATGAAAAAGGAGGTAAAAACTTTGCCTTTGTTTTCAGAGTTTTAGGGTTGAACATCATTACAAATTCATCAAAGTGCAAGATTTTCTATTTGTTATGCTTCAGCGAACATCACAAATACGATTATCAATAATGTCACGGTGTGATACAGTGAAAACTGATGTTTTTAGAATTGTTTGAAAAATACAAACACAAAAGGAGTCAGTTTGATAGCCCAAATAATGACCACATATAGATACCATATACAAGTACTAAAATGCTGGTATCTCATTTTGTTAATTAAAGCTGATTAAAATGTGTCACGGTGTTACAGTAATTGTAACACCGTGACTTGCATTGCAATAACACAGGACACATACCGGATTACCAATAACTAACTATTGAATTGACCATCTGATTTCTCTGTCACATTTACTCAAAAGATAGAGGTTTTTCAAGGATGATTCGTAACAGACGGGTCAAGCTATATCCACAAAGATTATCAATTGCACTTGTTGCCAGCATCATTCAATTTTAACCCTTTCTGTGCCATAATCTAGAGCTGTGTTTACAATGCAGTGGGGTTTGATATGCCAATCAACACTCAGAGCACATGGATGGTTAAAATGGAAGCAGTCCACTCACAATGTGTCACCTACCAGATTTATAATTAGAACAAACATTTCTGAAGGTTCTGAACTTTTAATTAAGGCAGCAATTCACTTGAGTTAATACCCTTTGTTTAATATTTGTCATCATAATTAACCCTTTTATCACATGGTTTGACTCTTCTTTTGTAGACTCAAATAGCAGAAAAAAGTTTTTGTCCACAATGCTTTCTTACTCTGCAAACTGCAATTATAGCTACACTGTCGACTTTATATTTTCTAGCATAATATTATATCCAAATGCCAAAGGTTTTGATAAAAAGGGGCGGGAGACATATACATGTAGTCATTGCTATACACAATGTTGTATGCAATCATCAGAATTTGGTCCATTTTTTATATTGTAAAAAGTGCTCTGTCCTTCAAGAACAAGTTGATGTTGGATTCTGCCATAAATTTCTTTTTTTTTAACCTTTTGAACAGCTGCTATGGTCTAATGGTGAATACCATGGACTGACAATTTGCACGCAAACTGATGAACAGATCCACTTATCAAAATGTTCATTAACTTCACAGAGTTTGGTAAGTAAACTAAGTGCACAAAAACCGTATCCGGGCAATTACCCCGAGAGGGCAATTACCCCCCGGCTAAATACTGGTTAGTGGTAAGCTTAGAGTAACGATTAGGGTTAGGGTTAGGGTTAGGGTTAGGAGTTTGAGTTAGGGATAGGATTATGTTCAGTATTAGGATTAGGATTAGGGTCAGGGGAAGGGTGCGGGGTAATTTCCCAGGGGGTAATTGCCCTAGACCCCACAAAAACCCATGTCCATTTTGCATCACGGTGTTACATTGGTAACTAATTATGCATAACTCATGTACCCAAGCAATTTTTCTTTCTTTCTTTCTTTCCTTTTCAAAGTTGCTTATGATGATATGCATAGATACACAATGAAAAATTTTTCTCAAGTGTTACATTTTGTTTGTTATTAGACTTTTACATTTGATGGGTGAAATCATACTCAAAAGTGTCACGGTGTTGTCGTGGAATTGCCCTTCTCCAAATGTCTGATATTATTCTTGGCTACAAAGTTTGATTTTATTGTCATATTTTCACGGTCTTACTGACCCATTTATAAATAGTAGTAGTTTATTAATTTCAAATGTAATACTTTCGTCTTTATATCCACATTATCGGTTCCAAAATAGGGAGTTTGCTGCTTGATAGTAACTTTATTCTTACATAAATTATGATATATATATATATATATATATATATATATATATATATGCATCCAACAATGCGGCACCGCGTACGTTCGGGACCCAGGGAACTATTTCTCACATTATATATATATATATATATATATATATATATATATGTATATATATTTTCATACATACATGAAAGCAGTTACACAGGAAGAAAGTTCTATGTTTTCATACAAAGCTGTGCAAAGGCATTGACGTCTTTTGATAATTACATTCTTCATATTCGCACATTCCAAATTTATTATAATTCCCAAATCATAAATTTGGATATGCGCAAAAACCAACTAACAAAACACCACTGAGAAAGAAAATACTGTTTGTTACCCATCTAGTATTTCGCACATGGTATCATTCATGCCTTTTTTATTATTATTCATCACGCTATCATTTGTTGTTTGCCTGCCTGAAAAAGTGCTTTTATTAAGGAACATTCTCATTGCGGTCTCGTATTTTCAAAATGTTTTATCGAGCCGAGGTTTATCATTGATTTTACTCGATTCCCAAAGCTAATTACTCAAACATTTCCTTTACCTGTCGAGCTTCGGCTTGATGTAATCTCAACGAAAAAGGCTAGGGTTTTGCCCTCCAGCGAATCCACTGCCATTTCTGTTGTCAGGTGTGATTTTGTTTTGCTTAGTTCGGTTGAATGAGCGAGTGAGTGGGTGGCTATTTTGCGTGGGCGTGTATACAATTCATGTGCGACTACTTGTGTGTATGTGTGAGTGTGTGTGTATGTGTGTATGTGTGTGTGTGCGCGCGCTCCTGCGTTTGTGAGTTTGTTTATATTATTGTCTACGAAGACCACGATTGATGTTTATAATCACGTTGGATTGGACTCAGTGACGATCCTATGGTTAAATGAACTCGAATCCCACGCTTTAATATAGGCTTATCTTGGAGACGAGTCTAAACATGGAAACAGGTGCGTAATCAATGGACTGTGAGCAGGATGAGAGAATAAGACTGTGACAGAGGGATCAAGTTTGATTCATGTCGAAGAACCGGTGGCACTGAATCATACTTGGGGAGACATGCAGTCAATATGGGACAATGTGGATTGGTCTTTTGCAGAGAGCCAAAGAGACAGGAACGCCGAGGCTTTGCGACCTTGGCTCCCTAGAAGAGAGAGAGAGAGAGAGAGAGAGAGAGAGAGAGAGAGAGGGGGGGGGGGCAGAGACATTCCTCAAATCAGTCATTGTCATGCTTGGAATATAGTTCAGAAAAAAAATATTCCGTATTAGCTGTTGTATTTCGATGGAATACAATCGATAATAACAAATGCCGGTTAGTACAATGCCTCGGAAGTAGATATAGGTCCTACAATACTGGTACACTGTACTATGCGATTCTCACGAGGAAAAATCTGGAAAAACAAAACAAAGAAACAACAACGATGTGCATTGCTGATTGAGTGTTTGGCGTAATTTCATTGAGGAAGATTTTATTTAAAAAGAGTCAAACTCAAGATAGATTTGAAAAAAAAAAGGAAAACTGCTACATGTCGATCTTGGTGACGGAAGGCAGGAACTCATCGTCTTATATCTCAGAAAGACGTATTGCAATGGTTGTCCGCTTATCCCTACAGGTGTGCGTCTTCCCCGCGCGACTTGTCAGTATTGCAAACGGTTGCCATTTATGCTTTGCATGATTAATATCAATCTACCTGCATGCGTACTCCAGATTTTATTCGAGATGACGGAACATGAACGAGTGACCCGATTCCTCTCAAGCAGACTTTTATTGGCTTGATGATTTGAAACGAGCCCTTCCCAATTTTCCACGTGATACGAGCATCCAAGTACAAATTGCATTTCCATTTAAACACAGGGAAGGCGCCTCCGTAGCCCCACGGCCTATGTCAACTTCATTTAGAATTTAAAGTGAGTCATTAAAAGTCGATTAGACGCACTTGAACTGATTCGTTAGGAGCCCCAAATGTCCACTAGAAGGTTCCTCTCGATTTTTTTTTCTCCCGCGCCACACGTTGTGTGCATAGCGGAGCAAATCGCGTATGTCGAGTGGGCTTTTTATGACAGTCACTGTTATTCAATGAAAATAGTCTTTAGCGTTGGCATTTTGAGGCAACCCGTGTTTAACGTTTTCATTCACGCACTTGGCGCACTTGCCAAAATCATGTCTTTTATAGCTGATTCCATGTTATAGTTTTATGTACATTTCAGGGCTGGTTTTCTAATTGGCACGCTTTCACATGATATCTAACTGTGCGCAGACAAAATCAAACTGTTCGCAGATAATACATGAGACAAACTTCAAGTTGCCGTCTTTTCCCTTTTTTAATAATTGCATTTATACTTCCTAATATCTATCAAATAAATTGCTAATATCTGAGGGAAATTTCATGCAGTGGCATGCCTACCTAGGAATTTTTAACTTGTTAACTCTCTTGGTGAACAAAATGCACATTTAGAGATTTATTGAATAGCAAAGTAAAACTTTGAAGTGTTCAGGATCAATCTCCTGATCTAATCTTCATATATCAGACAGGATCGATTAAAATGCGATTAGAAAAGGCAAACAACAACAAATTTGGAGTCAGTTCGGAAAACATTGCTTCAGGAAAGGATTACACGATTCTTGTTTACTGCAATGTTTTCCGAGGTCCTTAAGAGGGCCTCGGACCAAGGGGTTGGAAAGTGGCTTTGTGAGACTTCGCTCCTGTACAGACTCGTTTTGGGCCATTCGCTGCTTACGGAAAGCAAAAATAAACAAGACAGTCTGCAGAAGCATTGTAATGACGCTTCGAACATACCATTTCGTTCTTTCCTCATTGAAAGAGTTGCTTGTGCTGCTGGCGATGTGAAAATGAAACAAGAAATTTTCTCGTCGAAGAAATCCTGTCAACCCCGATTCCGTTTATAAGTTATACTTTTCAATATCATAAACAGTCAAACAAGCAGAGAAAGGAGCCGCCCTTACTGCTCAGGGTAATCTGCCTGAGTTCACTCATCTGTTGGGTGTTACAGCAGATAGGTCAAACCTTGTTCTATCCCGAAGAAGAAGAGGGATATTCCTACAAGAATGTCGTCCTTATCTGAATAATATTATTTGACACCGGTCCTGGGTAACAGTATCACTCTTATATACACACTCCTTTATCGAATTATGAACAAATACAAGTAAAAGAATCTCTGTAAATATGCATGCCTTGAGATATTAATCAGTATAAGCTTTAGAACGGCGTTAGATTTTATGATCTGTATTATTTGTATGTTTTCTTCTTCTTTTCACATTGATGGAGGGCTGCTATTTGCCAGCTGAAAAGTGCAATCCCCCTTTGGGAGTCTTTTCCTCCTCGTAGCTTCCCGCCACTTCTTCCGCTTTTGTTCTAGCCTCCGTGTTCTGCGTACCAATCCATACAGGTCTGCCGCTAATATGGCAACTCCTGATGTATTTGAAATGCATTCCTTTCCATTCACTAGTTGCTTAAAAAAATGAAGGAAAGTTTGCCCAGTGCCATTTCATTTTTTTTCTCCTTTTATCAGCGTCGAGTAGTTGAAAATGGAGAAACACTCAACATCAACATAAGAAGTCTTTGTGCATTCTGTAAAAAAGTGAAAATAAAGTTTGAATCATTGACTGACTCAGGGAACATTGAACGACCGCACGAGGGAACTGCCGCTATGTGATCAGTGCTATCCATGTTTGCTGATTTTGGACATTAACTTTGAAAAAAAAAAAACACAAGTTCAGATTTATGAAGCACCTTCGGGTTATTTCGTCAGCCTATCTTTTGAAAATTGTCTTTTCGTATGTATTTTGCAACCGATCGTCAGCAGCCAGATTTCTTCACAAAAGAAGAGCTTTTGCCTGTGTCATATAAATTCATGCGTTCAAGCCTGACTTATATGTAATCAAATCTTGACAGTTCATTTGTAAAAAGAAAAGAAGTCCATTATCTCCAGATTTCGGGTACTTTATTTTGATCTTCCTCTTTCAGTCAAACGGCACGAAATAGGCAGAGAAGGAACTGATCTGAGCTCCCACACCTATTAGGGGTATCGAAAAAAAGGCGCTATGAGACGCTCTTCGGGTTCTAAATTTCTTCTTTCACACGCTGGAAACTATTAATTTGCAGCTTAACTTGCGCATACTTGGCCAGCCTTCGTGGATTTTTAAGAAAGGAGTCTTGAACGAAAAAGAAATTCCCACCCTATCTCATTTCAATTCCCCAGGCTGGGGAAAGTCGAGCAGATAGCCTGTCATAATGTATTGGGAGCCGGCGCCGCTAACTTCTGGGCCCATCCGCTTTCGGTGACGAGTGATTTCGCCGTAATTGACAGAGATGTTGAAAATATTAGGGATGATGCGCGGAGACAGACGGAAATCACACGAAATGATCACGTTTTGACCATGTTTTTATCAAACGATCGAAACGATCAATGAAACGATCGATGCTTAAGTGCGTCATACATTTGGAGAGCTAAGCGAGGAATTAAATTTGAAATTATTCCCTTACTATAATTCTTTCTTTTTCAGTTTTTGCCTTGAACTGTATTCAATGATCTACAATTGCAAAGAAAGCTATGAATCGATTCAACGAAAAGTGATGTTTGCCAGCAAAACTACAACTGCGAAATATCAAAAAGGAGCAAAACAACCTATATATCTTGTGTTCAAGTCCTTTTCATGTATCTTCTATTTCTCTGTATCGGGACACTACAGTATAGGTGACGAATTTTCATTACACATTACTGTTATTATGATGAAATCTCATGCGCAGTAAAGATGCTAAATTACAGTAGGATGTGCCAAAAGAATGATCCATCATTAGTGTGACGAACTGTAAGCGCTCCAAAGAGGTATTTATCCTGTTTAATGATTTTTTTTTTTTAGTAGAATATTTTGTTTTCCCGTACAGTGTTCGCAACATATTTTGGGCTAACTGCTAAGATGCTTCATACAAGTTGTCTGCTCCTGCAAGATAATTAAGAAAAAAATAAAGAGTCTTTTCAATTCATCTCTCTGAGCCACCTATTTTGTTGTGGTATTGGTTTTAAAGGGGAAGGCTAGTAACTGATCAGTGGGAATCAGTGGAAATGCTGGGAGATGATTGTTTCAATCCTTATGGGATTCCTTCAAGAGTTCATTGTACATCTATTGTTGTGTGAAAATGATTTGCTTCAGAATGGTCTCATATTCAAGTAATGTGCAGTTTAATGCTTCCAGGTTAGCGTCCCTGGTCAGTGACGGAGCATTAATCTGCACATTACTTGAATATGAGACCGTTCTGAAGCAAATCATTTTCACACAACAATAGATATACAATGAACTCTTGAATGAATCCCATAAGGATTGGAACAATCATCTCCCAACATTTCCACTGATTCCCACTGATCAGTTACTAGCCTTCCCCTTTAATGGTCTTTCTTTTCGACGGAGGCAACTGCGTTGGCAATTGGATCATGTTCCCTTTTTCTTTTCTTTTTTGATAATGGAAATAAATAATCTATTGAATTGAATTGAATTGAATTGAATTGAATTGAATTGAATTGAATTGAATTGAATTGAATTGAATTGAATTGAAACAACTTGAAAAAAATCCAAATACTGATGACACATATAAAAAAAGACAAATTAATGCTAAATCAGGGCACTTTCAAAAGCGTTTCTAGATGTTAGAGTTTTAAGGAGACATCATTCTTAACTGGCTGGCTATCGCTGTCTTACTTTCAGATATAATAATGTTCTCTTTTAGTTCAACTCTCATGAGGCATGAGGAACATCACATCATACCATCTGAGGTTTTTTTTTTTTGTCGTGTCGTTATACTCAAACGTGGGTAGTGGATCATGATGTGAAGACTCTATTTTCTTTTTCTCTTTTTCGTTAAATGCATTTTGCATGTTTGTTTATTTCATTTTAAATCCTTCCTAGCGGCAGGAGTATAGATGCCAGTATGTCTTTTCAGACAAAGACAATCTCCATCGAGCTGTTAGAATATGCCTCGCAGTCATCGTGCACTGTCCACTGGATAATGCAAAGTAAATTTGGAATATCAAGTCCAGGCTCCCATATATACTCTTCGCATACCGTGAGCTCTTTTCAGCATGAGAGAATGTCCATAATGAGTTGAAGTCTTATTTTGTTGTCAATTTTTCGTCCACAGTCTTGCTGTATCTCACCCACGTTGTGACCAAATTTTACACATAAACATGCACATAAGTTTGCCTACTGCAGTACTGGGTACATATACATAAGTATAACTTCTCTTATAAAATGTGCTACTGACATGACTGATTATATCATAATCATGCGTAACTACATCGGCTCATTGTATGGATTGCCTAGGAAGGCCGTACGGATGGCCAAAAAATTAATGAGCATGACACAACTGTAAGTCTTGGTTAATTGTAAGGAAAATAATTTCGAAAATCTGAATCATCAACTTCTTTCTCCTCAACAATGATATTCCAAAATGCGGTTGTTATAAGAATTTTTGGCCCTCATACACACATCCAAGATCATCCACTCATTCCGACAGCATTTCCAAAGCTCAGCGAAAGGATTCTGTTAGTTTCTGCACCCCAAAATGCAGTAGTATTTCATCACACACTCCGCATCTCCCTTCAACAGACATACCCCTATTACAGATTAAAATTTATCTTTTATAACACTTTTACAACGCTTCAAAATGAAATCAATGTCACTTTTGTATTGTTACTTTCTCTTTGCAAAAACAATACGGAGAGTATATTGAATACTCACAATATGTAACTAGTATGAATTGCTAATATTGTGTTGTTCGGGGTATGCTACCCAACAGTAAGAATTTGTGAAATTGTCATGGTCTTCTGTCAGGTGCTGGACATTAAGATACATTTTAATTGCAACTGATTGACAAATCGTCCTTCATTGACGTAGATAAGCACCGATTATTAAGTGCTTATGTGGTAGCCATGATTTTTTTTTTTTTTTTAAATCATACGATTATACAAACTCGAATGGGATTCGAAAAACACCGATCAATCGGTGGTACGTCGATGAGGACCATTTTGTCAATTAGTGCAATGAAGAACAACTCGACGGAAGAATGCACCGATTTGAATAAATATACCAGTACCCGCCTTGTGCTTCAAGGAATCAGAACCAGCACTGGCTGTCGGGCTGAATCTCGGTAGTTTAGTTGATACGATCCCTGTCTAGAGTCGGGAGGTCATTGGTTCGAATCCAAAGCAAGTATGTTTTATTAGCGGATCCAGAGGAGAAGCCCCGGGCACGCCCCCATTTTTTACTGAAACAAAAGAAATAAAAAGAAAAAAAAAAAGGTAAGGGGGCGTGGGCGCCCCCTTTTTGCTTGCTTGTCAGCCGATAATACCCGGAAGTGGCATGAGAAACAGAAAAAAAAAAATGCGCTCCCCCTCCTCCCTTTTCGGAAATTCCTGGATCCACCCCTGCATATGACGATTTTTTTTTTTCTGATCATGGCTACTACTAAAAGACTGCATAATAGGTGCTTATGTATTTACGTCCATGAAGGGCAATTTGTCAATCAGCTGCAGACAATGATATTAATATGTGTAATTAATGATGAAAACGTCTGATGAATAGATCGTCGATTTCCAACACGATGAGAAAATTTAAACAGACAAGCAATGCTTCATTCCTACACGCGAGTGTTTCTTTCTCGGAAAATAAGCCAAAAGAACAGAACTTGATCTTTCGTTTAAATTTGGGGTTTTATTTCTCGTTCGATCGAAGTTCCACGAATGTTCTTTCAACAAATAAATTATGTATGTCTTTGTTCATGCTACGTATAGGTATAATTATTGACACTGGTCAATCGAAATTGATGTCATGTTGCGTTTATCTAGCACAGAATCTAAGAGAAAGAAAAGGTCTTCAGGATTTTTTTTTTCAGTTTTACCGAATTCTAAGTTTCTCCTTGGCAAACGTTTTGATAAATGCGTAGTGGAATAAATGGATCGTGTTTTTTAAATACCTCTTGAGAGTACTACCTCTATGATTATGAATGGTGGCGGAAGTGAGGGATGACCTGAAAATATTAGAATACCCTGAGAGATTCACAAGAAGGAAGTCTTTGAGCCAGCGCCCTTAATCTTTTTAATTCGCCGAGCCACTTAAAGGCAATTTGGAGGTAATCTCTGGGATTTTGTTGGATCAATTTGCGAGACAATGTACGACAGGGAAAACCTGGTTCGTCTGGCGGAATAACTAACAGAATGAATATTTTCTATGCGACATACAGAACTGCGGGCGACTTTTGCAACAGAACAAGCATTTGATGACATCTCTACTAAAAGAAAAAGAATTTGAAAAATGGGGAAAAATAATCGAACATGTTAGAGTACACATACAAGCAAAACTAGTACAATTCCAGAATAGAAATGAACAGAAAGCAAAGAAAGACAGAATAAAAAGAAATAATATCTTTTTTCATTTAGTATTTTGCTGTCGTTAAATATCTTCAATTGTTGGATCAGATTTAAGTATTTGTTATAACATTATGAAATTTCTTTGCGGCATGCCGGTGGTGCAAACACTTTGATTTTTAGTTCAATATTTATATCGTTTCTGGAAAAAAAATCCGAGAATGGTTGGCACAATAAATAAAATCTGAATAAAGTTTTGAGACAATATTTCATTTCTTTATGAAAAAATGACAATACCGGAAAGTTTGAGGGCTCACCCTCAAGTTATTCGGTCCTAAAGAAATGTAAAGCAAATCAGTGTTGCCACGAATTCTTATTCTACGGAATAAGAGATAAAAGAAAAAGGAGAGGATAAAAAACAAAAAATAAAACGGTGATGACAGCGCATATAAATCTAACAAGTACAATGGATAGTGTTTACTGGAGAAGATTGAGAGAGGTGGAGAACGAATGGTTTGAAGACTGCTGAGTATATCTATTTCAAATGGTTTTAAAAAGATAACTTTACATGAAACGATTTTAGTCGCATTCGAAAGTTGTTTTCTCTCATTTATATGTAGATATGTCAATCATATATCACGCACACACTTCCACACACACACACACACACACACACACACACACACACACACACACACACACACATATATATATATATATGTATATATATATATATATATATATACATACATACATGCTCATACATGCATACATACATACATACATACACACACATACACATCAAGTTTATTTCATTATTATAATGTAACTGCATTTATTGTAGTTCTCAAATGTCACTTACAGGAGAGTTCCAAACCCTGTAGGGCCGGTATAATGAAATGAATTCTTTGCTGGTGATATTTTCAGAAAGGGTGAACGAACTCATCAGACTACCCTAAGGATTATTATGGAAGAATATTTTCTGCCTGGGGATCATGGAGATAGAAATGCGCGGAATAGCCTGTCTGCATGATCATTACTCACTGAATACAAATCTTTCATTTTGAATTCTTACATTTAGAAAGAATGCAATCAGTACGCGGATCAGTAAGAATGTATTTATTCAGTCGAGCAGGTCAATGAACGTTTATTATCACTTGGTCAAAATATAAGATAGTAATAAAATCAATCGTTATTAAATGGTATCAGTTAAAATATCGACACACTTGTTGATATCATAATATTTGGTAGCTACTTCTTACCCATCGAGGGGAGAGAATCGATGTCAATGACATGACCTAAAAATTTAAAACAGCAAAGCAGAAAAGACATAGTGGTTTTGATAGGAAAGCAAGGGAAATCAAGATCACCGTATTGTTTGGCACGCTTTTTCTACTTGTGCTTGTCTGCTAGATCTCTCCCGCAGCTGTTCTCACATGTATCGAATAGCAGGTAATCTGGGCTAATTGTAGATAGAATTAGGTCATGGGAACATCGCCCTCTCTGTCATTCTATGCAGGCTACGAAAGTGTTGTGCGTGATTCATTAAACAATGACATTCAGCCTGTGATGATCTAAAGTAGATGTTAAAGTAATTAACCACTTTCACGCCTTATAGCTGATGGGAGCAGGAACACACAAGCTCCTCATGGTCTCATTTCATTAAAAAAATGTTATGAATGCAATTTTGTGCCCACTTTGCAACTTGTTGCAGCAACAGCCAACCATGAAGCAAGATTTTTGTTACTACCATGACTCTTGCCATTGCATCAAGAGCTGCAACCATATAAATTTGTTATGGCATGGGGCACTGGATTTGACTGCGATGTCCCGAGTTTCGAATCCTGCCAAGTGTAACACGACTGTACAAGATGTTCTGCTCATATTAATCCCTCTTTATCCAGGTGACAAAAAAAAAAATAGATATCCGTCAGTGCTTTACTGTTATAGGAAGGGCATCTGTCAGTGAGAGAAGGCCAAGTGCTATTCTATATCACTATTACAGAGCCGGGTTTCTCAACCAGTGAGCCGTGAAGCTCTCACAGGTGGGCCAAAATGAAAAAAAAAATAATATGAGATCTAACTCTGCCTCAAGTCGAATTGTCGGGGCTAAAGGTTTAGGAGCACTGCTAAATAGAGGCTACATACCCCATGTGACTATGACTATGTAATCAGCATCATTATTGTCCTCACACGAGACCATCTTAACAAACGAATTAGGGATGGTTCGTGAAAAAATCATCCCCGAGGAAATCGACACTAACATTGATATGGACAGACAGTCTGCACCGGAGAGCCATCCTATAGAAGAAACAAATATCTTAACCGAACTTGTCTCACCTACCAGAGTATGCTTTTCAGCAAAGTCTTTCGTCCAGCACAAAGATGTCCTGATCTTGTGCAGTCCTGGTCTTTACTGGTACAAGTTTTCAGCTCGTTGCACCCGTACATGGCACCATATCCTCTAAGAACTATATATGCAAAGCACGAGCCGCGGTAAATTGTGCAATATGATAATATGTCCTGATTTAATGATTTGGGCCATTTAATCATATTGCAACCGTCCATCTCCTCAAGAAATTACCGAAAACAAAAGAGAGTTCAAAATACGAGGCATTTCATGACATATTACTCAAAAATGTGTTGTGGTTTACACATTCTTGTTACAGAAGACGGCACCACCTCTAGAATTCGAGAGATGTACAGTTCTGTTTGAGATGGGGCTTCAGGTTTTTAACGTTTTTTATGTTTTTTTTTTTTTTTTAGGAATTCAAATCTTATTTGATTAAAATTGGGACTGAGAAAATTGAGATATCCAAAACAAAGCGATCCCAATAAATAGTGCGACTTACCTTTTATTAGGATCGCTTTGTTTTACTTTGCTTTTAGATATCTCAGCCATTTCAAAACCGATTTTAATCAAATAAACTTCGAATTCCTCTTATTGTACGCTAATTAACGTCTTATACGGTCGTGGATGCTACTACTAGTATCTCACAAAAAGTTAAAAGCTGAATCCTCACCTCAACCAATACTATACAATCAGATTAAGAATTAAGGAGAATTGAAAAAAAATTGCCTCTATGCCTAAATCTCAATATTTTATCAGACAAAGAGCTCAGCCTATTTGAATCCTTATATCAAAGAGTAGTCTGAATGCTGGCCTCATCATGCTACCCTCAGACATGTCTTTCTCAATGGGAATTTGAATTATCTCTACTTAAGAACAACCTCATTGCGTGACACATCGTGATAAGCTTTCTGGAAATGACAGGAATGTAGTAAATTTTCTATTTACTTATGATAACAAAGGTATATAGTAGTGATAACAATACGGTTTCGTCTCAATGCCCTCTATCTTAGGGGACATTTCAGTGATGCCACAGATGGCTTTTCTTGAATGAAATAGTTTTATCTTTTCTAAAATTGCCTTATCAGTTCATCTCTTACATCCATTTTTAGCTAATAAGTGGTTGCCTTGCTAAAAGCCTGACGAAAGATCGTTCGCTCAGATAGTCGCCAATGTTAACAAGACCCATTTTGAAAGAACACATAATTATCGAGCGCGCCCAGCATTTGGTCCTTCGAGTTTAATGATATCACTAAACTAAATTGACTTAATTCAAGGCGACATCCTCCCTCTATGAAAATTGTTCCGTATTCTGCACTTTTTGAAAAAACTGTACTGGAAGCTCTGTTTGCTTTGTGTATAGTTAGTCGCTAAAAGTACTACAGAAAGTGACAAATTGAACAAACCAACGTTTCTGTCTGCACAAACAGTATATGACGCAATGTATGACGCGATGCTTCCCAGAAGTTCGTGGTCTTCGTATTCCTAGCATTATCTATGATAACTGACTCGTAGACACTCAGGCCTTGCACTAAACAACACGGTTTTCTTTTTGTTTTCAAATCCTGAAGACCTCGATCATACAAAATACTGCCAAAGAGGAAAAGATAAAAACACGTGACGAAAACAGGTTGATTACCATAAGTTGACGTCACATTATTGACACTGTTCATTTACAGTAAGGACCTGTTGGTAATGACAACAACAGTGATTAAGACACAAACTTTATGAACCTCCCCCGCCTTCGCGGCCAGAAAGACTGAAACAATAATAATTTTACTCTTTCTTGAATGGAGGGAGTGCACATCGTCAGTAAGTCCATTTGGTTTACGTCCTTTGTAAGATTTTTTGCTATCCTCGAGGCTGACACAGGAAATTGGGACCCACATCAAGTTTGCAGTGCTCAAACAGGATGCTGTGTTTTATTTTGTGCATCAATTATTAAACGAGGAGACACGCACTGCGTGCGCCTGATTCAAAAGCGAGCACACATGAGCGTGTTTTGGTGTATTGATATCATATCAAATAACGCGACCCACGGATCTGCTCGTACGTCCTTTACAAAATAAAACAGTTAGACCCGAAATGGACCATTTCCCACGCGTGTGTTGGAAACGACATTTTGATCATAAACTCAAGTCTCTATGGCACTGCTTCCGTGCATCATATCTAGGCTACTTTAGATCGAATGCAAAAACACCAGTGTTAAAACATTCACTCACTGTTGTTTTTTATTTCATATCAACGGCATGATATATCCTTCAGTATTTATTACATATGAACACATACAAAGATGAGCATGAACATTGCAAGGATTGTAACTATGAATATCTATATCTATACAACCAACACATACACACAAACACAGATATATACATATATATATATATATATATATATGACCCTACACTATAGTTTTATAGTTATTTGGCCATCATCAATTTAGGTAAGGGAGATCAGAAGATTAAGATATATGTATAGCATGTGGACACATTTTCGCGCATGCGCACACACTTGCACATCGCATACGAAAAAATGTAGGGCAAACTTATGTCTAAGAGAGTAAAGCAAGGGATAATGACTGTGAAATTTCATGTTGCTCAATGCACAAAGAAATATCTAACGGAAGGTGAATGATGCAAAACGACGAAAAATGATAGAGGCAACCTGACAACCGGAAAATGTAAAATGATATATGGTGACGTGTCTACTTTGAGCGTGCAATGATTAATGTATGAAAAGAGAAAGTACGGTTACTGTTTACGCAGAGTGCATCGCATTTCCAACAGCTAATGATCAGTGTACCTGTTTATAATACGGTGTATTGTCTCTCTCCTTTTCCTTTTCCCATTCTTTTGATATAATGTTTTCTACACACACAGACACACATAATGTAATATGTACTTAGTATCACATAATGTAACCATGATGATTATAATAGATAGTTAGATGTATTGATAAATGAATATAGACCTATTCGTGTACATACGTGTTATATATATACGTATGATATGTATACACTATCATTATATATATATATATATATATATATAAATAAATAAATGAATAAAGATACATATATATATATATATATATATATATATATATATATGAAGTGTTTGTTTGCAAAAACCGATAAGTCCATATTTGCCAAATGGAGATATTTGCGATTAAAGGTCAAGAAAAATAAAGAGAATAATAAGAAAATGTTTGCTTCTTTTGACCATAATTTCAAAAATATACCTTTATTATCTAGTGACCAATATATCATTTAGAAGGTATTATTTTGTACTTTATGACGGAGATCGTACTTCAAAATCTTCAAAAATGGACTTATCGGTTTTTGCAAACAAACCCTTCATATATATATATATATATATGATATATATATATTCGGACGTTATGTCGCTCTGGAATAACACGGCAGGGCCACCGGTATGAAGTGGTGTAGATGATAATCACACAAACAAACAGACACACGATCAATCTACGACCTTTGGACTTGTGACATAAAGCAGAGATTTCACGGTTTCTGAAATAAGTTCGATGCAGAAAAAAAAAATGTGTTCAGTCTTCGTCATTCCTTGCAAGGGGGATGGAAATGTTACCAAGAGCAAGCGTATACTTAAACTCGTCAGCATTGGAAGGTGTTTGACCAATCACCGATTTTGTGGGCGTTCCCGTCGTATAGTAGTCGGTGTGCGTCTGGCAGGAATGACGTTACATGTCGTAATACCAAGTATAGAAAAAAAGGAAAACTTTTTGTCACGGTAAGCAAATACAGTGTCAGACATTTGAGATAATGGCTTGTGAAAAGTTATGATGTCATAATGTCATATCGATGATAAAAACTGTAAACACGTGCGCCAATTGAAGCTGCAGCTGCCTCGTGAAACAAAATTTGGCGCCACGGCGTATGCGCAGGAGGATGAATGAGGATGAATTACGAGCAGGCTGGTCTGCCAGTCGCCATGACAACCCAGCCGCTATCACAGGTTGGTTGAATGGCTGTATAAAACGCCAGACTTGGAGGAGTGGGAGGACATTTCGGGAAATAGACGTGAACGGGCAGTAACGACTGCGGCTCCAGCAAAACCGCGAAGGATTTCAATACAAGAAACAAAAGAAAAAACTAAAACAACAAAGAGGACTGTTACATCGACGTCTTGAAGCTGGTGGTACACGTCAACAAGTTTAAAATCTGCTGGCAGAACACATCAACAAGAACAAGAACACTACCATCCATTCGCCTTTCGCCTTCGAAAAACGTCACAAATTTCAGGTAAGTATTCTTTTTCTTTTTCCCCCGAGATCCAAGTTTGTCATTGTATGCATGTCAATTGAAATATGCAAAGACTGACACCTTGCCTTTATGACTGACTCGTTGATAAAACAGTTTGGATATGACGCCGATAGACTGTTTTTGTGTGTTATTGTCAAGTTCAACAAGGGACTCATTTTTTTTTCAAAAACGCAAAAAAACAAAATCTTTACATTTCTAAGTGTTACACACAGTTGTTCTAACACTTCCCCTATCTGACAGACATACCTGACACAGTTAGAAAGGATACCAAAATTCACAAAAATCTTACCCTGTCTGCCGTTTCGTCATTCCATGATCTGTCACCCATTTCTTGATAGTGCAATACTGCTTTGTGCTAAATACCTTTTACACAGGACACTTTCAGAGGGCCCTGACACTGGAATTGTGTAATTAATTTCTAGCTTGGATCTACTGGAAAAATTTAGCTAGATTTAAACCAACTCCACGAAATCTTTTTAGTCTGAAAACATGCAGCTGAATTTCCGTGTCAATACTTTACAGCTTTTTCGTATTATAGTTTCATAATCTTGTTCTTGAGTATCTTTAAAGCGACGCTATGTGTGCCTGAAGTTTTTGGATGTCTATTGATAGTCATTAATGAAAGCCATTTTCTGTTTTGCTGACTAATTCCCAGTTGAGTCCATCCGTCGTCAAACAGGATTTTCGTCTTTGTTGAAATTTGAATTAACACAACTTAAGTTCTGTCCATCACACACAGATTGATTTTTGCCGTTAAAATTTCCAAAATAGTTAATGACATTAACAGTAACATATACACATACCGATACCAAGAAGGAAACGATGTTTGTGTTCTGTAAGTTTTTTTTTTCTCTTAACTTCCACGTCACATTGGCGAGTATTGTAGAAACAAACAAACCCTCTTAAAATCTTTCATCCACCAGTTGTGAAGCGATTCCACACATTCTGGCAATCAAGAAAGTGTTTGGGATCGTATAATTCCTGTAAATCACTGTGATCGTATAATTCCTGTACATCATTGTGATAAATCCATTCTGCTGTCTACATTATAGTGGCACACATTAGCATTGTGCCACGATTTTAGCTTATTAATTCTAAGTTACCCGGCAACAACGAACCTTGACCTGTTGAAACTGATTAATAATGACGATAAAATATGAAATTTGATTATTGTTATATTACCGCTTTCGTGTCACGAACACGTGAGAGTAGCCGAGATGTTGCTCTTTACCGAGGTGGGTGTGCACAGGGTAGCAGATCTGAAGTCAGTGAAAGAGTTGAATTTTGAAATTTTCTTCGTAACGAGCTACGAATCTGGATCACCTCGAAAAAAAAAACAACCAAAACCCGGCTCAGCGCAGTGTCAGTCACTCTGCGAGAGTGCCTTATGAGTTCCGCGCTGAGGGGTGAAGATAGCTTACTAGTATACTTGCAGTTGAGGAAATGCCCAGAGGATTTGGATTTGGCAGTACCGGAAAATTCTACCGATTGATCAGTGGCCTTATGTGGGTCGAGTGTGGCACAGGCATTTCTCTCCCCCCCCCCCCCCCCCCCCCACCGCTCGCATCCCCAGAACTTTCCAACACTCTGCTTTACAATCTAACTACTGTCATTTTTCCTATATAATCCTGCATTATGAACTTGATGGTGCCGATGAATGAAATCAAAATGTATAGCTTTCTCAGCATCAGATGGCTTTTGTATCGTCCGTTTTACCAATGCTACTAAATACCAATAAATGATCCTTTCATTTTACCAATGCTACTAAATACCAATAAATGATCCTTTCATTTTACAAATGCTACTAACTACAAATAGATATTTATTTCAACTGGGATATTTCTTTCTGGATATGTGTTTTTTTTTTCTTTTTATTGTGGGATATACTATATTGTTGTTACTGCGGGTTTGGCATTCCAACTCGTTCGGTTATCCCTCTCATGTTGTGTTATTGGATGTGCTCCTGTGGAGTTTGCTACCTGTTGAATAAACACAAAGACATGACTAATGCTTCTTCTGCGTGTAACTCTATCCGTGTTGGTCGGTTCGTGTAACCGTATGACTAGTTTACAATAACAAGAGAAAAACGCCGTACGCACTCGATTCCTGTTTCTGATCGACAAAATGCTAAAGGGGGCGGAGAAAATGTGTAATAAGGGTCTAGGGACTAGGGTGGGGAGTTGGTTTGTGATGTCACTGTATGAAAGAAGATCTGCCGCCGACAAAAAAAAAGAGAAGAAATCTTTGTGGATGTGTACGACTCTTGTCACACGGTTGATGCCAGCTTTACGGGTGGCTATTGAAGGTGGACGGCCGCGATACCACTAAACCGCCATTACCTCAAGGGCTCCGGGAGTGGGTGGGAGATGCGGCCTCTCAAGGATCCATTGGTGGCGGAGAAATTTGAACCCTCGAGTTTCCCATTGCGGGAAGATTAGCACCGATAGGAGACGGGGTAAGGACGTTTTCACTTCGTTGATTTATCTCCTCTGGACACGCTAGGCGGACTCGGCAGTGAAAGCATGAATGACAAATAGCGAGGTACACAATGCCGTTGATATATTCATACTTAGACATTGCTAGATGTGTGCACATCAGAAAATAGGTGTGAATGAAAAGATGCATTTATGGTGTGTGTGGACTTATATCTATGTTAAACACATTGCAGAGGTTTTTTTTTTTCTTTTTTTTTGCGTGGAAACCTTCAGAAGATGATCGTCATGGAAAGAAAATTTTAAATTTTTGTATGTCAAGAACGCCGTTGTATAAAAAAGGACGCCTTGAATTGTTAAACTCATCTCAATCTTAATTGTTATACTGTAAATCTGACAAAAACTTCTACATGATATTTCCAACAGTGGATGAGAGTAACTATTTTGATTTAAAGTGTAAAAAGAGAAATGAGAAGAAGAAGTTCAAAGTTATCTAAAAATAATCCGAGAATGATGTTTTTATTGATGACAGCATTTTGAAGATTTTAAAAATCAAGTACATGTATCAAAATAATGGTTTTGTGTGTCTTACAAAAATATTGTCATTAGACAAAATCCTGACAGAAGTTAAATCGTGAGAGGATAACGGTTTGCCATGATTCCACAGATATTACAGATATTTGACAGTTGAAATTATCTCTATAGCTTTGTATGTTAATTTTTAAATTATATTTGGCGCTGCATTTTTGAATTGTGCCTAAATCGTAATGCACATGCTTTGGAGGTCTACAAAGTATCCCAGTGCATAGCATTCGCGCAGTTATTCATCCCAAATCATGAGAGATTAATCAAAATTGAATGCGTGTTTTAACTGAATACAGACAGTGACGGCTGAAGACAATCTCTTCAAGGCTACTTCGAGCAGATATCGAAGAATTGGAATTGCTTTTACGAACTCTGGCATCTCGGAAAATTAATGACAGACAAAAGGGAATATATAATATTGCCACAAACACTTCTTAAAAAGTATCAGATCTGCGTGGTTTATATGATGAACAACAGTACGTCTATCGAGAATTACGAAATGACAATCGGCGTGGAGTGCACATATTGTTAAGAAACCGAAAGTAATGCACTCTACCAAAATGTTACATTTATACATTACATGAATGTATACCTGTAAACTACATCATATCGTATTGCAAAATGCGCTCACTGAGCATAATGGTATTGTAACAACTTTTTTTTTTTTTTTTGTATGTGACGCATTCATAACGACTGCACAAAATATTTGAGTACGTGCATGTGTGTGTGTTTACAGAGTATTGGACGGAAATAGATGCTATCAGCTATACTTGCACACTATCAACACTAAAGCGTACCACTCTATACGACTCTTGCTACAAGTAATCTGATATCACCTATTATGTAAAACATGAATATCTTCACTGTTGACAATAAATCGATAGCAGGACATACCGGTGATAAAATCACTTGGAAGTGACCTATTTTAGTTCTTGTTTAGATTAAAAGAAAAAAAATCATAAAAAGCAAGTTTGCTCTTATGCGTATACAAAATCGCAGATATTAGGTCTCCTATCAGCAAATCAAACTTGGGCATTTGGTGTTTGCGAAAGACTCAATTATGACATGGCAGAGATGACAATCAACGACTGTACCATGAATGCATACAGGAGGGACACGATATACACTAAAAACTTTAACAAAGCATAATCTTGTGAGAGTAATGTGATTGTAGTATGCTTGTAGAATATCTATCGTCCAAATCATTCAACAATAAAGTGGCAATAAGTATTTTTTTATGTACACTTTACGTGCTTTACTTACCTTATAGTAACAAAATCAACTTGGCTTACACGAGGAGAACTGAAATAAGACAGACAAAAGACAGTGCAAAGGAAGTGCATATTACTCAGATCGAAAATGTATGACAGCTTTAACATTCAGAGCAGCCTATAGCTAGGCAGTGTGCTCCGGATCTTGCTTCGGAGGAAACCTTGAATATCTGGGAGAACATACAGTGTTGGTATAAAATCTGATCAATGGTATCGGAATTATCATGACACTGGATCGACTTGTCGTACAAGGGGTAAAGAGACCACAAAAAAAGACATGGGTAAAAGGCATGAGTTGACTAACTATGTTGGTTGATGTTGGGTTTATTAATCATGCTACTTGTATCTAAATTCGCATTTGTGTGATGTAGAATTTTAAAATCTATACATATATGCTTAAATACCTTGTGTATTTTGATTATTGTTCATATTCAACACATTTATAAACTGATGATCCTTTTACTTCTTTACTGCTGATTAGTCTTATATACTAATAAATAAATGAATAGATAAAAAAATATGTAAAAATAGTTTAACGTATTAAAGATGTTTTTTTTTTAAACAATTGTAGCAAAGTGAGGATTATCACTGGAATAAGGCAATGATATGCAGTGTAGAAATCAACTTAATGAAATTGAAATTGGTATGTTAGTGAGTGTTTGTCATCGGCTTTATTCTATTTCAATGCTATAAAAGTCACTGTAACTAATACTGTATTTTGAGGAAAGAAAAGAGATACCGGGGTGCAAAAGAACTCACAAAACAGCTACTCTTGGCGTACAATATCAATATTCGCAAGTATGCGCTTTTGTATAGAATTATTGCGGGTATGACTATCTTGTGTAACTTATCCAGTTATTTACTTGAATTCTGTCTAAATTCAATACTTTTTCTGTGAAGGTATGTTATATAGGCCTACTCTACCGCATGAATCGAAATTATTTGACTGATGACTCTTTTTTCCATAATTCCTAATAACATTTTTTATGCGCAAATATCAAAATGTGTGTTTGACTTTATCATAGTTAATAGCTTATTCCAGCCTATAATAGCGTAACACTTTGAATTAAAATACAAACGGACCCGGTGTTTGTATTGATTATAATGGTAAGACATTAGAATAGTTCATCAGATATCGCTGACGGCTTTGACAAATATTTTATCTTCTCTAAAAAAACACGTGGATTTTTAATTTCAATTGTATATATATATATATATATATATATATATATGTATACGGATTGTAAACTGGGACTTTACCATAAAGAAAACAAACAAACAAACAAACAAAGACAAGTGCTCTTTTTCTCGAAATATCGCAGAGAGCGTTCATCTGCTATTCATTCAATTCAACTTTAGTTTAATTTCTATTGAATAAACAGGGAAAATTATATACAAAGCATTAACAGAACATACTAGCAAAGACTTTAAAAGGTTTATGGGAAAATTGGTGTTAATCCCCGTTACACAACCGGGAAAACATAGAGCAAACATAGGCCAAGCATTTTTCCCCTTTTTAAGAGTAAATAAAAAGGCCCTGAGCATTGCATGAATACGAAAATTATCAAGAGTAAATATTCAAATTCCGTAGGAATAATCGGAATATCAGTTTTTAACATCATATGGAAATAGTCAAATCCAAATAATCTAAGTATTCAGTGTGTTCACTAATACTGTTACGCAGAAGTTTACTCACTCCAAACTACGAGTATTACGAAATGAAGTATAGGTATTTTGATCAAAATTTAGATTCTCTGCTTTCATTTACCTGATCGTTCTGTGATCTGAGAATTAAATATGAAGGGTATAAAAACTCGTTGGATCTTTCCGGTCAGCAAAGCAGCCTTTACTTTTACGAGATGAGTGACAAACAATGTTTTGTATTGTTAAACTAGTGTGTTATAAAAACGAAATAAACAAACTCATCATTGTTTAAATCGAAGTGTAATATGAATGGTATGGTTTTTTTTTTTAAACAACTGATTGCAAAAGCAAATTATCAAATGATTATGACAGCATCTTAAAAGAGTTGCAACTGTATACGTTTTGAAGGTATCATTCGTCACTTCTGGTCAGAGTTTAGTAGGTTAATCGGCTTGCTGCCTCACACTTCTTCGATGAGCTGCATTTCTTTCTTTCTTTCTTCTTCTTCTTCTTTTCAGAGTGTTTTGGTTTGTAATGAAATTTGACTAAACTTTGATCTATTGTTGCATGACGAGGACAACCAGAAGATGTGAAACTGGGCTTAGTGAATACACGCTGCGGAAGGATGCCGTCATTGCCTAAGATAGACAATAAGAATTCTAAAGATGGCTATTATCAAAAAGTTGGAAGCATTACTTTTTAAAGTCCATTGTGTGCTCATGTGGTATGATAGGATTAGAAGAATCTATATACAATCGAGGAAAAGGAATTTTTCAAAATACCCTACTTTCCATTTTTTGTTTTCTCTTTATTTCATATTAATAACATTTCAAACAAACAAGAGGAGTCCTGAAATGTAAAAGCAAGTTCTCGATTGACCACCCTTTAAAGAGATATATTTATAAAGTAAAAATAAAAACAAAACAAACGTCAGATTGATTTATGTTAATGCATTTTACCTCGACGTATAAATGATGTGGACTTATATTGATTTTTTTTTTTCCGGGAGGTAGGCAAGAAAAGATAACACACACTTTACCGTTATCCTAATGTCAACCGTCAAATTATATGAATGAGTGTAATTGAAATATTGGTGCCATACGTTGATAAAGCCATTATGGAATTAGATTTGACATTTTGTCTTCTCATCCTCGGCCTATGTTTCCCTTTGCTAATTAAATAGCTGAAATAGGTTTTGGAAGCTGCTATATACAACAGCAATTACGACGTCATAAGCCTAATTTTTAAGAACTGCAAGACGTCACAGCAAGGTGTCGATTCCTGCATTTTTTCTTCTTTTGATTCCTTCTTTTAAGCAAGACTTGCGCTATCGTCCACTAGCACTGCGTGGGGCTACATGGCCATGAATTCGCCCGATGATTGGTTGCCGAGGGTCTTAATTCGTCGTAATGGATAATTCTATTCGGGCGGATATTGGAACAGACGCTTCCGTGGCGGGACATGCGACAACGGCGAGATAGAGATCGGCCGATTATCACTTAGCATGCTTAAGGCTGGTCCAAGCGAGGGCGTTTGGGAGGGGTTTAATCATAAGATGGGCTGCGCTAGGCATGAACCGGTCTTAAGGCGTCGGATGTACTCTTCACCCCGCAAATAACAATCGAGCAAAGAGAGAAGCTCGCCAAAAGTTTCTCGCAAGTGAATCATATTGGGATGAGAAGAAAAAGAAAGGTTAAAAATCTGTATTTAACACATTTTTTACCTAAAGGCAGAATACAAAATAACTGAATAAAAACCCGAGATATTAAAAATGACTTTAGTCAGTCATCCTTAGGTTTCATTTGACGGGCTGTTGAGTGCCATATGAAGAGAAAGAAATTACCTGAAAGTCATTGACTATTCTGTACTTAAAAACAAACAAACAAACAAACAAACGATGACGACAACGACATGAATGATGATCGTCGACGATATAGATCCGTTCTGGAAACCTCCTGTGCTTTTACGTCTTCGCCTGTAGCCATGGTAACTGCTGATGTAATTCTGTCTTCAGATTACATCTCATACTTCTTGCAAATCTCCTCGTCTTCTAATTGGTGCATGAGAGATAGTAAGCAAAATTAACAAGAAAATAGCATTTTAGGTAAGTGGACACATTTCAGATTGTTTAGACAATGGCAATGATCGTAATTAATATTCATTATAACGATGACATTAAAGATGATTGCCCTATATCTTCATCGTGATTCCGAATTTCGTTATTAATACCAAGGCATCAAAGACCACCTTCTCTTCCTTATGTTATCGCTACTATTGTCATCGTTCTAATCATCAACAGCATCATGCAGTTTAATTTTTTTTCGATAAAACTCATACTTAATTTACGGTACATAATGACGTGTATTTTGAACAAAAAAGAACATTATAGATTAATAATATAACAATTATGATAATCTTTAATGTATTCAACAAATACAATAAAATCAAAGAAAGTCAACAACACACTAATTTCCAGTTATACTGAGAAAAAGAAAACAAATGCAGGAGTCTCTCATCATAAACTGGTGCTTGGTAGTGATGATAGTCTAGGAAAACATAGAAAAAGAAACACCACCGTTACCTTTATCTTTATCATAATCATTATTTTCATCGTCATGAATTGATTACTGTTACAGACGAGGCTGCAGAACGCCCAGAGGACTGACTGTCTATGCAAATATTCAAATAAATATCTTTTTTCTTTACCTTATAAAAATACTGCAATTCAACACAAAAATAATTTCTCGAAGCGCTTTACAAACAAAAATATTATGAATATCAACATTTGAATAACAGTTTGAATACAGCTACAGATGTCCACACGAAATAACAAACCAAATGAAACCATTGAACCTAACGGAAAAGTTCTAGTGTACTCGTGATATTACTGATAGTTGTAGGCTAAACGAAATAAGTGAGTTTTCAATTGTTTTTGGAGAGTCTGCCCTGATGACAGGCAACATGTTTTTGCACTTCTGTATTTGTTTCCATTTCATGGTATCAAATATTTTTATAATACTTTTGAAGTCTCAGCTTTAGGAGTTATTAGAGAGAGAAAGAGGAAGAAATAGTCAAACCACATGGGAAAAGCGAAATGGCTTGGTTTCAGATGAAAAATCTAATCTCATGGTTGATTTGATTTCCTCTGAATTTCTAGATTGCCCTAGTATAGCGAAGACGCCTATGAGCTCTGAATCCAGACACTAATATCATATCCAAAGTTGTGACCTTTGTGTTTCGAGAAAAGGAATAAACCCATAGACCTCATAAGCGTCAATTGAGCAATAAGTGTCCGGGGCCACTTGAGCTGTTGACGTCCAATTATATCTTTATTACTAAATAATGAACTGTGGGAATCTATCAAAAGGCTTGTGGGAGAGAGGGCAGGGGGACAGAGATCAATAAATGCAATAAGAGACCTGGCAGAGACTACGCATCACGTGGTCACACAACAACAACAACAACAACAACATCCGTCCTAGCTTCGCCATCTCCTTTTTCCCCGTTGTCATGGTGACAGGTCAGTGACAACAAACCGCGACAACTTAAAAACCATTAAAATGTACTTTTTTGCGGTTACCTCTCTGCTTCCATGTTTGAGAGATTGGTACTCCTACGGGGTTTTAGTATACTTGTTTGTAACATTCGTAACCTCCCTGTATTTCAGAACTGAGAAGTGACGTCATACTTTATAAAGGTGGCATCTTAATAAAAAGCATATGGAAGGGATATACGGTATGTTTTTTCCTACAGTGAGGTCATTTCGATGGAATGAAGCCTAAATATGCATGTGAATTGAGTAAATGCAGCAACACTAGTAGAGCACATCAGCAAAGTTTTAAGAAAACCGAACAATCTGTTGAAAAGTTATGAATTTTTAAAGTTTCGGAAAAAGCCATTGCTGGGTGTGAAGACTTGCGCAGTTTGTGACGTTACGAATTAATGTACAACAATAAGAAGAAAATATAAAGAAAATTCCAAAAAATTCTTATATTTGAAAAGTACACTTTCCCTCACTTGCTATTGACATATTATGTGAACTTTGGTGAAGGGTATGTTATTCTCCCAGTATTTTAATAGAGTTAAGTAAAATATCGTTATGTATGCCTACTCGTATTCTAGAAAAGTTAAAATGATATGTTGAAATTTCTTTAAATCGTCTTTAAAACAGTGTCCATTATACGTGACGTCTAAAATTGTAATCTCCTCATCCATCTATTGTTGCATCGAAACTTAAAAGTGCATAACTTTTAATCTGATTTTTTTTTCGATTTTCCTCACACTTCGCGAATGCATTCTATACTAATATTGCTGCATTCCCTCAATTCACATGTATGTATTAAGGTATTATTCTATCGTCTGCACATGCTCCTTTCTTCTTATCTTTCGTTGTTTTTTAATTGTTTAAAGGTTTGTGATACTCAATAATACACCACTAAGTTTGGTTTTCTGTCTCGAACCTATTCTGTGCCCCTGTGTTGTCCGTCTTGATTGTAATCAGCATTGTATAGCGCAGTCCCTCTCGAATCTGTCTTTATTTTACAGCGGAACTTTATCGCCCATAAACCCAGCGCTTTGCGTAATATGACGCGGGAATGTTCGCTAAAACTGTCACTTGGCTTTGGAAAGATGGCTGCCTGTTGATAAATGTCCTGGAGGTCTTTAAAGCCTGTGGGAGCACGGGGAAAAGCTCACCGGAACGTGTCTTTCCAATGAACCTAAATTCAGGGGTTCGTGCGGAGGAAAGATCGAGTGACAATTAGGACGTGGGACAGAGACTTGTATAATCAGTAATCGGCGACACAAGAGCTCCATTTCGTGGTTTATGATTGGATAGTTGTTTTGTATATTTCATTGGCAACTTACGGGCAAGATAAAGGAAACTCTGTCAATCATAATGGAGCTTAATTTTTGGAAAGTTGTCTTTTTTCCTACTTTTTTTTTTGATGAGGGGCGTAGTGTCAACAAAGAAGAATTACGTCAGACAGGAGTTGTAATCAAAGGACCTGGGTCTTTATTGAAATAACATTTGCGGAGAACAGTTCACATGTTCTCACCTTACAGCACGCATGCTTATTCCTCTCACACTCTCACGGATAAAAACTGAGGTTTAAAAAAAAATGGGTTGATCCTTAAAGTCTCAGTTACGCGAATGCTACCTCTTAGGGCTAACTATTACGTTGGGACCAGTATCAAGCGTCAAGATTCCCATTGAGCACGACTTTTTTTTTTTAGTCTTGATTATAGGGATATATCTTATTGTGATTACTGCGTTTCCCCACCATTTCATACACACAGTCACGTTTTCGGACAACTTAATACGGCATGCGTGGTGTTCTGCTGGACTACAATTTTTAAGTAAAAAAAAAAAAAAAAAAATGTAACTTGCAGGATGTATATGATTCCTGAATGCCCTGAATTTCATTCATTGTTAGATCTAATCTATTATCCATGTTTACTGGAAACAACCGGGAGATTCTTGCTGTTAAAATGTCACATAACTTGCCCATTAGTGTCATCAATTCTGTTCTTCTTCTAATATCATTTAACGAAAAAAATAAATGAATTAAAATTAATGTGGCAATGTAGTTATTAACAATTTTGTATTATCAATAGCTGAGATATTTGTTAGGCGATTTGCATACTACATGTTTCTGGCAGACGTCGATGTTTTGAGAAAACATGTGGAACTTCGAATTATCATAGCTTCTCATTGCACGTTTGATTTTAATGATATTTATTCCATTATATTTGTTTGACTTCTCTACTTCCCATTGATTGTCCACATCAATCCAATGCACAGCGCTGTACGTGCTCTTTCCGTGACCCCCCCCCCCGCCCCTCCCCCAGCATCCACAAATCGAAAACTTTGGACTCGCACTGGGCTTCCTGTGTGCAGGCAGGCTGGATGTGGTACGTGAAACACCTTGTATCATCAATCATGGCCACATTTGAGAGTGCACAAATTATTCACAAAAGCCTGATCCTGCATCTTAACCGCGCTTGACATACTATTGGACAGTTACTCCCTCAATATCAACGCATAAGCACAATTTTCGTATCCCTTATAAACATCTCAAAACACATATGTCAGGATGATGTAACCCAGTCGCTTCAACGACCTGGCTCGGGGCCAGCAATCTTAAAGGCAATAGAGCATAACTTTTTGCCTTGGCTAGATACCGCTCCATGAAAAATATGATATTTAAGGGTAAGTAGTGCTTATCATTAAAGACCTCTGACGTGTAACGGAGGGAGAAGAATGAGGGAGAATAGTTTTGCTTTTCTTTCCTTTTATCTATTTCATTCCTTGGCATTTTATAGTTCACTGCTGTGTCAGAGAGAAAAAAAAAACATTTCCAGGAATATTGTCTTCGTGCTTTCGTTGTATTACTAATGAGATGGAAACCTGAGTATCAGCACTTATCACTTTCCACCAAGTTATGGTCACTCTTGAAAGACTCATATCTATATTGAAAAAAAATGGTAGGAGTTGGCGTAGAATGTGTAAATCACTTTAATCTACGTTATAATCTATATGTCTTGATCTGTCGGACGAGTACATTTTATACATTTTATCATGCTGTCTTCCTACTACAGAATGTGAAATATTCATATTATAGAAGGAGGCAGTGCTTATCTCAAGGTCTCCAAAAAGCTAACTGATCTCCTTGGAAGATTGCAACTGATCAAACAGCGTCATGTGATCTTTTGTTGGTATTTTCTAGCGGGTTTAATTTTCGCGAATTTAACAACAAGCGAAAATGTCGTCTATGCTAACAGTGAACTTACAAGAGCCTCGGTGTCAATTCGCGAAAACAACATCTCGCAAAAATAACAGATTATGCAGTACACTTGTGCCAAGCTCAATCTTCAAAATATACGCAGAAAGAAGCTTGAATCCTTCCACTTTTCTATTTTCAAACTGAATTTAATTTAGACGAGATAAAGTCTAGTGGAAATTGGAAAATGAAACCCAACTGCATTACGTGAATTGAGGGAATGCAGCAATATTTGTTGAACACATTATGGAGATTTGAGGGAAATTGGACAATCTCTTATAAAGTTATGAATTTTTAAAGTTTTGGAGCAGATACTGCGTGCTGGATGAAAAGACTGTACAGCACTTATAAGGAAAACGATATACGAAAACATAAAGAAAAATCAACATGCTTTCACTTTTCCAACACAATGAAAGGACACTTGACTTATCTCTTTCATTAAAGCAGTGGGAATAATATCACAATTGACAAGTGGAATTAATGTGCATTTTTCATGAAGAACACATTTTTTTTTTTTTGGGGGGGGGGGGAATTCTCCCTATATTTTGTTAATATTGTTTCCCATACATGACGTCACGAACTGTGGATGTCTTCTCATGCAGTGATGTATATCCCGAGAATTTCAAAAATTCCTAACTTTCGGAATGAATTGTCCGATTTTACTCACAATTCGCTGTATTCTGTTTCACAGAATTCACGTGACGTGTATTTTAATTTCATTCTAAGTGAAGCTATAGAATGTAGTTGTCGAAAAAGACCCTTCTAGGCGCTAAGTGCAATATTTCTTTGTAGTGTTTCTTTACAAATGACGACTGTGATTTCTAAAGGCGACGTGGTAACCACGATTTGGACATTGCACAATGCGGTCTTCTTTCTTCAAGTATCTTAAGCATTTGCATGGACAATACTTTCCAGTTACCATAGCAACAGTCATGCAGGGATGATTATTTTACATGTTGGCATAATGGGAGAAGGAACGGCTTCACCGGTAAAGAGCAACAGTTGCGAGTCTTCTCTTTGAAGACGAAGCTCATTTGTATGTGTGTGTGTGTGTGAATATGTGTGTGAAACTAGATGCCATTTTCAACCGAGGCCGAGATGTGGAATATTTATCTCGGAAACTCATCGCTTTTGAGATAGTTACTTCTAGGTTTGGTGACATTTGAAGTTTATTCCGAATTATTTCACATTCATTTCCACAAAACTCACATGAGCCAAGACTGAACACAAATCATTCACGTTTGAAACATAACAGGCGATAAATTATGCACGGAATGCAGTTTTAAAAGAGAGGAACAATTTTGTATCTCGAGAGTATACTGGACCTGTCAAAAAAGTTAGACAAGTGTACAGCTTATAGTTATGATAGGGGGTACAGTTTTAAAGATATTGTGGCGTCGAAGTAACTAACAACAGCAGAAGCAACAACAACAACAAAATAAGATGTCATAGTATTTGAGATTTGCTCTTTTGTTGGAAGAAAGAAGCATATAAATGCTAGCTTGTATTTGATATGTCCTTTATGAAACAGAAATAAACGATAACCAGAGAGAAACGTGAAGCAAAAGATGAAAATAGATGCAAATATTTACACACATTACACGCATGCGAACTATTACAAACATGCTAAAAGAAGATCGTAAATCATGTCTACGTGTCACACATTCATTGTGGCATACGACGGGTCTGACGTCACCTAATATATCGGTATCTTTTCAGTGTTAATAATCATGCACACATGAGTGAAATGTGTGCATGTGTGAGAAGATAAGGGAATGTTAATAACGCAAACTACAAATTGACTTGGTGTGTCCGCAGCATAGCAGACTCATATAACAATGTATAATGATTACATACGTAGACGAGTGAAATATGGTGCCCAGTGAGTCCCACTGCGGGACTCATTATTTGTCTTTGACATTCTGAAAGTGAGGTCGTTATGATAAGATGAAATCCTCCAAGACCGGTCTAAACGTGACCGGAAATTCTCAAATCGAAATAACGGACATATACAGCTACCAAGATATTATCAATTCAGTGACAGCACATTTGTCAGGACGCATGTAACGAAAATTTGTACTGTACGTTTTAGGTACCGTAGACTTGATGCAGACCACTGCTGGTATTTGAAATAAAAAGGCCTGGAAAACATGATCACCGAGTTACTTATGAAGATGAAATCAATGAATATTGTCTTTCTCCTTCTTTATACTTCCTTTGTTATTATGATTATTATCCTAATCAGCAATGTTTTATTCTTTACCCGGAAAGAATTTGCATCCGTTAAAAGGAAATAATCCATTGCACATTTGCATCAAAATTACTGATAAACATAATATAGTTCATTATATATATATATATATATATATATATATATATATATATATATATATAACTTTTTTAACTGATTGACTTGGGTATTGCACTTATATGTGTTTGCAATCAGTTCTTTTACTGCCCACGCAGCCTACAACGACCTCAAAACATTATTTCTGGTAACCTGTGAGTGCGAAAAGATTAAATCTGAAGAAGCCCAAATACACTGGACTTAACATCAGGACTGTCTACCATCTTATATCAGATGAAAAGGCAACTCTTACTGCTCCTTTTCTTTCCCTTTTGGTCGTAGAAAAAATATTGAGAACAACAAGCTGCTTACTTTTTCTTTTAAGACATGACGATGTATAGACATCATGACGATCTCACGTTGGTGACGTCAATATGGACATGCCACACAATGGGAACACGTATGGAGATTATCGCCTGGTGGCGGAAGGGAGTGTTTGTGAGACGGAAGGGTAAGCGAGTGAGGAATTGCCCAAAGTGAGCTTGTTTGGAGTGTGTAAAGTCAATAATACGGCATGTTGATGTTGGTGACGTTGTGGTTCCGTGGGACAGGAGATAGGATGGGGGCTTATTGAGTTGGAGGTGAGTTTTTAGTCAGCATTTCGTTGAGTGTAATGATTGCTTGGTAATCACCAACCTCATGTTCATTTAACTCTCTTGGGTTGTTTTACAGTGAGGTCATTCTTTGTTATCATATAGGATTATCTGCATAAAAGTATATTCATGAAACTTTCGAAGAGGGACACTAATACTTCGCCGTGCCATGCAAAGATGTTATTCATAGTCTTCTTTTTTTTTCTCTCTGAAAGGGGAGCGGAGTTAAAGGTGTCAGTAAGTAAAGTAGAGAGAACGTCAAATTCATTTTATGAGACTGGTAATGGTGTAAGAGAAATGACACAAAAATACGATACAGAACAAATTGCTTAGATTTAATGAGACCTTGTACAAACTAAGACAAAATCAGCTTGGGCGCTGAAATAAAGGTTCCTTTAAACGATCACGTAAATCCAAGGAATATTCAATGGATGAAAACTCGTCGAAGAGACCGTCTTCATTGGCCTATTAGCTGAAGCTGTAAATATTTTACCACGGGGAATTAGTTAAAGGGTTGTGCGCTCATTTCAAACTCGGTGTATTTATCTGTGCGAATCTATGAGGGACCCGCTAATTGAAAGACAGCAATACATGTCTTTGAGCAGTATGTATACATTTAAATCTAGTGGTAGAATTGGCGGGGGAGGGGGGGGGGGGATTCGAAATCTTGTTGACACCTCCTTGATTTTGCCCCTCAGAAAGAACGCGGGGAAATCTCTACTGAGGGACTTTTTGAGTAAATTTCATGCCTGCGAACACGTGATGAATTCTGTGGACAATATATCTGTAATCGTAATTTTAGCTTTGACTGACAGTCTTCGAAGCAGAGTGAAATTAGACACTTGAAAAGGTAATAGAAAGATAGATACTACATGTATGAATAATGTTTCAGTAGCCTTTGGAAATCTTACGTCACTACGCTCATGTAAACGTGACTAAATCATATTTTGTAACTGTGTGTAGTTTTTGCCAACCATTTCAAAATTATCAAATTGCCCCCCCCCCAGAAAGATAGAAAGAAACAAACTATCAAGCAAACAATGAACAAACAAAGGCTTGCTGTTGCTAACACTACGCAGGGCTTTACATACTGTATGCACGGATATATGTCTATATGACCATAATATTCATTTGTTTCAGAAGTTCCTATCATATCACACACAATGTATTAAAGATAGATACAACAAAGATTAATACTAATACCAAAATTCCAAAATTGGTCGAAACCTAAATGACGTCATACTTAGCCCTCCATACTTATGCATCATTCACAAAAAAAAACAAACAAAACAAAAACGATATGACAAATGAATCCATTCGCACTTCGATGTCACCGAATAACTGGGACATGTTTGGGTATAGGTGTCATAAATTGCGACACCCGACTCCGATGTCGGTGCCTTTTTCAACGCGACAAACAAGGTGCGGAGACCCTCTTGAGCAATATTAGACTTTTTCGGGCATTACTGGGAGTAAACATTCTGATGTACCTCAAAAGTCTCGTCATCAACAATATAGGGATCAGAAGTAATCTTAGCGATGGGAGAATTCATATATCGCTCTTATATATGAAGACATTATGACTATTGCTCTACTTATTGACGAGGCTTTTGTGATAGTGTTTACTCCACCCACTGTGATTCAATCTGTTTTGAGAGGTAAAGCTCAGATTAAGGTTTAATTCAACTATTGTTATGGATGAAAAGTCATTAAATAGCAGCGTAATACACACGGGTATTAATTTTTTCATGTCTATTGTAACCACTAGAACTGCAGAAGATGTATAAACTTATTTTGATATCGCCATACGTAATATTCTAAGCCAAATGTATTGTACTTTTGAAGTACAAATTTTCAACAGTATGAAAAATCCATCAATACACTGTAGCTTAGTTTCATTGAGAGAATTCCATTCTTTTACCACTTTGTTAACAGGTTGTATTCATAGAAAATTTCAATATGATTGCAGCAATCAAAAGTATATTGTTGAAATTTCCTAATGCATTTAATTCAAACTGACACATTATCCGTATCAAAGAGAAAATAAGTAGCAAAGAGATCTCAGTGATAGTTATAGGCAAAGTGTTATTATACAGAATCGGATTACAATCATGACAACATTTGAATAGCTTAAAAATGCTTCAAATGATATCTCAGACATACTCCTTGAACAAAATTAATCACTTACTGACCAGATATACGAAGCCTGTATTATGTTTTAAGATACTTGTTGGTCTGATACTACATTATTTTTCTTGATGAAACTTCATGGAAGACGAAGTAGCAACGTTGGTACCGTTTTATCAATGAAGAGTGAAGAAAAAATACGGAGAAAAGCGAATCAATGTAAGATAAAAGTTCTCTGGCTTAAATTTGGGGATAAACCCTAACTTGACACACATCCATACAAGTATTGCATTCCACACACGACCAAGCGGTGGTTGTGTGTACGAACGCCACAGCCAAAATTCCAAGACCGAAGTGGATTTCGGTAAAATTTGGGGATACAATACTGGTAGATGGGTACGTGCCTCATGCCCTGACCGCATTCCGTCCTCCCGTCTTTAATCTGACATGGTTGTATCCAGGGTTCTTTGCACGCCAAGGGGATTCTGGATACGAAACTTGGTCGATTTACTCGTCAAACCACGTGACTCGACCGCGAAAATGGCAATATGGAAATGATTTCGAGGGACTCAGACTCTTCCTTCAACATTCTGAGTAATAACGCATGTAGACCCTTGGCGGGGAGACCAGTGAATGCCCCAAAAGGTCATTTTTGGTGTCCACGAGAATTTTTCTTCTTTTACATTATGGTCTTTTATTTCCTTGCCTGCGAGGGGAAAAAGTTAAATGCTGTTCACATCACTTTCAGCAGGGCGAGGAGGCACGTGAAATTACCGCCACAGGGCCTGGCGTATACACCTGAAATGGGGCTGAAGCAATATCATAAGGTAATGCTATCCTCTTGGCGTTAATGGGGAGATTCAGATCTGACCCACAAGAAAGACCGCACCTCTGCCAAAGCATCGGAAGCGAGATACGCCGAATGGTGACACCCGCTTTGATAGCTTGCGATAAAGGTTGGCACCCAGAAAAATATGAAAACTTACGCCAGGCAAGGCTAGAAATCCCCTATCTCTCTCCCTCTGCATCCATCTTTCTCTGTCTGTCTGTCTGTCTGTTTTTCTCTCATTCCATCTCATTCCTGCTGCCAGGAGGTAGACGGTCAATACACAGACAAAATGACATTTGACAAGATTTGATGAGACACACTTTTCTAACGAATGCGAAACGTGACCTGGTATATGGATGCTGAAAGAAATTAGGTTCCGCCATATGTCTTTACTATCGTGTCATCTTTGTTATTTTGATGTCCAATAGCGTTTGTGAGAATTTCCTCTTCCCATTTTCATGCTAAATGTGAGCACTGAAGCAACAGCAACAACAACAACAAAATAATAACAAAAATGCTATTGTCTCGTCGTAGATTAGGAACGAAATCCTGTGACTAGTGTGTTTATTATGTGCTTTTATTTATTGGTGAATTATCTTACGGAATTTTCCTTTAAGAAAACAAAATTCCTCGGAAAGCGATTGTCCATAGTTAGTTTAAATTCAATTTACGTTGACAAACATATTAAGAAAACAGAGCCAGTATATTCATATACTCTTAGCCTTAGGAAATGACGCCAAGAACAAAAATGTTTTGAACCATAGACGCAGTTATTGTTTCTACTATACATTATGCAAAGCAGCAAAATATATCATCAAGCAAAATAATATATTTTACTTTGTCTCTTACTTACATATCATGAAATATTGCATAAATTAATTAAATGCATCATATTTGATGCGTCTTATATTCATTGCAAACTTTGAAATGACAGTTCTTTTATATCACACTGTCCGCGTAAAGAAATTTTCATCTCGTATTTGCCATGAGTAGGGGGAGTTATAATCAACGGCGATTTTGTGTTAATGACGGTGATCGTATTGTCAATAGGAAACACAGATTCGATGATTTTCTCCCATATTATCAGGACACTGGATGATAAAGATTTGCTCCTCATTGTTCACTCCCGGTCAATACTCGGTCCGTCATCGGGCCACGGCCGATGTCAATCTCCCGTTAAAGACGATTCCTTTATTGTCATGTGCTCCCCCGGTCTGTCAAAATGCGACACAGTAGGATTTAATGAACTTCCGTGTAAAAAGAAAAAAAAAAAGGGAAGGTAATGATGCCATAGACGACACTGAATGTGAAAGCTGTCAAACGAATGTCGTGAGGTTGGTTGAGTTCTATTCTTACTTTCTTGTGACTTTGTTTTCGCTGTAAAATGATATGGGGTGTTTATGATTTTGCAGTTGAAGTGACGTCAATATACTCACAAACAGGTATAGCTTATTAATATACATGTACTCACTAACAGGTATATAGCTTATTCAAACGCGTACACCTTTTAATGCCAAACGACTTTAAGATTCTTGCCTTTCGGAGATGCAAACAATAGAGTTAAAACGAGGGGGCAATTAGTGACGTCAGAATCATTTCGAGTCTATAATCTGTCTGCGCAGTTTTCAGTGAAGCTTTTTTTTTTTATAGTCTAACCAACAAATGCGCTTTATTCATACAGAAGAACTGGTGTAACACCACCCATCGGCATTGTCGCCACAAGCATCGAAATCGTTATCCATCACTTCCAATTGCGTTGCATATTGTATTGCTACCACACCCACCAAGTCCCCACGGGCGCACACCTATACATTCACCCAGCCCCGCTTCATGAACCGAGGGAACTTAATCCGATTTCTGACCTCTTTGCACTAGGGGAGTCTATAGCAGTGACGGAAAAATTTTTGGTTTTCTTATTTGAACACATAATGAGCGTGATATCATGATAACGAATATATGTATATATATATATATATATATATATATATATATATATATATATATATATATATTATGTATTGTGCAAATTATACTCAAATGTGTATATAATGCCTGTACATATGTAACTACAATACTATATTCACACACACACACACACACACACACACACGCACACACACACACACACACACACACAAGCACACACACATTTTTATATGTACTCATAACTTGTAGAGCATGAAGCGGACAGTATATGAACTGCATAAATTAAAATCTTATGCTGATGTGAACACAGTCTATAGCACATCAAAAACAGTCGGCATCAACTTCTTCGGTCTCTGCAACTCGCGGACGCGCACACTCTCACCCTTGCTTAGTGACATCTCTTTTCAGCTATGTTTCATGAAGGAGATCGTTGCCTCATTTATATTTTGTACTATATATATATATATATATATATATATATATATACATAATATATATATGTAGGCCTATTTTTTTTTTCAAGCATGGACAGTAATATTGGCGAGGATAGGGACGGGATTATAATTAACATTTAAAGATCAAAGTCAATGTTTCAACATGCTTGTTTGATTTTATATGAGGATACAATGTAGAAAACAATCTGAAGTTTCGAAATGAGAAGTGCGGGAGGGAGTCCGTGATTGGCTCTCAGAAAACGATTTCATTCACGGCATGGGCAAACACCTGTCATGAAAGTCGGAGGTCTTTCTCGTTCGTAATTTTGTGTTGACGTCCTGACACTTTGTACTGCTTTTAAGCTGCTACTTTAATTGGGGAGCACCGGGCGTTAACTGATAAAACCCGGAAGTGGGACGAGAAACCGAAAAATTGCGCTGAAGCGAAGCGTTTTTGTTTTGTTTTGTTTGTTTGTTTGTTTGTTTTTTGCATGTCAGCTGAGGAAAACCCGGAAGTGGCACCAGAAATATTTTGCCCCCCCCCCCTTACGGAATTCCTGGATCCGCCCCTGCCTTAGAAAAAGAGACTTAGATTATTGTCTAAAGATTACTGGCCATCGTGACAATCTCTTTGCCGTTTCCGAAATGGAGTCAGCTGATCATAATGTACATTCTAAATTACGTTCACTGACTGTCTGTTTGGTTACTCTGAATTTCAGTTTCCCTAGCGTTGGAGCAAGAAAACTCCCCCTAAAATTCGGCAGATTCCCACCGGTGGAGGCATTCCGTCAGTGTCAAAACAGTCTGGCACTTTACTCTGCAAATACTCTCCATCTTGTTTTCCACCGAATTAAAGTCGTTGAGAGGCGAACCAGCACCACTTCACGTCCGCTTCTAACGCCGCTCGTCCGGCAAGTCATTCTTCTCGTATATCAAGCTGGGAGAAAAAAAAATGAGAGGACTTCAACCAATTAGATGCAGACAAATAGAACTCGAAAGTCACTGCGCGCCATTTGCGCAAATAGGGGAAGAGTTTGTAATGCTCTTCTAATATTGTTAGCTTCTCCCCCGCTTCAGGACCGTGGATGCCTTAACAAGTAGGCTACGTTGGCTGTCCGGGGGATAGTCACTCGAGAAACTCGAATTAAACTTGGACGCTTGTCATATTTCAATGTTTACCGAGGACAAAGATCACTACTTCGAATCCACACAATTTGTACAGCTGAATGTCCCTCTGTCATGACAGAAATGGTAAAAAAAAAAAAAATCCAGAAGGAATATTATTCCTCAGCCTGCGAGGTTACTTTGTTTTAATACGGAGAACATCGGTTTAGAATTGCCAGTAAAGACATAGGTTTCCCACCGAAGTCCAATAATCGAATAGTTCCACAACAATAGACGTTTTGAAAGATTCTACATTCTATTTACTGACGATAAAAAGAATTAGCAAGAGAACATATTTTTTTTTTTACATTTTATAAACGTGTCTCTGACAAATTTATCGTTTAATGAACTAACAAGGATATTGCGAAGGGAAGAAATGCAACGCTGCAACTTATGTTCGAGTATGCAGTCTCATAATCGATGTCATCAGCCATTTCATATTCTAGGAAATGATTTCTTCTTTCCGTTTGAACTGAAAAAAAAAATCTGGTTTAGCAAAGGAAAACATTCGTTCTTTCGCCACCCTCGAGAAATTGATGATCTAAGGATATAACTACATAGGCCTACAACAACGTCAATCTTTAGTCGCCGTGGTGCAGAAAGTGCCATACAATGATGTCCAATCATATTTGGCCTCTGTGTGCTGGAAAGGACCCAAAGACAACCCCTCACTCTGTAGGGGAATGGCATACACGGTATTCTTTGAGTCGACACTGTAGTTTAAAGTTTCAAGGGTGATTCGATATAAAATTGGTGTATTCCTTATTCTTGAAATAGAATATTTGGTGTTTTTTTTTCCACTGGAATTGGACTCATTGTAAAGGCTATGAAGTCATCTTTGTATCGAATTTTCATATCAATAAGCAACTATGACACGATATCGTTGTTCTGTGGAAAACCTTTCAATCTCAATTTCAAATTTATTTTCGTATTTCTCGATGGAAAATACATAGAATATAACAAAATATTATCATACATAATGTCCAGCTTTGATATGTGTAAAAAAATACGAACATAGTACATAACGGTCGATGTATCAGTTCCAATTAAAGTAAAAGAATGCTATAGAGATGAAATACGATGGAACCTATATACTAAAAAGCAAAACTTGTTGAGTGTAGGTCCCAACAAAAGCCTAGTGTGAAGAACAAGATGAGGAACCGGGGACAACTAAAGACCATACCAAAAAAAAAAAAAAAAAGATAAGAAAGACCAATAGTACATGCTGCACACTAATTAACAGCTGCTCTGATAGCAGTTTTGACAGAGGAGTGATAATGTTAAAATGAATGCGATATGGCTTTAACAATTACGGCTTCCATTGACTTTTGCAAGTTTTGCAACTTGACTTTTGCAACTTTATAGAATGTCTGATTTTTAGTGAAACTTTTTCTGTCGTATTGGTTTGGTTTTTCTTTATTCATTAAATCATTTTAAAGGTTTTCCTGTTTTACATCTTTTTCTTTCCTCATTGTATTTATTTCCTGAGCGACTTGTTCATTTTAGGTAGGTGGATATCATGAATTTCCTTATCTTAACTCTGTATGAAAAGTGGGTAATGTCTTCATAAATGCCATTGTACATGCAGCAGTTTTGAACGTGTGGTCAAACCGATTATAATCACTATACGGAAATCAAGCGCTGTGAATTGTCCTCAGGGATAGGGGGCGTCTGAATATAGCGCCCACTCTCGTGGTCTCACCACGAAACAAGAAATCATCTCTGATTTCCTGCAAACATCATCGCGAGTACCGTGATAAGCAAACATGCTAAGCAAATAATTCGATCATGATAGATGTGCAACTTGCAACTTGTTCCCCCAATGTAAGTGTATGATTGCAAGATGTGGAGGGGGAGGGGGAATGCTTTCAGACGTGAAATGGAATGAAATCCAACATACTTTGATATTTCATCAAATATATCTTTTGTGTTATTTGCGTCACTACAACCTTGAGCCACTAATGTAAGATCTTCCTGTCTCTGAGCGGTCTTATTGTTGCCAACGCCAAGAATGGGTTTTCTCCGAAATGCCATTTGATTCGTTACCGGAACTCGCATTTTCCAATATCCGTAATTTCTGTCAAGATCGTGCGAGGAATATGAATCTTAATGATAATTTGATGACAGTTTATAACAATTGCAACAAGAATGTGATCCTGCTGATTTCACCACGATATGTTACTATCTTGACAAATAACATTCTTATAAAAATTTCTCAAAATCATCAATATCATTATGGCTTTTATGATCATTGTCATCAATGTTGTGTGGATAGTTGTTGACTATCTTTGAAACGAAGAGTTAGATAATTTAATGCATTTTCTTCTTTTCCTTATGATAACACAAAATATATAGTACTTGTTCATCAAAATCATTACCAACATGAGAAAGTTACAAACATTTACGGTTTCACATGTTTTCACGAAATAATGATGTAAGTAGCAACTACACTTAAGCAATTTGATGAGGTTATGGTTTCATCATTTATGCCTCCGCCACAAAGTGTTGCCGGAGGCATTATTTTTCGGGTGGTCCGTCTGTCCGTACATCCGCCCGTCCTTCGGTTCGTCCGTCTGTGATCGATTTTGTGAACAGCGTAACTTAAGCACCTTTTAATGTATCCATATGAAACTTGGCGTAAGTATGTATGCATGAGTGGACGAAGCTGTGCCTTTTAACATTTGGGAATACACGCTCAAGGTCGAAGGTCATAGGTCAAAGTCAAATACTAACATTTTCCGTCATATTTCTACAATGCCTACACGTATTTTCTTAGTATGTGTGTGTGTATCAAGATCTGTACCAACATTCTCTTGATAAAAGTTTCAGGCCATGGGGTCAAAGTTCAAAGGTGAAAGCCAAGTGAAAATGCTTAAATTTCACTATTTTCTCCGTATTTCGGAAATTGCTCTGGCTTTCTTCATGAAACTTAGTGCATATTATGAATGTGCTGCCTGAAAATGATTCTCTTTGGAGGTTTTGGGTCAAAAGTTTAAAGGTCAAGTGTCGAAGATCGGGTAAAATGCGAAAATTATGCTTCTTAATGATGAAGTTACATTATTTCCTAAAAACATGCAGAGATCTAAACACCTTAGCATCTCCTTGTTTTTGTACGTGACCTTGTCTTTTCAGTCTTTTAATTTGTATGTATGTCTATCGAATGTCTCGTGTCCTTGCTTCTCTCTGTGTGTCTGTCAATGCATTGGACCATATTATTTACTGATGTCATTCCACATGTCGGTTTCTTTTCCTGTCATTGACTATGTCTGTCTCTTTAATGTCTCCATTCAAATTGTTCTTTCCCTTTGCTTTTCGTCCATTTCCTTTCCCCTCTCACTTTTTTTTTCTCTTTTTTTTTCTTGTGTCCGTCCATTTTCTCCGTCCATGTTTGCCCCCTCTTTCGCAACATGTCTCCTCGAGTTTCCTTTTCACCTAGACTCTTTATTTGGCATGTTTGGGCATTTCTTGGGCGCAAGTTGACTTTGATATTATACCTTGTTTGCCTTAATGCTCTCCATTGAACACCACATTGCTAGAAATGAGCTCCTTGGGGGTGTAACTTCCCAAGGGATGTACAGAAAGCCAGTGGTAGAGCTATGTTCAAGGCTTCTCAGATCGATTTTTGTGACTTCTTCACTGATGTGTCAGACACAAATAAGTCAGATGCAGCGTACTACATAGCTTCCTGCCATGAACAAACATGATTACTCAGCAGAGCTGTGGATGCAGTTTTTTTTTTCAATAAATGAAACATGAAACGAATAATAGTTTTCTACACACTGATGTGAATAGTTCCTGTCGGTTTGAAAGAAGCAGAATGCCTAGAAACACGTCAATACATTGAAGGAATTATAATAGCATTTGAAAAGCGACAGTAAAACAAAGACATAACTTCAAGTATTCTTTCACATCTAAACGCTTCGACATTCACCACAATGTGTACTTGATGACAACTTATAATGTGCCTGAGTGATGTATTTAGTTCATGTCAATAACATGTTCTATAATAAAGGACCAAACTTTCACGTTCAGATTTGAATCAAGGAAATATTCACGAACTCTCGCCAGGATGTCGAAGCATGAGCTGGAAATTATACTAACGAAATAACAAGATTGTGTGATGAAGGAATCTGCTTTATATCAATTAAATACCTTTCATTTTGGAGTATAAAAGATACTGATCCCTACAAATGGAGTGAAGGTTTTACATGTTTTATAGCTGACGTAGATATGACATGAAAGGAAGGGAAGAAATTCTGCCACAATTCGTATCTTAGTGAATGGCAGGTTCTTTTGTCGATAGAAGACGCAGTTTAAAGAGAAATCTGTCCGTGGCAATATGAGTGCGAATGGGCTGCGACAGCTCGAGTTGGCGATATGGTTCGTGGCGAGTGCGTCCCGGAACTAATGGCTATATACGTTATTATCCCATCCACTCTTATTCAGCGTCATGAAAGACTCACGATGAATAGGCCGTGTCGTATTACCGTGTTTGGCGTAGGACACGCGGGTGTAGGTGGAAAAAAGTGATATGTAGCATGTTAGCGGTATACTGCAGAAACTTTAATAATCATCTTGAGGTGTCTATTATACTTGTCACTCACACATTCTGTGTATAAATTGCTTTAAGCTGAACCTGGAAGAAAGCAACAGGCATTTACCTGTCATGTCATGGATCTGGTTTTTTTTTTTTCATATCGTTAGATGTCAGCAGAGCTGAATAATGATGTGCAATTTTAAACGTTCTTAATTGGTTCTCTTTTTATGCCTTCAGTCAGCAAACACGCAGTCCGTTGCATGCGTATATAACCACCTCCAATTGTCAGGCAGGCGCTATTTTATCTCAGACAACACTTTCTTTTTCTTTGGTAGTTTTTGTCAAATAATTTAAAGTTACTAGTTTTTCGTTCTCTTTTCAAACGATGCCATCATTTCAGTGTTTGTTGCTTTTGGCAAACGTTTCAAATAATAATCGTTTTGTCGCACGCGTCCCACCAGTGCATTGTGGGACGTGCGCACTGTGGAAAGTAGATCCTTCTGCAAATGCCAGGCTTGATAGTGATGTTTGAACAAGTGAACCAGGGGGTTTCCAGTGATCCGTCGAGTATAGAGTTTGAAATGGATGATGGGATGGAAAGAAAACGACACTTGCCGGCCACTGGGCAAAACTGTGTTTACAATTCACTGCAGTCGAGGGAAGGGGCGACAAATCGCCCCCCATTAGTGTTATTACGGCTGCCGTCATAACAGGTACGATACCAAACAGCACATTGGTTGAAAGTTATTTGAAATAGGCTATCAAAGCAGCAGGAAACTAGATGAAAACAAAACTGCTCGATTATGCCAGCCAGATCCCTTAACTTATCTCCCCTCCCCGCCGCCAGCAGATCTAACGCATGTAAGAGGAAACATTCTTTGAAAAACGCAATTTAGAGACAAACCAGGATGTAGGCTACCCCAGAAATGATTTGAGTTAATTCCATTGATAATGATCAAGAGAATTAGCTGCAAATATCAAACTTTCCTTGATTGTGTTTGAAACATACAATTTGTCTTTTGTCTGTCTTTGTGCTGACAAAGTGTGGCGGTCAATCTATGACTTTCCCACATACACTACATGCTTTTATTTCGTAACGTGTGTGCTACATCCTGTAGTGTGTCAAACAGTACACAGATCTAATTTGATGGCCAGATATCTAGCCATTGTTCGAAAAGCGTCCGCTACCCACTTGACAGTATGCGATTTACACACGTCACAAACTTGGAAAATTAGTATTTACCGACAAGGTGAACGAGAGTTTTGCAATAACTCTCGGCCAGTGGATTGAGAGAAAAAGAGAGGAAAAAAATCCTGATGAATTGAACACGCCATATCAATAGCATACTGCCTTGGAAGTATTACATTACAAGATTTAAATCAGGACTTACGGCTCTATATTAAATCGGATGTGTTGCAGCCTTTTATTATCAAGAGAGAAACACATTCCTGGCCACCACCAGGTGAATGACCGTTATTCATTTTCTTTAACAAGATACTGGATTCTTTTAGCCCATGCAATCATCCATACCCAAAAAAAAAGAAAGAAAAGAAAGAAGATTATTGCGAGTGAAGAGAAACAAAGATTTCCAATGTATACACATTGATGAAATTCGTTTGAATGAAGAGTTTGTGACTACTGTGTTTCATTATTGAATCAAGATCACTAAATAGCTTCGTTATGAAAACACCAAAGAAAGCAAAGGAAAATATAGAACAATAATCCCTGAAAATATATATATATATATATCAGTTATAAGTAAAGGAAGAACAAAGATGGAAGAGAATGTATATTGCATGACAAAAGTCAATAAGGGATCGGTATGTTGTATACTATAGTATCACAAGGGATGATGTCTATGTAAAAAGATTTCCTTCATATTATGAACTAAACTGAATTGAACTCTTCGACGAGATGTCTAGTTCACAATGTCCCCGGAGGATCTACTCTCGCTGAAGATGGCTTCCCTGGGTGACTAAGACCATCGAATACTTCCTTGTAATCCAAGAGTACAGATTGCTATTATGTATTTGATTACAATTCGCGTTCCATACTTTCAAGGTCTTAAACATAAAACATGAACGTGCAAACTGATAGTTTCGAGGAATACTCCTGGGAACTGAACCCCCAAGAAAGCCTCCTCCAAAAGCCATCCTTTGACGTAGACAGGTTTGATGCATGAGGAAAGCTCCTCCTTATCGGCATTTACGTTGAGAAGGGAGTCTTAGAGGTGCATAATAGCAAAACAGAGAATTAAAATATAAACGCGTCATAATGATTACAATATTCATTGAAAGTAAATTATAATTCAAATGATTGGATTATTATTTTTTTTTTTACTGTTAACCGCAGAATGTCTGTAGATTTTTGTACAAGGTAGGTTTGGATACGTTTTGTCATGTTTGTGAAGATATCAACGGGCATTCCTCGTAGAGCTTTGAGAAAAAAAAAACCCAAGCAATGATTCCAAATCCAACAAAACAGAAGCGGTTTTAGGATGAGATGATTCACATTTGACACATTATCACACAAAGATGTAGAGTAAAGATACGTGATGAACACTAATTGCTTCTTATGTCGGAACTTAGTGTGGATTATATCTACGTCGCTAATACAATACACAAGTGAAATATTGAGAATCCATGGTTTATTCCGACGAGCCACGACAGTCGTTTTGCTTGTCTCGTCTCGTCTTGTCTCGTCTAATGCTTGTTCTCGAGATCCTTCGGCTCTGATAACCCCCTTTTGTAAAATCAAGATCTGAATGTGCTTTCATCAAGCATTGAAAACCAGAGAGACGCTGCGTTTAGCATCTTCTCCCAAAATGGAGCGCAAATTGTGGAAGGGATGTAGCGATTTAGTTTTGATCACAGCTTCTGGGCTTTTTAGCTTTGCTGACAGCATTCATGTTATCACTCGGACTGATGATGCCTATACCTACGAGGGATAAACAGTATAATAGTACCATGTTCCATTAAGCTAAACACAAGGGGGAAAGGAAGGAGGAAAAATCGTAGAAAAAGATGCGGAAAGGATCGAAAATAAACGCTCTCTGCGTCTCCGAAAACAACTGATGGTGTCTTGAAACTGTCGATAAAACCTGGCGACCTTAATAACAATATGGGCGCACTATGTGCATCTCACTAATAAACGCAGTCTTGGGGAGAGACTGGTCAATTGATGTATGCAGTATTTGTTCCCAAATAATGAAAGATACCACCCCCCCCCCCCCCAAATGAAACCCTTCATTGAAATAATGATCTGCAGCCACGACCATAAGATGGCACTGATAGCGCATCCATAGAGGGACGTGAGGGAGGGCTTTATATGTAGAAATCTCCGGTAACACAACTCAGTTTCATATGTTTGGAAGCTCAGTTTCGCTTGAGGAAAACAAAAATCCCCCCCCCCCCCAAAAAAAAAGAACAAAAAAAAAAAAGAGAGAAAAGTTATATGGAAAATGATTTGTGCTCACTGCGATATTCATTATCATAAGAGTGCCAACAAATACTATTATCCTTTAAACATTGCATGTGAAAATATGGACATGATTTGAAAGCGTCTACAAAACATGCACAGTAATTAAAAAAAAAAACCAAAGCGTGACTTAACTCATCCGTCTTTTGTAACTCGATGACAATCTGAGTGCAGAGAACCATTTGCTATTATCATGATTACCTTCAACTAATCAACTAGACAATGTGATTATCATACGTGCTGAATTTTCTTGTGCTTCACATCTTATGTACATCGAAGCCTGAACTTGCCTAATTGAGTACCCTCTATGAAACTATATAGATCTACAGGACTACATGCTCCTTCTGTCTCTCCATTCCCTCGCACTTATCTCTGACAACCCCCCCCCCCCCCCCCTTTCCTTCTGGCTTTGATGTGAACCCCTTTTGACCGCTGTCTAAAATTCGTATTAATTCGTGTTTTGGGAGAAAATAAACCTCGGGCTTACGACCCCCTCTCCACCAGTCGCAATTTAAATGATGCGAAATTCCGATTTCCTGAGGCTTGAGAAGGACCTGGAGAACTCGTTCGAAATCATGATGGTATGTTTACATGACTTACTATATAGCTTCTCTCGTGGCGTCCAGTGGAATTTAGTCAATCCCACAAGTGTTCTCTGAGCCAAAGGGGCTATTCATATTTATTTGCTGATCAATAAGGGGGTGCAGGTGCTTCTACTTGCGCATCAGAGGTGTATGAATGTAGCAATTTAGACTGACTTCATGCATTACAATAACAAAATAATATGAAGTTGTATAGTGCCTGGTCATTCACTGCAGTTTTTCTTATTTTTCCGGGTAATAGTGATAAGTGATGCCAATTCACCTATTATAGAAATTGCTGTCCTTAGCGACGATTCGCCGAAGAATATTTTTCTAATCTTTGTACACGAACCACGTCTGGAACAACTACAAGAAAACGAGAACTACCGTTCTAACTATCGAATATTGTCTTTCTTCCAGTCAGATTTTCATATACCGAGCGTAAGTTTATTATGCAATGTTTCCTCTCCGGTATTAGAATTTCTTTCGAAAGCATTTAGCTGATATAAATTGATTTCTTTAATGATATGCGTAAGTAATGTACCAAACATACTATACACGTTTCCTTTCGGAGAAATGCAGTATTCATTCGAGAACTTTCATACATGAACCAGTCAAACATCAAGGATGATCAAGGAGGGGGGGGGGGGGGGTGGGGGGGGCAAGGGTGAGAAAATCGGTTTATTCAACGATATACATTGATAAGGGAAGTTCGGTGAAATTGAATGCATCTCAAAGTGCGTTATTATGAATTATCTTCAAGTGGCTCGAGTTTTTGATTAAAGAGCTCAAAGCCACTAGACAGTTGTAGATAAATGTTGAGAGAGAAAAAAAACGCGACAAGGGCGGTGAAATCAAATTATTTCATGATTTTTTTAAAGACATAATGGTTGTGCGTGTTTCTCGTAACATCTTCCTGAAAAAGTGTGATTTTATCATGACATGCTTCACATACTTGTATTAGATGGAGAGTCCGTTGGTCAAGAGTGACCATGAGTAACAGCTGAAGAATAATCTATATAGTGCACGACTATTTGTATAAACGTGCCCTGGCTCCGGCACTTGCATCGCATATGTATTCCTGTAGATTTGATTTGTCTACAAAATGAGATGGGAAAATAAACGCAGGCTTAAAGGGGGATTCCGGGCAAATTCAAGGTCAGTCTGGAAAGAAATAGTAAAATATGACAACTTAGCGCAACAGGACAAATTTAGGCAAAATCGGAAAAGTACGAAAGATATTGCATGTCAAAGATACGCTTATTTTTGCAGGACAGTTCTTGAACAGTTGGTACATGAGTAAGCTGATGATGTAATCACCTCACAATTTTCCATTGATTGTGTATAAAAATTGACAAAAAACCCCCACTTTTCTCTACTTGTGGTTAAATAACTTCAAAATGGTAATAAGCCAGATATATCAGGATTTAGAATTAAAAGGGCATATTAATGTTTGAACGCTGGACATTTCAGAATTATATGACCTCTGTTGTTGTTTATGTAGTTGTGAGGGCATGACATTATCAATTTATATTGCATTATTCATTGACTGTTCAAAATAATGATGTTTCATGAAGATCAGCAAAACTTCAATTTCAGTCGGATTTTGATCAAATTTTCACTGTTCTGCAAGGGAAAGTTTCGCCCTCTATCTTTCAGACTAAAGTTTTCACTGGTCTGCCCCCCCCCCCCCCCACTCCAAAGCTCCTCTCTCCTTTTCCAGAAACTGCTCCTTAATTGCCATTGTGACGTAAAGAGAAATCAGCTGTCATTTTCATTCCCATCAAAAGACTAGAATGATTGACAGAAACTCTCGTACTTAATTGCCTAGTTATACAAGTTGTAATTTGCTTGTAATCATGCGCGCCAACACGTGGGCGGTTATGACCCATCACCAAAAACTCAAGCAATAATATTAATGTTACGTAATTCCTACGCAAATCTGGGCAAAAATGAAAAGAAGGTAACGAAATCATTAGCTAATTGTTTGTTTGTTTGTTTGGTTTATTTCTGCATTTTCTTTCTCCGAATACAATTGCAAATGAAAACAAAATGATACAGATACATACAAATCAATACAAAGAAAAATCATTTGCGTAACAACATTCAGTCTGAAGTGGCATAATTATGAATCAAAATAACATATTAAGGCATACTGTATCTATTAACAAAGGAGAAATCAATACAGGGGACCGTCATCATAAGCAGAGCTTGACGTGGATGAGGCCCTATCTGAATATGTGATACCAATGTAATACAACACCAATTATATATGTACTCATAAAACTCTTAATCTTAATACACAAAACACATTTTGCTACAGAAAAAAAAAACAGAAAAGAAAAATAGTGACTTGGCGCTTTAGAACAAGAAAAATTGACTGCTGCATGGTATAGTAGACAATAAAAGTGTAGGTGTGTGCGAGTGACAGTGCATCGTGTGTGCAGGTGACAGTGCAAGAGAGAATAAAGGCTGTAGCATGCCTATTTTGGGGCTAAGGTATACGCTTTAATGAATGTATGCAATATCATTATCAAAGAAAGGAACGGGAGGGAATGAAAAAAAAAACACTTTGCATGGATCAGGGCTGACTGAGACTTCAAAAAAAAAAGAAAAAATACATTGATCAAAGACTACTAACTGGAAACATATTTCAATAATAAATACTTTTTTAAATGAGCTTTAAAGGAAAACAGTGAAGTACACTGCTTTAATTGATCAGGTAGGTTATTCCAGACATCGGGACCGTAATGTCTAATTGATTTCTGAGCTAAAACAGTTTTGGGGTTTACAAGGTGAAAATTAGCCATATTCAGCTTCTGTTGGCTAAGAAGATAACCCACAAAGCAGAACGTCACATTTTTGTAGATAAATAGTCTTTATGTTTTTCATGCAGTGTATGGGTGATTACCAGAAGAGTTACCCAACCCTCTAATGGTTTGCATTCTGTATAATAAATGCGACCCAGCTAGAAAGGGTTTCTTTTAGGAATACAGTGAAAACTAGGTATAACGAGATACTTGGGACCAGGACAATTCGGTCTTTATATCAGATAATCATTTTGTTATATCAAAGTCAATAAACAATACAAAACAAAGGAAATAAAGTCATTGGGAACGGAGAATTTAGTTTGTTATATCAGGTATTTTGTCATACAAATCTCTTTATATCGAATTTCTACTGTATGAAAACCGACGGATTAGAAAACGTATTTGAAGGATGAAGAAAAAGGATGCAAGAGACTGAACTCTAATCTCCTATTCATTATCATCAGAATGTGAAAACTTTGACCATTATCTTTCTTTTCCATATAGTTAGGAGATTTACGGAAAAGATTATAGCGAAAAAGAGAGGATAGAGAGAGAAGAAAGAGGCTCTGAATTGGCTAGGTATCTTACAACCCCTTCTCATCACCCCCTATCAAATTGTCGTCGTATTTGTTTTTGTCTCTATCTCTAGCATTGACCTACATTATGGCCACGTTGAACGTCCATAAAAACGAATACATAACTGAGTACACACAAACACACTCTCACACATACATATTCAGCGACGGTATCAGGTGTCTTATTGTCGTTGCCGGTTGACCATTTGGGATGACCAATGGGATGAGCACTTGATAAGAGAAGTGTGAAAATGTCCAGAAATCGTGACGCAAAATTGCGTGATCAAGAAGACGTCAAGTGCCATCAGTGCCCGCTTATCTGACAAGGTAACAGAGCTTGAGAGAGATGTTCTAATGACGATAATGGCCTTATTAGGCTGTTTGGTTGCCATCTGCCTGCCAAATCGCATTACAATGCTCATATTGTTGTAAAAGAAAAAAAAAAGTACATACAAGCAGCAAGCCATCTCGAACGTGGTTATTTCACGAGATTTCCTGCCTCGATCCTTTCGAGAAACTCTTGCGTGAACAGTGTACTTGGGCCACAGACGGGTAACGCTCTTCCTGCTCAATTAGCGGATGGTAGAAGACAACGACATACCTGCTTCACCTCTTCAACCGCGATTCTGTCTTCTATGATACTCCATTACGTAACGACTACCCCCCCCCCCCAAAAAAAAAAGAAGAAGAAGAAGAAGAAAAGAACATGCACACACACACACACAAAAACCACACAACAAAATACTCTCATTAAGGCAAGTTCAATTGTTATTACAACTAATTGATATGAAACTTTCTACGAAACGAGACGCTAAAAGATGACTTCAGCAGGCACGCTTGATTGGGTGGGGGGGGGGGGTTGGGACAGAGTGGGGAACAAAAATCACACAAAATCTATTCATAGAGTTTGTCTTCCTGAGAGTAATAAATACTGGCTCGTTGCAAGCAACCCCCAACACACACTTCAGCTGTTACACAAAAAGGTAATAATGGTAATAGATTACAGCAGCAAAGACGATGGACAGACACACCGCTGATAACGGAAGGTACCATTGATACGCAGACGAATGGACATGAAAGCATGAATTACTTTTGAACATTTCCATGACGATTCTTGAGTCTCGAAACTCGACTAAATAACCGCATTTTTTAAACCTTCATTCTTGCTTTTAGATTTGCCACCATGAACACGCTGTCACAGTATCTCCTCCTCCTCTGCTCACTACTGGTGCTCATCCAGAGCTACGCCCTACCGTTCGACAAGCAGACCGACGACGAAGAGCCGGCAGAGAACAAGCAGCAACTGTGGGACGCCCTCCAGGCCGATACCGTGCTCGATGACGACGACGACGTTTTCAGCAGGATGACCAGGGGCGACCAGGCCTTCAGTAGGGACCGACGCCGCGTCTGCGTGAGCGACTGCAGCTTCTGCCACTCGTTCTTCCCGACCTACAAGCTTGGAAGCTGCTTCCACGGATGCCGAAGAGGGTTCCACGATCTCGGCTGCAAGCAGTTCCGCTTCTAGAAGACTCCAGATTCGCGTCCCGTCCAGCCCCCCCCCCCCCCAACCTCCACCTCCCCATCAGTTATCCCTGCAGATAGGCATCACCCGCCTCCATCACCATGTTTCTCGTAACCCTTAACATCACCAGCCCGATGCCACCATTCATAATGTGACCCACGATCTAGGGCCATTTTGATTAAATTCCATCTGAGTGGAGACGATGAAGCATTTCTCCTTGTGTTCGGGACTTACCTTTCATCTGCTTTACGATACAGTCTAGTCTGGGTGTGAGACACTTTACTTACATTCTGAGCATAAGGACTTTTCAAAAACAAGACAAGAACACTTAAATGTCGGACTGTAATCTAGTGCCATTCATCTTTGCTTCTTGTATGAACCAGTCAAAATAATATTAGTGATGCATAATGTTGAACCTGCCACCTTTTTATGTTAACAATCCAACTTTTTAGCATCCTTTGGGTTTTTTTTTTCTCTCTCTCTCAAAGGCTCACTGTCCATCTCACTGGGACGCGCGAATAAGAGTTTGTACCATTTTGTATGGCGCTCTTTATTGTGTTCTTGCCATAAGATAACCAAGCAGTGCGTTACTACCTTTGCATTTACCCGCATTTGTAGCTCCGACGAACTATAAATTAGAACCTAAGTAGACGTAGAATCGATCCTCAAATAGTTTAGAAATAAAGGTTTATAGAAAGCGAGTGACGTGCTTTACAATGATCGAAGAAAAAGAGATTGTAGTGTTTATCATGCATTTTCGGATGCGCGATAACACGAACTAACATGAAACTGGGGATTATGTTCGGACAAGACTAAAGCCAGATTGTTGGATATCTATTCTGAACGATGTTGATAACTGAAACATAAATACCCACGTAATTGTTATCCTCTTCAAGGTTCAAACGAGTTTGACATCGCTGCTATAGCCCAATATAACTAAATCAGTCTTCTCACTATTACTGCGTGATTTAACGCACCAAATAGCCAGCTTTTATCTTTCAGTTTAAAGGCAGAAGTGCGTTTATTTCTCAAACAACGTGTAACACCAACGTCACTTTCTCAACTCGTTCAGTTTAACACAAGACATTGACCAGATTCTAATCAATATGATACTCCTTTACTACTGGTTTGTCTAAAGATGTCTACTTGCACTGTGCCCCATTCTTGTCATATTTACTCTCTAGCAAACATTGGGCTTCTCTTTGTACAGGAAAACAGACGCTTTCAGAGTAGACTGCATTATCAATGTCACCATGTCATCTTGCACAGTCAAGGATGCGAAGACCGATAACAGAAAATTTCAAAGTCTTCTGTTGGAGTTCGCATCTAGAGCTTCAAAACGTTAAGTACCGGTAGTGGATGTAGATAGCTTTGACATAATAATTAGCCGCGTTGTCCATTTTCACTTGTCTTTTGTTGAAATTGTTTCACATCGTTCTGTCATGTACCAGTTTTTGTGGCTGTATTTATGAAATGATATAATAAATTACTCATATTTTCAGCTCCCACTTTCCAGCCTGTATTTCTCATTCCGGACAACATGCGATAATGAGTTAAACCTCATGAACGTATTTCACTTTGATGTTCAATTTCGGGAGCAAAGTGGATTACTCATGCTCTTTATATATATATATATATATATATATATTTATATATATAATCCACTTTTTAACCACAACCATTTCCCCATTTCTGCTATTCCGTGAAAGAATATTCTACGCATAAAAAAGAATGAAAATACAAATTACTGAACCTTTTGACATTTTGCCGCAGAAACAAAACAAGAACAAAACAAAACATGAAAAACAAGAAGGGACATAGAAAGAATGGAAGAGTAAAATGGAGACAGAAGAAGAATGAGAGAGAGAGGGGGAGAGGGGGAGAGAGAGAGAGGGAGGAAGAGAGAGAAAGAAAGAGGAGAGGGAGAACTATCATAATACAGAAAAAAAAAAGTCCGTAAGGATTCGTCAGGATGCTTTCATCCTGTATACACTTTTACCTTTTTAACAATAATTATGTTCTTTGATCCTCCTCATATCACCTTTACCTTAATGACCCGAGAGATTTGCGGCACGGGAACTGGTGAAAGGGTATATATGGGTTGTTTTGTTCTCCTCACAATGTTGCTCTCCAGATTCCTAGAGTATGCAGTATCATATTACTCTCAGATCCATACCATTATTCTGCTTGTGAAACGAAATGCATGTTAGAGGGCGCTATTTCACCAATAGGGCCAGTGCCGTATATTAAGAGAGTCTGGCCAACTCATAAATTGGACGCCATGTCGTTACCCAGCGTACAGTGCGCTTATGGTTTTAGCGTGTGCGCTTGGAGGGTTAAGTGTGTACGCGCAGGCGTCCCAAAGGCACGGTGTTTCTTGACTTTTCTTTCTCTTAGAGAGAGAGAGAGAGAGAGAGGGGGGGGGGGGGGAGAGAAAGGGGGTAGGTTGAGGGAGGGACATTCTTTCATTCCATCCATGTTGAACAAAGCCAACAATCAATCATTTTTACACATTCAAATAGACACAAGCACACAGGTATACCGTATAAATAATAGGGAAGCTGTCTAAAGGACATAATTCCTGAATATATGATGAATTATTGCCGTGAAAATAAAAGAAGAATTCACGGTAAGTCGTATCGTAAACTTTCACTAGACTGTATGCTATGTATATTGTATCTAGCAAGTTGCCCAGGGAACAAGAATATTGTATAACAACATTTTTTTATATAAATTTACAATTCTAGCTGTGCAGAGGATAGACGAATTCCTCAGTTATTACTGTTTCGCACGTAAATACATTGTAATCATCAATTACCATCCTATTTAGTCCCATATATGTATGAAACTGACATGAAGGCCGATTAGCATGTAATTCAAAAGGAATACACCTATGTACAATGTACAACATGAAAAAGTGACGTCACCGGTATTAAGGTATGTAAAATGATCTAAAATTGTTTATAAATAATATTTAAAAAAGACATGTTGAACGAAAGCGCAAGTACTTTACCTGGATAACATAAGGAGGGATATCCTCAGTGACATCTGTACCAAATAATAATAATAAAACAAAAAACACAAATAAAGATGTCCTAATTAATGGCGACCGGTATTCCTCCGCCATATTACATTGTTCTCTTAGCAGGTGTAGAGTACGTCTTGACAATGTTACACGACAGTTTCACAAAATTGGCAGACAAAATGGCAAATTTGTCACTAAATTTAATGCGTCGAATATTTACTTTCCTTGAACTAGGTATGAATGGATGTCTTTTATTGTTTAAGATAGCAAGTATTAAGGAATTTGAGCATTTTTATTTTTGCTTACTTCTTCTCACTACTTTTTACTTACTACTATTTTCATTGCAATATTTTCAACGGTTATTTTAAAAATGTACAGAAAATTCTGTAATTCCAGTATTTTCACCTACCTTTCACCATCATAGCCAAAATCTTTCCCTATCACGCGTCATTGTGTAGTAATGATGGCATGCAAATACGTGTACCATATTTGGTTTTAAGTTTGTGAATTGGGTAATTTCCAAGGTATTTAGGAACTGCATGGGTAATAGTATTTCAACAATAGAGAGTAGAATTTTAGCATTACATTTTACCTGACATTGATCCTTGACCCTTACCCCCTCCCATACCCCCGCCCCCCCCCCCCCCCAAAAAAAAAATTTAAACTAAATGAATAAATAAAATAACGAGAAAATCACGGTCAGGCAGTAAGTTTCGTTTGGAAATACCTGTACTTATACCTCCAGATATTGCATATAGATATGGGGGAAATAGTGGTATTTTAAGAATTTAACCGTTATATACATGATTTTGACCTTTCACTTTGAGCGTGTTTACACAAAAGTTTAGGCCCTATAAGCTAAAAACAAAACTTCGTGCACACACAAGCATACCCGTCATGTCAAGTTTCATTACCTCAAACGGTGTCCAAAATATTGATTGCGATATGAAGGACAGACGGAAGGACGGACGGAAGACCAAAACAAATGCCTCAGGCGACACTTTCGTATGTTATGGCGGAGACATACAAATGTGAATCAAAACTTGGATAGTCTGAAAGACACCGCGAGGAATCCAAAGAAAACAAATCAGATATATATTTTCCCGTCGCACTCTGATTTCCCGTTTTTTCCTTTGTTTTGGATGGGTCGGAAAGCGGTGCATCATTACACTAAGAGCGAGGTCGGTTCGCGCAACGCCATGCTGCGCAGGAAGGCATGACGAATCTTCAGTTTATGGCAATAAGATATCAAAATATCTTTCGTGTTGTACCTTCTACTTCAATAAAGTTTACAACCTTACGGCAATGACATATCCCCACTGCACCATGACTGATATTAAGGGGAAGTCCCCAAGGCAAGCAATATTAGCGCGTAGCTGCGCGTAATGAACAATGGGCACTGCGTATGAGCTCTGCTCGCGCCCGCGTGATTGACTTTGGTAACAACATGGCGCCTGTAGGTCACGGGACCAGCTTTTGACCAATCACAGGCTTCAAAACACCTAAGCCGAAAACCGAGTTGGCCAGACTCTCTTAATATACGGCACTGAATAGGGCCAGTGCCGTATACTTAGCATTACAATACAGTGTTCTACCTAGTATTTATACAGCACTGAATAGGGAGGGCTGTGTTGCTCAGGAGTTGCATTTTTCTTCCCAATGCATTTTTTTTTTTTATTACAGCCCTTAAAAGCAATAAAAGAATTATAATGATAATAAAAACCGGGAAGGTTGAGCAAAATGCAATGTTCCACATAGTTGGCGGAACTTTTTGTGCACCATACAAAAGAATACATAAGGTGTAATCACTTTGGGGCCCCCCCCCCCCACTTTTTTTAACCCGGAATTACGTAAATGGCACTAAAAATAAATAGCTAGAGATCTTGAAGTGTGAGCGCGGTAAAGTTATGTTTTTTTGTTGTTTTTTTTTGGTGCTTTTTTTTTCGTTTGCTTTTTCGTTTTTTTTTTTGTTTTTATTTTTGTTTTTGTGTTTGTTTGTTTTTTGCTTGTTAGCTCATTAAATCCGGAAGTGGGCACCCACTTTTGAAAACGCTCCGCCGGCCCTGTTTCAAGTACTCTCTCCCTAATATACCACTTCTGTGGCCTAATTATAACCTTGAATAAAGAAATAAATGCAAAATAGGAAGAGCAAGAAAATCAAACATTTATATAGGTATCACATAAAAATTAGCTATTCTAAAACTATTGGATGCCTACGTGGAGAATGCAGACATGTAATTGGCACATAAGGTAAAAAGATGCATAGATAATGGACAGTGCTATACAGTGATGGAATTAAAAAAAAAGATGCATTAAAAAAGAGATGGGGAATGTGTGCGCGTGCGCTCACGACTGTGTTGCGTATGTGTGTGTGTGTGTGTGTGTGTGTGTGTGTGTGTGTGCGCGTGTGTGCGTGTGCGTGTGTGTGTGTGTGTGTGTGTGTGTGTGTGTGTGTGTGTGTGTGTGTGTGTGTGTGTGTGTGTATTTGTGTATATGCATATGTACATGACATTATTCCTACACCCAACACAAAATGCACTCATAGGGCGCCCGTTCAACGACGCTCAATCGTGTTTTGTGCTGCCGATAGCCACAGCGCCCTCCAATTTCACATACCGGTTAGTCAGTTTGTCATTACTTGGGGTCCTGCGAAGTGACTAACCAATCGATCGTCGAGGTCTGAACGAAAAGGAGAAACCACGGAGATAATTCACGCAAACAGAAAAAGTAGAAGAGTCACATGATTGCATGAACTATTCGTCTACAATATTCAAATCAGATGTGTAATTTATGACGTTATCACCACTCAAGTTTTCACTCGAACTTTCACATAAATCCATATTTTTTAGAGATCTTTTTAACCTTGAGTCGTAGTGTCATACAATGACTGGGTGACCAATGTGGAAGAGGGATTGATGTAGGCCTTGTCACTCCATATTATCAACAATACATACAGGGCCTTGCTTAGCTATTTATTGTTCATTCCTTTCAAATGCAATAAGGTAATCTCTCATCAGAAATAACAAGCAAATACAAGGCGCTTCGTTAAATCTAACAATATTGGCACATACCACTAGTGACACAAGCATACACCACATACACACGACTTGCGTATTTTCACAATTCAATTCCAATTTCAATTTATTTTCACATTTCTCATGAAACTGACACAGAAAAAATATACGAAACCAAAATTTCAAATTACAAAAAGAATTGAACTTCACCCGAATGTAAAACAGTCCGTCTCAATACTAACCATGTTTGAAACACAGAGGTCTGTTTCTTTAAGTACTATGTTGGGTTATATAGATTCAAAGTACGAGAAATACTTAATGATGGGACCTATACGTAAGAGCAAGCTTGTTTAGGCCTATAGGTTCCAGAATAAAATCAGATAAAGGGACATATGGATATAGACCTTTATGATTGAGGAGAAATGATAAAAACAAAAAACAAAAACAAACACTCAATTACTACTAAAGAACATACAAAGAAGCCACTAGATGCAACAGTATCAGTATAATAGCCTACATTACAAATGTAAAGTAAAAATATTGAAGGAAACAAGTCAACGACTGAGGTTATAATGATTCAAATGGGTGTGTGCGCAGATTTTTGGCGTGTCAGGATGGTATAAATACGCCTACACAATTTGGTAGTGTTCTAAGTTAGCTGCTTCGAAGGATGTGTATACAGCTCATAGAGCTAGATTTACATACAGCTCTATGATACAGCTGTACCATAAATGAGCTAGCATCCCGTGTCCATATTTTTATCAAGTGAGAAGTATGAATTGGCGGCATGAAGCAAGTCGATTCTGGGACCCGGTCCCGTACAGATATTTCAATTCAATTTCAATTTCAATCTATTTTTTTCAAAAATCATTCACAGGTAACATAAACCCCTCGTGGGGACATGTACATGTATTTTGTTTTGTATACAAGATTACAAAAATTGAACCAGGTTGAAAATAATAATATTATGGTCCGCTCAGTAATAGGAGCTAGTCCGTGGGTCAGTGGGGGCGGGGCCGGCCGGGGATAGGGTGGGGTGGCCTTCCGTTTGGTGGTATCGCGCGTTGCTCGGATTGTGCTTCTCTCACTTTGTAAACACAGTCAAATACAATAATGTATACGCATGATTGTTATTGTACTCTGGCTACACTTTCTGCGCATGCGATCATCAGCGCAGCGAGCCGTCGCGGTCGATCTCATTCATCTTTTGCTCGTGTAGTGTAACTTGGTATGACTGTAAACTGCTGCGCTCTTACATCGCATCGCATCGTGCACATGTTTACTATACTGCACGGTAGATGAGGCACTCTGATCTCTGTGTTCTCACAGATTATCTTTTAACTAGCCGAATTATAACTACGCCTGGAGGAAGTTCTTGATTTATCTTCCTCAAACCTCAAGAACTTTGAAGATATATAAATCAAAGCTTTCGAGTAAATCAAAATATTATAATCACATCGTTGGCGAAGATGGTGGACAGCGTCTATCGTACTCGCTCCTTGGGTGTAGCAGCGGAGGGTATCCCTGACCAGTACGCCGACGGCAAGGCGGCGAAAGTATGGGAGTACTACATCGGCAGCCGCAATGAGAGGACAGAAGTGTACAGGACGTGGCTGACACAGCTGCTTCGCGACAAAAACTGCAAGAAAGTACTAGACGTTGCATGTGGAACTGGGTGGGTAAAGATCGGAATTAATGAAGTCTGATACCACAATTACCCGTTTCATTTGACATTTACACTGATTTAGGTATTATTCATACACCATTTGATTATTGCTAAAAGTAAAACCAATGTAAACAAGCTCAAGCTCCTTGCTAAAACCGACCTGTATTATGCTGTATTACTATTAATGACATAATGTATAAACTGTCTCGCTCACGAGCGAGTATTCATTGACTCTTGAAAAGTAGTGTCTAATAAAGAAAGTGTAAACTGTAAATTGTACACACAGATTCGTGACGAATGATTTCCAATTGCAATTGCATGCTTATCACATTGATGCCTAATGATGGCTCAAGTTTATCATGTGCATCTGTATGATAGGAATTAGGCTCTTTGTGAAATTTCAGGGGAGGATGTATGTACGCAATACTGCAGCCCTGCAGTTGGTCTCTGCATCAATTGATATCATTATCAACTTCAGTATCAGTAACTTGATGAGTTCAGTGAGGATACAAGATTGTAAGTCATCCACCTCCCCTGAAATTGAAAAAAAAAAAAAGAACATTCAAAAGTGAGGGGAAATGTATTGGTCTGTTGAATACTGTAAAAGTGAAAAATTTTGCGGTGTCGAAATTTTCACACATTTCATACAACTAGAAACTAGCGCGAAAATAAAAGCACACAAATATTTTAGCTCGCCATACAATTGTATGTTCCAGTATACAAATGATGCACAGGACAGAGTGGATTGGTGAGAATTGGATGTGCGAGTTTAACTTTGGATCCGTTAAAACCCACGAGCGTAGCGAGTGGGTTTTAGACTATTTCGAAGTTATGAACGAGAGCATCCAATTCTCACTGGCCATGAAATGGGCCTGTGCATCATTTGTGTTAAAAAATGGGTCCGTAAATTCATGAAATACAACCATTTTCCCCATCATGTGTCCGGTACACACGTCTATTACACTAAACAAGACTTAAGCCATTCGGATTTTACTGGACACATGGCCATGCGTTTGGATTTTACCGGATGCATGGCTCAGTGTGGATCAGTAAATATCAATGCATGACAATTGACCAGATTGCAGAGATTCTAAAGCCCATTTTATAATAGTTCATGTCTTGATTCCGCGGAATTAAAATCACAAGAAACTCTTCTTAGCGGGCCAAGCGCAAAAATAGTCTCAGGAAAATATCCACTTTTACAGTACTTTGTAGATGATACAATTACAGAGCCATGTATTAATTAAACCTACACAGTGCTGAGGGACACTTTACCAGCAATAGATCTAAATAGAAAATGCAGAACAGGGCTTTCCAGGATGAAGCTTAGTTTTGCCATTTAATCTGATTGACAGATTGTTGACAATTGCCCAAATACAGGGCTGCCATTTTCAATCAGAACCACATCACATGTCGAGCATTTGGCAGCAGTGGTCACAGTAAATAGAATTATCAGTATTATTGTACTTTAAATAGCTGAAATGCCTATTCATACTTCTACTCTTTATGCAGTAACACTGTAGTTACAAGAAATGCAGTTTATTTTATATTGCACAGTTCTCCGTGGAAAATATTTATTTACAATGTAACTCTTCATGCGGTACCAGTAATACTGTACCGTTAAAAAAAAATACTGTTTATTATTGTACAGTTCTCCCTGTAAAATAACCACTTCTCTAAAAACATCAATACTCTAGCTACAAAAAAAAAAAATGCTGTTTATTATTGTACTGTTTGTATGTTGTTATGCTTCTGTGCAGCTGCTCATTTCATGCAGTTCAGATGTAAAATGGGAATTTGACATTAAATGTACAGTGTACATATACCTGTACAGTTAGCCTTCAGTGACCTTGAGCACAATGTCTTCCATTGTAATGAAACTTAATACTTGGAGAACCGTTTTCCCATAATTTTCAAGCAATGACTTGTCTACTATATTTATGATGGACCTGTGCTGCCTTTATTGTCCTGTAAAAGGACTTTTATTTTTTGGTGTTGACATTTTTTGCACAGTTCGCGCAACCAGAAATTAGCGCGAAAATAAATAGCATGTGAATATTTGCTTGCCTTATTCCAGTAGTTGATGTTTCAGTTTCGCAGAATTAAAAACACACGAAACTCTTCTTACCTGGCCGAGTGCGAAAATATCCACTTTACAGTATTGGGCCATGTGGTGTAATGTCTGAAACCTTCAGGATGTCATTTTATGCTATGAGGTCTATTGTGCCTTAAACCAAATCAATTCTGAATAGCCTTTAAACTGATATAAATACATTCTCATATTGTATGCATGACTTGCTGAACAGTATTTTGTTTTATTGGTTCGGTATCTACATTGTACTGTACAATTGTACATGCAGTGCCTTGACTTTAATGCATGTTTATAGCAAGTCATATGATAAGGTAATAAAGACAGTATTACACTGTATATACCACTGCAGCATTTACATGGGTACAATACATACTGTACTTGTCCCACACCCATATCTTCTTGAAATATTATTGTCCTGATGTACAGTGTACATCTCTGATTAAAGAAATATTGCATTATCTTGGCATTTGATTTCTCCTTTTTTTTTTTTGGTCACATGAACACTTAACTAGCATAATAATATACTAGCAGTTGAAAGATATAAACAGGATTTACATTCTTCTACAATGTATATCATTCATTCTCATTTCTAGAAATTGTAATGCACTCTGGATATCTAAGGCAATCTAGCTTACTATCTCTCATTTCTATACAACCCTTTAGTTTCATGATTTAGTACCTGCAGAGATAATGGACTGAGGTTATAAACACTGACATATTGCGCACTTGTCAGTGACAGGTTTACTATACATTGTAATGATTTTTGGCCAACATGATTTCAAGGGTTTTTTTCTTCCCGATACCAAACATACATTTTGTACACTGTGTTTTCCTTCGTATCAGAATTGATTCTGTGATGCTACTGGAAGAAGGTTTCGAAGTAGTGAGCGTTGATGCCTCAGACAAGATGATCATGCATGCATTCCGTGAGAGGTGGAGCCGTCGCAAGGAGGACGCATTTGACAAGTGGGGTAGGTGCTTGATAAATTTTGTGTAAAATCTTTAGGAAATATCACATGAGGAGCATTATTCTGGTTTGGTAACAAAAATAAAAAAATAAAAAAATTATCACAGACTATTAGTTCTTTGAGCACATCAAATTTGTCCATCCATTATTCATCGATAGCAAGATAACCTCCCTTTTTGCCTTGCTACTTCATAGTTTTAATTCTGGATAGTAATATGAGTTTTGCAGCTAAATTTCTTTGCTCTTTTATTCATCTCTTTACGGTTTTAATCCTCCAGTTATCAAAGGAAGGTTTAAACCTGTGGAACCTTTGTTGTACAATAAATCTGGTTGATAACCTTGCATGTTGTACATTGTATCTGCTGCAACTCAGCAGCTTCATGAGGGCAACTTGTTCACATTGCAAGCTGCATCCAATATTTTGCTGAGCCAGCACTTTACAGGAAATTATTTTATCACCTACTGGTGAACTTACCGGTTGATACCAGTTTTTGCCACAGCCCAATTCCTTTTTGATCTTGTGCGAGATAGCTGATGTTTGCTAAGGAAGTTGTGTTTGAATACCTAATTATAAACTTTTTGAGACCCACTATTCACTGTTTGTACACATGATCGTACATGTGAAAGAAATACTGTTATACCAACTTTGGCAATAGAATTTGCTGACTTGGCAGAAATTGTGTACACATGATTTTGTACTTTGGTCACCCTCTGACATCACGTATTTGGCACTGATCCAGTGTCAGGAACAGCCCCAGATTACACTGGCAGTTATTGCTAAAGAAAAAAAAAAAAAAAAACGCTTGAGGACAAAAGGAACCAAGTGGAAATAAGCAGTTCAAGAAATGCGCTTCAGGTTGAGTGTGACAAAAAAAAAAAAAAAACACCAAACAACAGAAAGACTGAAAACAGCCATTGATTATTAAATACATGTTTTTATCAACTGTTACAATGATCATGACTGCATCTGCCAATAACAAAATGAAGTGAATAATGGTGTTGTCATCTCACAACTCTTCTATTGGTTTGCAATGTATAGATCTCTGTTATTACCTGAGTGATTTTGACTTTAAAAAGGAGAGACTACTGTATGTTCTTCCTATCAAAATAATTTGCAGAGTATCAGTGATTGAGTAATGACTACGCTACAGTGTATCTTGTAAAAAAAAAAAAGGAACTGTAAGGTTTTTTCAAAGGTATCTAAAGTAGACAACAACTAAATTTATGTCTGGTGCAAACCAAGGGGAAGTTTTCCTTTATTTCCAAATCCACTCTTCTTTACAAAGTCAACTTGACCATGGACTTGAGTTGTCCTTTAAGAATGTATACTCTTACAGGCAGCAATTACATTTATGTATATTAATGTACACCCCTTGATAAAATGGTTGGTGCAAGAAGCCCTGGATGAATGGATACCAGATCCCTGCTGTTGCCGGTGCATGACGTTCTGGAGTTTACAACCTTCTGCCAAATCCTTCTTTGTGGGCACGCTGAGTGCTGATTAGCACATAACCCCCCCCCCCCCCCCCCCCCACCGCACAGCATCATACACACTGTTCAAATCGGAACTTCCTGGCACGGAAAGAGTTAAAGAAGACATGTGCTACCTGTTGCATGGCCCTTGAAAAGCTCCTTTTAACAATCGTTCCCAAGGTTTTATGTTTATGAGAATACCAAAAATGACTACATTTTTGTGCATAACATGGGGGTGAGTTTGAGTCACCTTGTTTCTTTTAAATAGCTCAGCTGTTCTTCATAATGATGCAGGAAAATCATAGAGCATCAACACTAGAAAGACTCGGTGGATAAGACTCCAGTGTCCTTATAAATACAATTGTAAATCTGTAGGTCTCTGATTCAAGACTGTATGCAGCTTCAATAATGCTTTTGAGTAGGACATTTTATCCTTATTGTCAGGTACTTTTTGGAAGGACTTCAAGTTTTTGCATTTTTGGTTGATTGGAGCAATGAGAGCACTTACACTTGTACCCAGTAATTGCTTCCTTTGAAGCTAGGTTGTATGTTCGTATGTTACGTAAGTTCAAACCTTGCCAAATTTGATTAACTGTGTGTAAAACTTGAGAGATGTTGTATTTCATCGATCAGGTGTATAATTGCATTGTACCTTATTCTTTCATCATATAATTGTTTGAGTAAGTCACCATGCTGAAAGTGCAAAGATGCTTTGGTGCAAAGGTGGCACACAGCCATCAATTGGTTGAGAACACATGCATACATGTGCTATCGGATACCTACAACTACTGATGGGTAGGCCTACAACACAAAATGAACATTACTGTGGCATACAGTATAGTCTGTGTGCAGACACGTAAGCATAGAATGCAGTAAAATGTGATATAATTGTAGTGCACAAGTGTAATTTGAGTGTAAGTGAACTGCTTGCAATGTAAAACATGTAGCATTGACATACAACTGTTTAAAGGCACTGCAAGAAAAGTGGTACAAATGTGTGTGTGTGGTGCAAGTATTGCAGCATTTAATCTACATGTGTAGGGAATTCTGGACCATGTACAATTTCTAGTCTGATGAGAAAGAGTGAAATTCAATAAGCACAGTGTTCTATGAAAGTTTGTTCAAAAAGGATTAATATTAAAGAAGTTACACTGTAAGAGTTGGTGACGTTTGGCTCATTTTCACAAAATACTTCTTAAACAGTCAATACTATGCAAAGTGAGGCCATGATGTCATCGCCTTATAACTTGCCATAATAGGCCATATATACTTTGTACACAAAATCTTGAATTTTTCATTTTTACCTCCGCCAAGGGAGGAGGTTATGTTTTCATTACCGTTGGTTTGTGTGTTTGTTCGTTAGTTCGTTTGTTCGTTTGTCCGTGTGCAAAATAACTAAAAAAGTAGTCAACGGATTGGGATGAAACTTGCAGGAAAGGTTGAGAATGACACAAGTAACAAACGATTAACTTTTAGTAGTGATCCGAGAATTTGGGGGGAATTTATGAAGGATTTTTGATATTTTGGAAGGTAGGGTCAATGAACTTGGGAGTTCAGGCTGCGCGTATTTGAGGTTTTCATGCGTGCACTAAAGTGCGTGCTCTAGTTTCTGCTGGGGCGAGGCGCACCGCGCATCTGATGGTTTATGACGTAACAAAGACTTCTATATTGGGAAATTAGGCGATTTTTTTTAATGGGTGGAAATCATTGATCTCTATATGGAAGAGCAAGATCATGGTTGAAAGTAGCTGCTTGGTGGAGGTCTGCACTCTCAGAGTGCTTCTCTAGTTAGTTATTGTTTCAATGCAAATTTTATGCCCCAGTCTCAAACCCTGATAATTGACTCCTTCACTGTAAGATGAAAATCTGTTCACTACACATTGTATATTAGTTGTGCATATTCTTTTATTTTATTTATCTAGGTTAAAGGTAACACAAGTGATGACAGAGCAGCAAATTTGAAGTCTGGTATACAGTGTAGAGTCTACTTGTTGTACTTACACTGTATGTATTTCATCTATCCCTGGCAGTAATGTAGCTAAACAACAATACTTGGCAAAGTCCGATATGGGTCAATGAATGCTCAATGCAGATATACATTATACATGGTTAGGCATTTGTGGGTTTTCTGTTCAAGCAAGTGGACACACTCCCTTGATCATGGGTCACAAGGCAGGGATGAATGCAGCACAAAATCACCTGGCATTGTACAAAATATATTAACTGTGTGAATAAAGCAGCCGAGAGGTATGGACTGCATGCACAGAAAGTACTAGTACAATCTATTATTGCACAGTGCTTGATTGAGTTTTCTAGAATTGTATGATCAGAAAGTGACACAAAAAATATTTGTCCAGAAACTAATGAATTGTCAGTAGTAGTGTCGCTATGAGAAATGGTTTGTAGTGGTTGTCAGCACCATTTTTGCCAAGTAAAAAAAAAAAGATTGAAAAGAAGCTTCTTCAGGTGTGAGTTTCAGAAAAAAAAAAAAAAAGAGAGGGAAAAGTATAATTCTATGCTGCTCCATGAGTACTGTAGAACCAGAAATATTCACAGCAATAAACTTTCAGGAATTGGAGCTGACAGCCTTTTTCGCAACAAGAAATTTTTGTGAATTGCCACGTGCATTCAATGCATGGACTGTAGGCAAGAACATCACATGCATTTTGACTAAGTTTTATATCTTGGCTCTTCTCGTGAAAATTTCATACGTAGAATGCACAAGTTTCTGGTTCTTTCTACAGTTTATTGCTGGACATTTACATGCAACAGTCTGTGGGTATTAAAAAACACACAATATTCTTGGACAGCACTTGATATGACCATGCAAAGTTGAATGAATTAAAAAAAGAATGAAATTAGTGTTCAAATTCTGCTGTGTAACTGTGACATCATTGGCCCTAGGTGTACAACTTTGTTCTACAACTACATGTATTGAATGTCAGCAAATCTTACCACAAGTACTGTACACACTAAAAAAAGCAAGTCATTGTTTGGTTCACATCACTCATCATTTCTTAAATTTATTTGCAAAATTTTATTGTACATGAGTTGTATATACGTACTGTAGTAAAGGTAATCAAATGCAAGCCAGCAGCGTGATTTTCAAATTTATGATGTTTAAAACACGTCATCCTATTGAGTTCCCCCATCAAATACACATTGGTCCCTGATGTACAGTCGGACACAAAGCATCCCCAACCCATTCAGTTTGTATGAATGACATGGCAAACAACAAATATTCGCTCAAAAGGGTTTGATATGGACACAGTGCTGCAATGAGTTTGCTTGATGAACAGGTCGATATATACACATTCTTTGCAGATGTGGCCAAAATGGGACAACACACTGTAAGGTTGTGTGGTGACTTTGCACATTTTTGTCTTTGGAGCTCTAGATATGATGAACTCATGATACAGCATAATGCACCCATATCAAAGCCAGTGGACATGCGATTTACACACTGTTTTATGTAATCCAGACACTAAGGATATTTCCAGTAAAATTCAACTTTCTGTAAGTGCAATGTTGCAGAGAATTCAGCAAAATAGAATTCTTACTGCAGACAGCCCACTATCAGACAACATACATATAAGTTGTACAGCGTACATGTACATGTATGTACATCAGAAGGGTTTTTCATTGTAGAAAGTACAATATTTGTACTTCATTCCATGCATTTGAAATTGAATACCAAGAGTGCAGAGGGGCTCATATGTATGATGCAATCGCATACTTCCATGCATGGCCTTTTTGCCATATGGACAGTCAACACCTGCCATCTGCTGTGGTGATGGAGTGGTACTGTATGCCATATCGTCGCTGGGGCGACAAGACCTCATATCTGAAATTTTGGTGAAAATGACTTTTTTTGTTTTAAGGTCAGATAATCAGTTAAGTTATATCCTGTCCAAATCCTAGCTGTCTTACCCCAAAAATAAAGCCACCACAGCATGTCAAAGGGAAGGCTATCCCATTCGGTATAGTGCTTTGGCCGCCATGTTTTGTGGCTCTCCTGAATGTTTGACATTTTGTAGATACAAGGTTTTGTTTCCCCAGCGATTATATGCTGATGCCACCTGTACTTGCAGCATCTGTAGGGACTGCAACGTTTTCTGCATTGATACAACTTTATCATTTCATAGTATGATTATAGTCTGTTCACTACACTGGTCTACAGATGTACATGTAATCAAAGTAGAGAAGTGTAGAAGATCTTGAACAGACAACTTTGCTGGAGAATGAGAATGGAAACAGTTGCTTCCAATCTTAAAGAAACTGGAATTCATTATTCTCACTACAGTGTATGCCCAGACTGTACATTTTGTAGTTAGAGGGATGGTATAGTATTGGTAGAGGTGAGGATAAGG